>CAWUFW010012252.1:210000-554573 GCA_963921515.1 Calotriton arnoldi
CTGGAGTGAGTTTCTGATCCCCAAGTGGTGCCTCTCCAGGTTCTGCGTCCTTGGCTGACATCAAAGAGAACGGCCTCTGGCCTAATTGAAGGTACCACCAAATCTAAAACAAAGCGATGTAACTGACACAAACCACTGCGAAAACACACAAAGCTTCGCCATATACCTACCAGCCTCACCAGAATCGACGCAGAGTGACGAAGAGCCCCACGCACAGCTGCCAGTTTCATTGGAACTGAAGACAAGTGGTCCAAAACCCTGCAAAGCCTCACCGCACAGCTCATCGGAACCGGTGCAGAGCGACGCTAGTCCAGCAAAGCCTCACAGCTTCACCAGAACCAACAACATAAAGCCTCATAAAGCAATGCTGTGCAGACTGCGCACAAAGACCATAAGGTATAAACCTCAGTGGACCAAACCTGGTCATGTGTCCGGCCTGTGCTCCTTCGCGGTTGGCCTGAAGTTGTAACTTTGCCCCGGTTAAATGTGACCAGATACCCTCAGTAGTTGTGTTGCGTTTTTTGGTGCTATTTTTACCTAAATCTTTTAAATTGCATATCTTCAGTTCTACTGATTGGATTGTTGTTGTTTTGGTCCTAAGGAATTTATTGGATATAACTCTACTTTTCTAAATTGCTGTGGGATTTTTCATGTGTTGTGTTTTTACTTTACTACTGTTTGAAGTGCTGCACAAATACTTTACACACTGCTTCTAAGTTAAGCCTGCCTGCTTTTGTGCAAAGCTACCACAGGGTTCAGCACAGGTTAATTTGGGGGTTGCTTGTGTTTCACCCTGACAAGAATTGTGGTTGCTGCTTGAGTAGAGTGTCACGCCCCTCAACCAGTAACCCAATTTCCAACAGCAACCAATTGCCATTTGTGTTAATGATGCTGTTTTAGCTGCCTGAGTACATGGGTTGGTGTGTCTAGTGTGTTGTGTTGAGTTGAGATTGGGTGCTGCTGGATGTATGATTAGTGGAATCAAGTGTGTATATTGTGTTTGCAGCATTGTGTGTTGAGGGTTACAATTTTGCGGTATTGGAGGTGATTGAGGTATTCTCATTTTGTTCAGTGCTTTTGAAGGGTAACATATTGCTATCTTTGTGACCCTTGAAGCTGTGTTAGGGAATAGAGTGCCATATCAAATGTGTTCTGTATAGGGTTTTACTGTCAGTGAATAAATGACTGGTGAGGTGAGGTGTATTCTGCTGTGCAGCAGTCAGAGGCTGTCAGACAATTAACATAGAATTTGAAAATGTAAGAGTAGGAAGGACATCCCTTAGTTCATCATGATCATGTTTCTCCTGGGAAACAGTGCTTTGTCCAATGTCTTTCCATTAATATGTCCCTCCTCTCAATCTCTTACCTTACAACTGACATGTATGTATTGCAGTGACAGTTTTTATTAAAGTCTGTCTTCAAACATGTTTCCTTTTACTGAGTCTATGGTTTACTGTGTCTTTATGTGGAAATATCAACCTAGAGGTATCAATCAATCAGGGAATTATGAAGCGTGCTACTCACCCGTGAGGGTCTCAAGGCGCTGGGAGGGGTGCAGCTCAGAGTCAGCCAAAAAGCCAGGTCTTGAGGCTCTTCCTGAAGGTGTGCAGAGTAGGGGAGAGTCTGATGTTGACTGGGGGCTCGTTCCAGGCCTTAGCTGCGACGTAGGAGAAGGCTCTTCCACCCGCTCTGGTTCTGCTGATGTGCGGGGTTTCTGCTAGGGCGAGGTCGGCGGAGCAGAGGATTCTTTTGGGTACGTGGAAGGAAACTCTTTCGTTGAGGTATTTGGGTCCGGTGTTGTGGAGAGATTTGTAGGCGAAGGTGAGTAACTTGAAGGTTACTCTCTTCTTGACGGGGAGCCAGTGGAGGTCTCGCAGGTGTTGGATGATGTGCTCATGTCGTGGGATGCCAAGGACGAGTCTGGCCGCGGTGTTCTGGATGGTCTGGAGTTTGCGTAGCAGGGATTTGTTGATTCCAGTGTAGAGGGCGTTTCCGTAGTCCAGTCTGCTTGTTAAGAGTTCGTGGGTGAACAGTCTTTCTGGCTTCGGGGGGGATCCACTTGAAGGTCTTGCAAAGGATGCAGATGGTGTTGAAGCAGGTGGAGGCAACAGCGTTGATCTGGCGGGTCATGGTGAGGGAAGAGTTGAGTATGATGCTGAGGATCCAGGGGTGATCCGTGGGGGTGGGGGGTTGCCGAGGGAGGTGGGCCACCAGGTGTTGTCCCAAGCTGAGGGGGAGGGTCCAAAGACGAGGACTTCTGTCTTCTCTGAGTTGAGCTTCAGACATCTACTGCTCATCCAAGCTGTGACGTCTTTCATTCCTTCCTGGAAGCTGAGTCTGGTGGCTTCGGGGTCCTTCGTGAGGGAGAGGATGAGCTGGGTGTCATCCGCGTAGGATACTATGCTGAGTCCATACTGTCTGGCGATGGTGGCGAGGGGGGCTATGTAGATGTTGAAGAATGTGGGACTGAGCGATGATCCTTGGGGTACTCCGCAGTTGATCTCTGTGGGTTCGGAGAGGAAAGGCGGGAGTCTTATCCTTTGGGTTCTGCTGACGAAGAAAGAGCGGAGCCAGTCGAGGGCAGTTCCCTGTATGCTGGTGTCCTGGAGTCCGGCTGCGAGAGTGTGGTGGGAGACGGTGTCGAAGGCTGCGGAGAGGTGTAGTAGGATGAGGGCCGCGGTGTGGCCTTGGTCGAGGAGGGTGCGGATGTCGACTGTGGCGGAAGGAGGGCGGTCTTGGTGCTGTGGTTACTGCAGAATCAAGATTGGGAAGAGTCGAGGATAGGCGTTCTCTTTGATGAAGTTAGTCAGCTGGGGGTTGACGATCTTCTGGGTGACTTTGGCTGCGAAGGGTAGGAGAGTGATGGGTCGGTAGTTTTTCAGGGCCGTTGGGTCTGCAGAGGGTTTCTTGAGGAGGGGCTTGACTTCTGCGTGTTTCCAGTTGTCTGGGAAAGTGCCGGATTTGAATGTGGCGTTGATGGTGCGTTGTAGCTCGGTCGCTATGGCTCTGTGGAAGATGTGTAGTGAACAGGGGTCCGTGGGGACTCCTGAGTGAGTGCTCTTCATGGTCGTGGTGGTATCTTCGGTGGTGACCAGCGTCCAGGCGGTGATGGTGGGCTGGCTGTCGTTGCTGGAGGAAAGGGTGGTTTCTGGAGTCTGTTCTCTGAAATTGTCATAGAGGGCCTTGATTTTCAGGTGGAAGTAGGAGCCGAGCTTGTTGCAGAGGTCCTGGGAGGGTGTAACGTCCGTGGCTTCGCTGGGTGGTTTGGTGAATTGCTGGATGATGCTGAAGAGTTCCTTCGAGTTGCTGGAGTTGGTGAGGATTTTGTTCCGGATGAAGGTCCTTTTGGTGGATCTTATGAGTTGGTGGTATTCTTGCATGGCATTCTTGTAGGTGGTCTGGTCTTCGGTGGTTTTTCTGTTCCTCCATCGTTTTTCGATACGTCTGCAGGTGCGTCTGGATACTTGGAGGTCGGTGGTGAACCAGGTGGCCTTCAAGGGGCATTGTCTGTCGGGGTTGCGGAGGGGTGCGAGCTTGTCTGCGCAGTTGGTGATCCATCGGTGTAGTTCCTTGGCTGCAGAGTTGGCGTCAGTCGAGGCGGGGGGGTCATGGATGAGGGTGGAGTTGAGGTCCTCCTCTGTGACCTTGCTCCAGTTCCTTCGTGGGTGGGTGTGGAGCGGGTTTGTGAGCAGTGGCAGTGTTGAAAGAGAATTCTACGCAGTGGTGGCCTGTCCAGAGGGGCTGCATGGTGTGGCTGAAGCGGATGTTGTTCCCTCCTGCAAAGATGGGGTCGAGGGTGTGTCCTGCCTTATGGGTGAGGGTGGTGATGAGCTGTTTCAGTCCGATGTTGGCGAGGTTATTCAGGAGGGTGGTGGAGTTGGGATCGCTGAGGTTGTCGAGGTGGAAGTTCAGGTCTCCGATGAGTATGTAGTCCATGGAGGTGATGGCGTGGGGTGCGATGAGGTCGGCGATGGTAGTGGTGAATGAAGCGTGGGCCCGGGGGGGTCTGTAGGCAAGGGTGCTGCGAAGCGTTTCTCTGGGGCTGGTCTGCATCTGGAAGTGAAGGTGTTCGGTGGTGGAAGGGGAGTCGCTCGTGCTGGAGGTGGAGAGTCAGAGGAAGCTCTTGAGTGTGATGGCGAGTCCTCCTCCTGGGCGGTGGGGGCGGTCCTTCCTCTGGATCTTGTATCCGTCAGTAATGGCGGTGGGGATGTCAGAAGCAGAGGAGGCGTTGGTCCAGGTTTCCATGAAGAAGGCGACGTCTGGTGAGAGGGTGTTGAGGAGGTCCCAGATATCTACAGCATGTCTGTGCAGTGAGCGCATGTTGAGGAGGATGCATTTCAGGGCTTCGGTGGTGCTGGCGTCCGGCGTGGGTGCGGCGGTCATGGGGGTGGGGAGGATGGTGAAGGATTGTCGGCAGTGTCTGCAGGAGAACTGGCCCTAGGCGGTGTTGGGCATAGACAGCTGGGAGTTGTTGTTCCTTCTGGGGTTGAGTGCGAGGAGGGCAGCTGAGTCATAGCGGTGGGAGGTCGGAGAACCAGGGTCCCTGGTGCTGGTCGGGTCCGGACAGGAGCAGACGGGCTTGCCAGCGGCCCACCCGTGGCGCGCAGCTGCCATCAAATCGGGAAGGGGGAGGGAAGGGCAGCTGGGAGGCAGAAACAGGCAGGGGGGAGGGGCCATGGGGGCATCAGCGGCGGGAAGGAAACGGGCACAGAGGACACAAACAAGAACAACAGGAAAGGCAGAAAAACAGGAAAAAAGGCACAAACAGGAAAAAAGGCACAATAAAAAGACAGCCAAAACACTAAAAAAGACAGAAAAAACAGGCACAAACACAGAGACAGACAGCAACGGACCAGCAGAAGAGCAAGGCTCTCCCACTGGACCACCAGGGATGAGGCGCAGGCAGGAGCCTGTGGGTGAACGGGGTCAGGGGCACAACAGCGGAGCTGCTGGGGGAGAGAGCAGGTCTCTGACCAGGAGATCAGAGGTCTCGTTTGGACACCCGAGCAGCGGCCGCCATTAAATAGGGAAGGGGGAGGGAAGCGCAGCTGGGAGGCCGGAGCGATAACAGGCAGGGGAGGGGCCGCGGGGCAGCAGCGGCGGGACGGAAATGGCAGGGAGGACACAAACAGGAACAACAGGAAAGACTGAAAAACAGGAAAAAAGGCACAAACAGGAAAAAAGGCACAATAACAAGACACCAAAGTCACAATAACAAAACACTAACAAAGACAGAAAAAACATGCACAGAGGCAGACAGCAGCGGACCAGCAGAAGAGCAAGGCTGTCCCACTGGACCACCAGGGATGAGGCGCAGGCAGGAGCCAGCGGGTGGCGGAGGGCCTCAAACACCTACCAGTACAGAGGTGAACAGGGTCAGCGGCAGCAGCACAACAGCAGAGCTGCTGGGGGAAAGAGCAGGTCTCTGACCAGGAGGTCAGAGGTAGAGCAAATGAGAAAAGAATTGGGGGTACTCAGAGCTGTCAAGGGCCTTGGCCTTAACTTCACTAGTCCACACATTGTTTCCCTAGTTTCCATAAGCATCCTAGTGCCTGCCTCTTTCAGGGACTTATTTACAAGCCCCTTGCACCACTGATACGTCACTTTTTCTCATACTAAAAGTGATGCACAGGTGACGCAATGGGCTTGTAAATATGCCCCCCAATTTCTTCCTTTTTTGTCTCTGTCTTCCTGCCCTGCCTGTTCTCGCTCCCGCCTCCCAGCTGCGCTTCCCTCCCCCTTCCCTATTTAATGGCGGCCGCTGCTCGGGTGTCTGAGCGAGACCTCTGACCTCCTGGTCAGAGACCTGCTCTCTCCCCTAGCAGCTCCGCTGTTGTGCCGCTGACCCTGTTCACCTCTGTACTGGTAGGTGTTCAATGCCCTCCTCCACTCGCAGGCTCCTGCCTGCCCCTCATTCCTGGTGGTCCAGTGGGAGAGCCTTGCTCTTCTGCTGGTCCGCTGCTGTCTGTCTCTGTGTTTGTGCCCGTTTTTTCTGTCTTTGTTAGTATTTTGTTATTGTGCCTTTGGTGTCTTGTTATTGTGCCTTTTTTCCTGTTTGTGCCCTTTTTCCTGTTTTTCTGTCTTTCCTGTTGTTCCTGTTTGTGTCCTCTGTGCCCGTTTCCTTCCCGCCGCTGCTGCCCCCAGGGCCCCATGTGCCCCATGTGTCTTTTCTCGTCTTTCTCACATATACCTGTGCCTATATCGTTTTATCTCTGTGTTTCCTCGTGTTGTCACTCCAAATGTATGTCTTCACAGGTCACACCTGAGTCTGCCTTTCCTGTCTGTGTCTGTGTGTATGTGTGTGTGTGCGCATGCGTATGGGACCTGGCATTGCCTTGGGTGCGCCAATTCTAAATTCTGAATATCACTTGGTTCATGTGTGTGTGCTTGTGTGTTCCTTGATTTTCCCTATATTTGAATTTATGAATGCCCAATTCTCTCTGTGCATATCTGTTTGACTCTCCCAGTGGTTGTCTATTTCTGCCTGTTTGTCTGAATCGTTGTATATATGTGTGTGTGTGTCTGTCTGCATGTGTGTGTGTCTTTCTCTCTTTCTTAGTCACTGTGGCCCAGTCTCACATGCCCAAGCCCTATCCATGACTCCCAAAATCAACCCATGTTCATACAAATTAATGCCTTTTCAAATTAACAATTACAGTGTCCCTGAATGGTTTTACCAATGTTTGTATCCCCCAACTCTATATGAAGGTGCTTGTACCAGCTACCTCCCCTTTCTCTGAAACAGTGACTTATTTTGGGCCTGATTCACAAGGGAAAAAGTACACATTTGTGTAAGTTTACGATTTTTTGCAATTCACAAACTAATTTTTGAAGTAGTATCTTTACGATTGCATATCTTTTTACGTGCGAAGTCTAAACCACAAACGTGGAGATTCCGTACTCATAAGATACTACTCGTAATATTTCTTCGTGAATTGCAAAACATTGTACACTTACACAAAAGTGTAAGTTTACTTTGTGAATCAGGGCTTGTGTTTGTAGTTATCACTTACATACCCATTACTCAAGTGCTTGCTAATAGGACCAACAAATGTGTAAAGGGTGAATTTATTACAAATAGTGCTTCCTACTAAAGATATGGGGGCATATTATCAAGAACGGCGTTAAAATTATCGCCGCTTTAGCGGCAGAAAACTGCCGCTAAAGCGGCGATAATGGGCTTGATAATATGCCTTGAGAATTCCAATAGAAGCCCATGTTGACACCAGAACATGGGCTTCTATTGGAATTCTCAGGGCATATTATCAAGCCCATTATCGCCGCTTTAGCGGCAGTTTTCTGCCACTAAAGCGGCAATAATTTTAACGCCGTTTCTTGATAATATGCCCCAAGGTGCCCTTGTGTTTTGTACCTGAGGGAAAAAAGCTGCAAAGGAATAACGGAATGGGCAGAGGTTCATACACTTTGGTCAAGCAGAGGAGCCACGACTACAAAGATATTGGGGGGCAGATTTACAAGACCCTTGCGACAATTTTGCGCCGCCGTTGCGTCACTTTTGTGACGCAGCGGCAGCGTAAAAAATGCGGCCAATTTATAACGTGACGCATCTAGGGAGATGCGTTGCGTTGTAAAGCCCTGCGTCACATTATACCTGCGTCAGGTATAATGTATGCAGGGTGGGCATTCCCACGCAGGAAAGCCTCGTAAAATGACGCAGTGAAATCTACAAGATTTCACTGCGCCACTTCTAGGACGCCACTGCGTCAAAACCTTACGCCTGCTTCAAGCAGGCGTAAGGAATGACGCAGTGTAGTGGGTATAGGCCTCAAAATGCATTGCAGGAGTTTTGTCGTGCTTGCGACACGACTCCAGCAATGTGTGAATTTTGCCCCAACAGATGCGTCAGAATTTCTGACGAATCTGTCAATCCTTGCGCCATGGTGCGCCTTATTGTAAATTCTTCGTATCCATGGTGGCGCAAGGGTTCTCAGGGTGGCGCAAGGAAAGTAACGCATCTCTATAGATGCGTCACTTTCTTGTAAATCTGCCCATGGTTCTTTTGATTACACTGTTGGGTATGGAACGACTAGGATATCTCCTCATACAGCTCCGCAACTAGTGGCCAGTAGCCCAGAATTTCCTTTCTGCATCTAGTGTGCTGCATTGCAGGAGCACAGTAAAATCAAAAGAGCGTCCTGCAAGATGGCGCCGTAAACACAAACAGATGGCTATCATGTATTGTTCAGATCTGTGCCACGTATTGCTATTATGAATTCGTGTAAGCAGCAATCCATAAACCACAACAATATGCCGGGCCAAAAAACATATTACTTGGTTATGCCACGGGCCCCTTCGAGTGAAATTAATCGCTGCGTCCAGGTTTTTTGTCCAATTTAGCATATTCCATTAATAATTCTTCTGGCCAGCCATCGGAGGAATTTGGCAGAGAATTTAAACGTTTCTACTGAGCTCGCTGAAGCCTCCCCTCCTACCCATGTTTCCTGGCTATCGTTTTTGATAGTCCCAGACTGAACGTCTTTGAAAACAAATTATTAATTTAGTTCCCTCTTTTTCCTAATTGATTCTTATCTTCATTATATCCTGGCGGTTGGAATGGCCAGATTGGGTCATACACATTAGGCTGGCGCCTCCAATAAACGCACGCGTGACAAGAACCGCACGCAGGTCATTGTATCTGCAGCTCAAAGGAAACATTTGCACAATTCATTGCCAGTTGGGCAAGGTTCAAATGCAGATCAATCCATTGATTAGAGTAGAAAATCATGATTTTGTTAAAAGGCGTATGTCTTGCATAGCTCTTTCACTGCCACCTGGTTAGTTCCTCTTCTGGGTGTCCAAGATGGCGTCTGCAGCCTTGCAGTGCAGAACAACCTCGCTGAGGCTCGTCAGCCCTGCAGTATGGCTACATGTTGACCATGCACGATAAGAGCATGGCTCTGATTTAAAGGGTCCAAATCATAAATGGCGTAAGTCTGAAATCTGGTAGTACACTGATTTGCCCTGTGCCTTCCCTCAACCCTTGTGTCCTTGGTGCTGCGATATAAGAAATGTTTAAGGCAGGTTGTGAGGTGTAAATAGGCAAGTTTTTCCACCTAACTCAGTTGGCAGAAAACAGCAGTCTATTTTGCTTATAGGGGTCAGATTCGCCATCAATGACAATTATATTCAGTGCTAAGAGACAAGCAGTAATTAATGCCTATTTTTGTCAAGAGTTGGGCATGTTCTGTTTGGTACTTTCATTGCCAACTCATTATTATGTATTTTTGTTCACCTTTTACCAATAAGTTTTCTTTTCAGACCCTTATTTAGCTGGTCTTGCTTAATGATACCCATTAATTATAATTCCCAATATTAACAACAACAAATATTTAGGGGGATATTCTCAATGAAGTGGCGGTGAGTGGCGTTAGCCTCCTTGGCTTAACGCCTCTCACCGCCACTTCGGAAACCCGAGGCTGCACCCTATTCTCAAGAATGTTGTGCAGCCTGGCGTTTCCCCCTGCGATGGCGCTAAGTTTCACAACTTAGCGCAAACGCAGGCACCCTTGCACCAGAGTGCAAGGGTGTCTGTGTGCAGGGGAGGGTTGTTTATGTACAGGAAGGTGCCCCTTCCTGCACATAAACAATCCCAAAATACCATTTTGTAACTTTCATGTGTGCTGCTTCGTGCAGCACACATGAAAGTTACAAAATGGCATTTTTAAAAACGTTTGTTCATGTACAGGAAGGGACACCTTCCTGTACATGAACAAACCATGGCATTTTGCTTTTTCCATGTGTGCTGCACAAGGCAGCACACATGGAAAAAGCAAAAACGAGGAGAAATAAAGCATTTCTGCTCGTTTCTCCAACTTAAGACGAGGATTTTCCTGGTCTTAAGTTCGGCGCTGCCACCTATTAACGCCGCCCTTGAGAATAGGTGACACCGTCGAATTCAATGGGTGTTGCTGTGGAACACCCACCGCAACACCCACTGCACGCCCCTTTTACGCTAAGTTTAGCGTGAAAGGGGCCTTATTCACAAGGCAGCGTTAAGCCACTTAACGTGGCTTAAAGCCACGTTAAGTGACTTAACGCTGTCTTGTGAATAAGGCGCTGACCCTATCGCCACGGGAACGTCAGTAAAAGTGACGTTCCCGTGGCGATAGGGGCTTGAGAATATGCCCCACAGTGTCTTGAGACATCTTGCGTTCAATTTATAAATGAGCCAAAGTGGACGCATTTATTAGTGCCACTGCTACTATTAATAATTATCTGTCAGAAATTGCTTTTCTGACAGAAAATTATTAACCTTATTACGAGTTAGGCGGATTTAGTTGCGCGGACTCGGGCTGTCAGAATCGGCGCTCTGACCAAATAATAAATGGGAGTAGGGGAGGGGTTGGTGGTTCAGTGTGGGGGGTGGAAGGAGGGTGTGAGTCCGGGTAAGAATGTAGAGCAGTTTGAGGATTGGTGAGCGGGAGTGCTCCATACTCCTATGTGACGCAGGAGGTGTGCAGGAAGGGGCCAGTGGCTTTAGCAACCGCGTTTGTCTGGCTGGAAAATAAGGTGAGTTGTCACCCACACCACGGAAATCTGACAGCGGAAACACGGGGTCGGTTCTAATTTGGAGGACTAATACCCCACCGGGGATACACTCTGCCCATCTCATAACTGGGCCCTAGGTAAGGAAGTCAGAGACCTTTGTATGTATGTTAAGGCCCCAGGGACTATATCTTCGAGTCCTTGGGGAGAAAACCGTCTCACTCATAGTAAGGGTGGCATTGATGTTTTCAAGCATCTGTACCTTGCTGCACAGTTCCTTCTTCTAGTATGGTAGTCATTAGGCTAAAAAAGAAAGTTTGCAACAGTTCAAAACTGTACAGACACAGACGACTCAGACGCATAATGGACTTGTCAGAATGTGGAACTTAGGGGCCAATTAGGATGGCGGAAGGACCGCCACCGCCGGGGCGGCAGTGGCGGTCCTTCTGCCATCACACAGGATATTCCCACCGCCGAATTAGGATGGCCGTGGGAATCCCAATCTGTCCCCGGCGGACGGAAAGTCCGTCCGCCACGATTCCGCAAGGCGGTCCTTTTCTGCCCGCCTTGCGGAACCAAAACACAGGCCAGCATTGCGGCGGTGCCTTGCAGGCACCGCCGTAGGGATTAGGATATCCCTTTCCGCCTATCTTTTCGCGGCGGTCATCCCACCGCGAAGACACAGGCGGAGGCTGGATTCGGGGGCCCGTTGCGGCCCCCTCTGTGTGGGGGGGGTGCACTGGGGGGGTACCCATGGTACCCCCTGCATTTCCCTGCACTGCGTGGCAGGCACCGCATGGTGCCTGCCACGTAGTGCAGGGAAATGCTCTGCATGGCATTTTAGCATTGCGTACGGTGCTGCAGCCAGCAGCACCGTCCGCAATGTTGAATGCCCTGGATGCGCCCGCCAGTATGGCGGGCGCATCATAATTGCAGTGGTGGGACCGCCGCACGTCTGGCGGGCGGTCCCAGCACCGCAACGATGGCGGGCGGACTGATGTCCGCCCGCCATCGTAATGAGCTCCTTAGATAAGTCCAGAATGGGAATGCAGCCTCATTCTTAATTATAGGTGCCACTTCAGGGCCCTATCCACCGTATGATGCTACATTGAGGACTCCAGTGGCAAATCTAGTTCGAATACGACTTCATGGTTACATTTTCAAAGCAAAAGGTCGCAGATGCTTAGGTTAAGTTCACCATGGAAACATGAACTTGAACACAAGTACAAACTATACATTCTTGTTGGTTATTTAAATGAAAATCCCTCATACCCCATTTTAGATCCTCAAATATGCCTACCATATACATTTTTATTTGCGTTACAAAATCCTGAAACAACTACAGACACATGAAAGCCATCAAGAGTCTCTGTCTAGGTTTCAGAATCACCATCAATCAATCAATTGATAAATCTATCAATCAAGTAATCAATCAGGAGAGAAAGGCAAAGAGTAGATAGAAAATATAAAACATATAGTTGCCTTTCTGCAGATGCATGATCTCTGCGAGAAGCACGTCATTTCACCAAAATAATACAATAGCAAAAGTGATATCACATGCCGTATGACCAATGAAGAAATCACACGAAGTGACTAGATGACTTCAGATGCCATTAGCTAGCCATTGTCAGTTTTACTGGTATGATTCTTTATTGAATATTTAAACATGCAGCACAATAACAGTCATTGATAATACGCATATACAACCAACTGCTAAAGCTAAGGAAAGGTAAAGTCATATATACTTTTGAAAGAGCTATAGTGCCTATAGTGGGTGATAATCTATGTCACCATCTAAGCACTGGGCTACTTTAAGACCCTTCCTTTCAATTCCCCTTTCAATTAGCATTGGCATACCCAATAGGTCTTGCCTTTGGGACCTTATAAGTGGTTAGCCATGCAGCACATTATCTTGGGAGCTGGTCCACCAGGGATTGAAGGGCTCTACAATTACTACACACTGGATCATACAGTGTGATTGAGGAATACATGCTGGCCTCAGGAAACATTTCAGGACACATTCCAAGGCTTCTGAATGCACAGACAGAAAGACAAGTGTCTCGATGCAAGTCAACAGCACTATAACATCTGTGTGTGACTGCATCACTAGAGCACTGAACAGCCTATGAAAAAAAGCATGAAGTACTTTCCAAAGGAAGAGACGTCACATCCCTCCTCCCCCAGGCCGCTATTCACCAGGTACCCTTTTCCAGAGTTTTCCATTTAAAACACTGCTCGCACCATCCGTTTACCAGCAAGCCCTCAGACCCGCTTCTGTACCAGCCCCCTGAGTATAGGAGCACTGGACATAGCAACAACAACAAAATGCCCCCATTTGTCACGTAAAGGGGAAATAATAAATGAACATGGACAGCATCATCATCACTTAATCTCCGTGCAGCAAAAAACTAAATAATTAACCTGACCTTGTTTAATGTAACCGGTGCTTTTGTAAAGTGCTTCAATACCTTTGGGTCTGTCGAGTTTGTGCTCTATGAAAAATCCCCCAAAAATTAATCCTGATTCAGTCAGGACATGTCGATTGACGCGTCAAAATCGGGCTTCATGGAAATTCCTTTCTACACTTTACCCAGAGTTGGGATTGTGGCTCCAGCTTCTGCTGACACATTCTTGTGCAAGTGGACAACTGGAGATATCCATCTAGATCCCTTACCTGCACCCAGGGTATCTCTCTTAACAGTTTTTGACATTCCCATTGCGGTTCACATTTTAAGAGGCACTGCTGTGGGAATGCCAAAAACCAGCCTGCCAGACAGGCGGAAACTCCTGATCTGGAGAACAGTTCCTAAATGGGTTTGGCAGTGTGGGGCGGTCCTGCTTCCGCACCGCCAAACTTATAATAACATTTCTGCAATTGCTCAGACTCAGGACATTGACAATTGACTTGTAGGAGTGAAGAGAACATATTGTTGTGAGAGGTCTAAAAGTGGTTGAGGGAGATACATGAAAGGTTTCAGGTGAAAATGGTTGTCCTATAGCAAAGTACCTACTTGATAAGAATTCTATTATTTATCAAGATCTCATTGTAGTACATTTGGGTCATTTATTTGATCTTCTTTAGTCAGCTTGTTTGTGCACAACCAGAGGTCTGTCCGATGTTGCCATAAACATGCTCACAAGGATAGACCGTTCCAAAAAGGAGGGCGTTTCAACTTCTGTAGAACAATGTCATGTAGAAAGGCAAGAAAACTAACTTGCATAACAACAGATATATCAATACTAACCTTTCAACTACCAATACGAAGATCATTAAGAATTTTCCTGTCTCAATAGATGGAGCAATTTTAGCATTTCAAAGCGCGAATATGGAGTTCTGAACCCATCCGTGGGAATCTAAATATTATTGGGTACTTGCTATGCTTCTAGAGATTTGTTGAAATCATTTTTGGTTGCTATCCATTTTTCTAAGAATGCAATGCATTTTAGTGCATTTTCTTATTATATATGACATTTAGATGTATAAAAACAATTTCATGACAAAAACCTCTATCTAACATAAATTAGAGTTGTAAACCTCTCATTGTATGATGTACAAAACTTGAAAACCTACATAATACAGTTATTAGAACACAGTGCCTGACAACTAAATTGGTACAGTTGGCAAGAAAGGATATGCAGTAACCGCCATGCTGTTGCCTATTGGAATTCAGTTGTTTGAAGGAGATCTGGCCAAGTCTTCCACTCGCGTATCCAGGCACAATATTGCTTCTGAAATATAATGAGACACAAACATCATGTCAAAAATATTGTGGGGCAGAATATAGAAATTAATAATATATATATATATATTTTTGTCTTTTATATATTTTTTTAAAAGTAATTGTACATTATGTGATTTTTTAAATTATTTAGTTGAGTTTTATGTTATGTTATTATTTTAATGTTATGTTTGTGTCATTATTTTTCAGTGTCATTTTGTTTTGTTTTGATTCATTAATACGTTTTAATTTTTTTTTAATTTTATGTGAATCTTTTTGGCAAGCTTTTGGCAGACTTTTGTAGGGGAATAGAGTGAAAAGTGTTTTAAATATATATTTTTTTACATGATTGTAGTAATTTTTAATACTTTTTTAGTTGTCAATTAGAAAATTAATTATAAAAAATTGTTTTAGTTATTTAATAGATAGTTTCAGCAATATGGTAATACATTTTATTACTTGTTAATTCGAAGAGTCCTTAGGATGTTAATTATATTATGTTTAAGTTTTTTTAAATACTTAGGGGCATATTATCTAAAAAGTGCGCTAAACATCGCAAAGCGTGTTTAACGAGCACTTTTTATCGCCGGCTATCGTCGGAATAATTTGCCATGCTAACGCTGTATTAGCGACATTTAGCGCTATGGCGATAATTATTCCAGCCATAGCGGTAGTTTTCCATGAAACATCGCTGGTTTTCCAGCGATGTTTCATGGAAAACGGCGATAACCTTGCTGATACGACCCTGTGGTCGTATCAGCATAATCCACCCCCCCATGTTAAATATGGCTAACACCTGCTAATTGCAGGTGTTAAATAAATGGCGATGACCCCGGTTAGCGCGACTTTTCACGTTGCTAACTGGGGCCATGGCCACCTTGCTAATAGGCGATAGGCCTGTTAGCGGGTGTTTCCCAGGTTTGTTAGTCGGGAACGCCCACTTTGCATGTCATTAGCGATAAATATCGCTGACATGCTAAGCGGTAAAAACACGGGCGCTAATGCCCGAAAACTGTCTCTAACTGCTGTTAGAGACAGTTTGCTGATAGGGCCATAAGAATATCGCCGCTTTAGCGGCAAAAAGTGCCGCTAAAGCGGCGATAGTGCCCTTGCTAATATGCCCCTCAATTTTATAGATTTATTATATTTTGTAAATAAAGGGTATCATTATGATGTCGGTGGGACTGACACCGACGGCACGGTGTCGGTCCCACTTACATCTGAAGCAGTGGTCAGACCACCGCATTACAATGCGGTCGATCTGACTGCCTGTGCGAGGTTCTGACCGCTGCGTTCCGATGGGTTAAAGGAGCTCGTCGGCCCTGCGGTCGGAATGTAATTCCTCCAAAGTTCACCACTGCTCCTACTGTTGCTCAGGTTAGAGTGGGAATAGTAAATCTGACCCCTCAAAAGTCCAATCCTGTCCATATTGCTGTTCAGGTTGGAGTGGGAATAATAAATCTGACCTCTCCCAAATCCAGAATTTTTCTTATTGTCACTTAGAGTTGGAGTAGTAAATCTAACATCTCCAAAGTCCAGCACTTTTCCTATTGTAGCTTATGCTGGAGTGAGAATAGTAAATTTTACAACTCCAGATTCTTACACTTTTCTTAGTGTTGCTCAGGTTGGAGGGTGAATAGTAAATCTGACCTCTCCAATACTTACCCTACTGTTGCTCAGATTGAAGTTGTAATAATAAATATGACCCTTCCAATCCCAGCACTTTCCATACTGTTGCTTATGTTGGAGGTGGAAAAGAAAATATGACCATTTCAAAGTCTAATACTTTCTCTACTGTTGCTCAGGTTGGAGTGGAAATAGTGAGCATGGCCCCTCATAAGTCCAGTACCTTCCCGACTGTTGCTTACATCAGAGTGGGAATAGAAAATATAACCCATCCAAAGTTCAACCCTTCTCTACTGTTGCTATGTTGGAGTGGGAAAGGTAAATCTAACCCCTCCAAACATCTACACTATCCCTACTGATGCTTACATTGGAGTGGGAGTGGAGCATTTTAGTCTAATTTAATCTGATTATTTTAAATTGTTTTACTAGATTTTTTTGCTTACGTTTTAAAAGTTAGTTCAAAGTACTTTTTATTGTTTATTTTTTGTAGTTTTTCATTAATTTGTTTTATATCGGTAATGCATAATTTAAATACATTTAATATTTAGTGCTTGTCATTATAACTAATTTTTTATTATTAGTGTTGAAAAGTGGTTTATTAGTAGTGATAAGTACTGCCTCAACACTAGTAATAAGGCCACAAAAACAATAAATGTTTCAGCTTGGGTCTCAATAAATAATTCCCTTGCTCAACCCTTGGTAGATGGCAACGAGCAGGCAGGCTTAACGGAGGAGACAGGTGTGTAAAGCATTTAAAAACTCAAATACATTAAATAAGTAAGACACAACACACAATAAAAAATCCAACTCTAATTTATAAAAATAGATTATATTTGTATGAACAAACAGACATCAAAATGAAGAAAAAAACCAATGTAGGGAGCCAGAGATATGAACGAAGAATAAAAGTAAAACTGGCGCTTATAAGCAAATAGCACTCAACGGGTTAAAAAAGATTGTGCTGGACTGGGACAAATTCAAGAGATTTTTACACTTACTTCTAGAAGTGTTTCTTGATGCAGGAAAGTGGTCCACAGCACCGGCCAATAGTTCAGATGCTCTGGTTTGTCTCTTGGGGTCAGGGACTTATGACTCCCGCAATGCACCTGGTCAACTTATGGAGCTTTTTACAAAAGGTGCTCCAAACTTCTTCAAACTTGTAGAACTTCTTCCAGAAGGTCTCCTTCAGGGGTCAAAGTGTCCACAACACCAATCCAGGGGTCCAGAACCTTTGAGATGGTCCTTGGGGTGTTGGGACTACAATTCCCATAATGCACCTGGCCAAATCCTTAAAAGTCCACTGTACGCACTACAGGATGGTGATTTCTTGGTGGAGATGATGCAGCTGGGCTCAGTTAACATGTATTATCTCGGAGTTTACTCATTCTTGAAGCAAGGCAAAGTCCTTAGGGCTGTAGACCCAGATTGTGGAGCAGGTGCAGTCCTTCAGAGTGCAGACCTTTGGGGTGCCGATCAGGTGTCCAATAGGGCAGTCTTTCTTCAATTTTTAGGCAGCAGATCTGAGGAGCTATATAGCTCTCTCATAGTTGTTCACAGTTTCTGGGCATCAAGCAGGGGGGAACCCCGACCAATGGGATGCAGGGTGCTACCCAGATGTATGACTACTTCCTCCAAAGTGTGGCATATTCTTGTCCCAGAAAGCACTATTCTCTCAAAATACAACACGGAGAAAGTCTCTGCTTTGGGGTTACATTTGGCTAAGCCAAGCCACTGATGTGGCTAAGTTTCACTAACACACCCTTCCAACCCCCTGACTAATCTAATTACTGAGGCTCCTGTGTGGCTGGGGAAGCAGGACATGGGAGTCAGCCTGTGCTGGTCCCAAACTGTCATTCTCCCTTTGATGACCAGTTTGATTCCCCCACCCTTTTCCGGCCATTTAGCTTCTGCAGCTAAAGTTCTCCTCCCACAGGAGATCCATTGTCTACTCTGACAGGACACTTCACACCTCATCAAGCAGCTCTGGCTCAGCCTGGGAAAGGCTGGCCAACCAGGAGACGGCAGCTGTAAAGCTGAATTTTGGCTCACAGAAAAGAAAGTATAATAAATTATTTTCTGTAATAGTTATTATAAATCTAACAATGGCAAGTTGTTGGATTTATCATAACTAACATTCTGATACATTGTATGATATTGTATCTCACTCCTGTCAATATTTATACTTAAATAAAATATTACAATTGAATTTGAATTGAATTTAGAATTTATATAGCGCCTGAATCACCCCCCAAGGGGTATCTCTGCGCTTACGGACTTCATAGTTGGACAGAAACAGAGAGTGAGTAAGAACAATGAGGTCTTCAAGAGCTTACGAAATCTCAGGAGGTCAGAGCAGTCACGCAAATGAATTGGAAGTTGGTTCCAGAGGGAGGGGGCTAAATAGAAGAAGGCTTTCCCCCCCAACCGGACCTTCTTACAGTGGGGGACCACAAGTAGAGATTTGGTCCCTGAGCGTAGTGTCCTAAGAGGCTGATATTTATTACATTTCTCTGCTAGATAACTGGGGCCCTTACCGTTTAGAGCTTTATGCACAATGGAACAAATCTTGAAGCGGATTCGTTTCCATACAGGCAACCAATGCAGTTTCTGTAGGAGAGGAAGAGAGGGGGTGAGAGCAGGGGCATTCGAGACCAGTCTTGCAGCGGTGTTATGGACCACTTGCAAATTGTTCAGTGAGGCTTCACTGGCTGAGATCAGCAACGCATTGCAGTATTCTAGTCGACTCAAAACTAGTGCTTGGATCAGGGTTTTGCGAGTGGACAAAGGGAGGAAGGGAAATACTTTCGGCAAAAGACCTAATGTATGGAAGCAGGCGCCGATGGTGGTAGAAACCTGCTCCTTCATAGTTAGTTTCTGGTCCAATCGAACCCCTAGATTTTTTACCACCGTCTTGGGTTCCGGTGCTGGTCCCAATTCTGTAGGCCACCAACTCGGAGACCATCTCAAAGAAGCGTCACCAAACAGCATGATTTCTGTTTTGCTCGCGTTAAGCTGGAGAAAGTTTTGTCTCATCCAGCTGGCAATAGTTTTCATACCTTCTGAGAGGGTGAGCTGGGTACCGGGATCTCGTTTGTCGAAGGAAAGCAGGAGCTGCGTATCATCAGCATAGGAAATGGGTGTAAAACCTAGCTTCCTGAGTAAACCTGCCAAAGGAGCGACATAGATGTTAAATAAAGTGGGACTAAGACAGGATCCCTGAGGTACTCCTTTGGTTAGTTCTGTAGTCTCAGACCGGAAGGGACCCAGATTGACAGTCTGGGTTCTATGCGAGAGGAAACTCGTCATCCATTGTAAAGCTGTTCTTTGCATCCCAATCTCACTGAGTGTCCTGAGCAGAGTTCGATGTGAGACAGTGTCGAAGGCCGCCAACAAGTCAAGCAGCACTAATATAACTGCCTGTCCTTTGTCTAGAGCCTGTCTGATGTTATCCGTGACGGCAATCAAGGCTGACTCAGTGCTATGTCTGGGTCTAAAACCAGACTGAGATGGATCAAAGCAGCCAGATTCCTCGACAAAGTCTGAAAGAAGTTTATTAATATGTTTTTCTAACAGCTTGCTCAGGAGAGGTAACAGTGAGATAGGGCGATAATTAGTTAAATCATCCATAGGGGCCTTAAGATTCTTCTGTATAGGGATGATTTGTGCTGCCTTCCACTCATCGGGAACATAACCATTATTTAGTGAGAGGTTAAGAATGGAGCTAATGGGGATTGCCAGCTGTTTGGAGAGTAGTATGGTGGTCCTGGCCGGGATTATATCAAGGGGTGAGCCTGATTTAACAGTGGCGAGTAGAGACTCCACTGCATCGGGTGTAATCAAGGGAAAGTTTTCCAACTTCTGGAGAGGGGCACGAGTGGGTGAGATATCGACAGATGCGTTGAGTTGGCCACTTCCATCTCGAGTGATTGTGTCGTAGATGAGATCTATTTTCTTTGTAAAGTGCATCGCTATTTTGTCGTATAGGGCTTGTGATGGTGCCAGCTCTTTATTACATGCCTCCGGGTGAGTAAAGGTTTTAAGAATGGAATAGAGAGTTTTGGGAGCAATCCCAGCCTGCTCTAGTAGTGAAATAATATGTGTTTTTCGGGCATGTTTTAAATTTTTATGATATTTAGATAGGGCCAGTTTATAGTGTGCTTTGTCTAGAGCATTATGGGAGATACGCCAACGTCGCTCCAAATTCCTGCAAAGACTTTTCTCTATTTTAAGACTGGGAAAGAACCAGACTACCTGAGACCGCCTACCTGAATTTATACCTTGCTTTAGTGGGGCTAATTGATCCAAGGCCGTTGTTATGATGGATTTGTATTGGGCTAGGCCAATCTCTAAGTTTTCCATATCGAGATTCCATGAGTTAGGAGTAAGGTCTTGGAAGTTGGCGGGCGTGATTTTGTGCCACTGTCTGTGCCTGCTCTTTTGAGTGAAGGGCTGTGTATTAGATATCATAGGACCCCTAAATTTGAATTCGATCAGTGAATGGTCGGTCCATGTAAGAGGGCTCGTAGCTCCACATTGCACGTTGGGTGATTTAGTGAAAATGAGATCTAATGTATGTCCCGCTTGGTGAGGGGAGCCCACATTGATCTTATTTAAATCTAAGGAATGTAAGTCTGTTAAGAGTGATAAGGCTTCCTGATTCAGGGTGTCTTCACTATGCACATTAAAATCACCCACTAAGAAGAAATGTTTTGTAGAGATGGCGTGCGGGGAGATTAGTTCCAATAATTGGACAGTAAAGTTACGGATAGGCCCGGGAGGGCGGTAAACCAGAGCGCCTTTCCAGCAATGTTGTGGGTGTAAGTCAATTCTAAAGACTAACACTTCCATGCTGTCTTTGCTAAGTTGCTCCAGTATAGTGATTTTAATGGTGTCCTAATGTACTATAGCTATACCCCCTCCTACCTTAATAGGTCTATCTAGCCTTGAGATGCGATAACCCTCTGGTATGGCTATAGTTATGGCGGGGTGGAACTTGGTTTTAGCCACGTCTCGGTTAGGAAGCAAATGTCAGGGAGTTTAGAGGAAAGGAGATCCCATATTTCTACCGCATGTTTGGGCAGGGACCTTATGTTCCCGAGCAAGCAGTTCCATTCTCGATTCTCCATAGAGTCTAGGAAGGGAGAATCTGTCGATGCCTGGGAACCAGGCTGTTTCTTGTTGGAATCAGGCTTGGTAATACCAGAATGGAGCTTGAAAAAGTGCATACTCTGGAATCTACAGATGTTACAAGCAAAGGGACCTTCCAATTCCATTGGGGTACATGGGGTGGCCTTGCCCAGGCAAGGGCCTGTATCTGTATAAGCTTGTCTTATCTCAAGTAGTTCCTGGGTAGTGTATGTACTATTACCATTAAAAGAGGGGTTGGAGTCTGATCTGTAACATGCAGGAGTTCTGGCTCCTGGCGACGACCAGGCGTGGACGGGCGCAGACGGGCTTGCCTTAGGCGCGCCAGCGGCGTGCCAGCGGCGCGTCCGCTGCGCGTCGTGCCTGGCATGCCTCTGATATAGGGGAGGTCAGCTACTAGAATGCTGACCTCCGTGTCGCTGCCCCGGAAGTGGAGGGAAACGACTTCCTCCTACTCGCAGCCTCCCTCCACTCAATCGGGCAAAAACCCGTGGTGGACCGGAGAGGACTGCGGGTGAAGGCGCGGGAGCAGAGTGTTGCCGGTGAGTCAGCAGAGCTGAAGAAAATGCGGGGATACAATTTAAACAATTTAAAATAACTATGGGCTCTGGAACTGCCCTGAAACCAGAGCACCAAAGCACAAGAGTTTAAAATATTGCAGCTAGCGTCGGCGCTCAGTAAAAGTAATTAAAAGTAATTAAAATGCCCCATCCATAGCGCGTCGTGCCTGGCATGCCTCTGACATAGGGGAGGTCAGCTACTATGGAGGTTAACATTTTATCTACAATGGAAAAAAACAAAATTGGCAGTTTTTCCCTCATCAGGGCATATAAAACATATTTTATAATGTCCCTGCTTATAGTTAAAAGGAATCCTACCCATGGGGCACCTGGGGGAGACCTTAGGGGTGACTTATAGGTAAACATAAGGTAGATTACTAGTTTGGAAGTACTTTTAATTCCAAAGTCGAATTTGTGTATAATTACAATTTAAAAGTAGCCCCCAAGGCAGGGCTGGCTTTTAAAATGACAGCAGGCAACACAGCAATGCACACTGTAGTGCAGGGAATCTACTGGGGCACCAAACCTCCCTGCCCTATTAAATACTAGGGACATATTGGTAGTTTGAATCCCCCTTGCCTTATTATATACTAGGGACCTACAGGGGGTTTTAGTTGCCAACTATAATTATACCTAACCATGTACGTTTAATCAGAACACAGGCCCTGGGTCTGGTTAGCAGAGCCCAGGACACAATTAGAGTCTGAAAACCAGCACCGAGTAGTCAAAATGGGAGCAAAGAGTGGAGGGACACTGCACACAGGTCCCGAGTTCTCACAAATATGTTTTATTACTTATGTTTGAGTAATAATTCTATTTTCAAGTATTATATTTATCATTATTGCAATTATTTTAAAGTATATATTTTCATTTTATTATTGTAAGTTATATCTTTAAATATAGTTTTCAAAACATAAGTATATATTTTTTAAATGCAATGGTATTTTTTAAGTTAAAATATGTTTGAAAGTTAATATAGTCCGTATTAGATAACATTTGATATACTGACTCCATTTCTGTGGATGGTATGGTCTTCTATCTTTCTGTTGTCAATATTTTTGACTTTGGATACAAACTATATAAATCGATATTTGTGTCCTCCATATCTTTTTGGTGATATTTTTGTTGTTGATATTTTTGTCAGGGAAATGTCATCATATAACCCATCTACAGGGCCCTCCTCTGCAGCGGGATGAGCTAGTACTGTTGTTTTCTGTGACAGCAAGTTGACTTGGATGTCCAGGACCTTGATACTAGACTTAAAACAAAAACCCAGAAGTGTGTGCAGAATTTCTAACCAATTCTCGGGGCATTCTCTATCACAGTGCACTTTTTGGTGATCCAGTCTATGATTTCCAGGTGTGCATACCGTATCAGCTGATTTTAAGAGTACTTATACACGTTAGGGAATCTTACAAGGACTCACTAAACAATTTTCTCCCCTTCCCCTGTTACAAAGTTAAATACTTTCTCGGTCCTCTTGTCAGCAACTTTGTGGGTGCGCCAAGGTAGCACAGCAGCAAGTTGGAATAGGGTGCTAGTCAGTCCTCAGGATGGTCAATTTTGCATTTAAAATCAGTGTTTGTTGGAAAACGAGGCAGTATCTGTGAGGCCTGCACAAATATCATGACTACATTTGTCCTTCACTGGGAACCAAACACCCCATTGTAGCGCTTGACTCTCAGAGGGTAGCGTTGCAGAGCAGTCTATGGCTTACTCAAGGGAGGTGGTGTGGGCTAGTAATCCCCATTTACCAGTATGCAGAAATAACACTCAATAATTGATTGTTCAGTCTGTACTTTGCTTTATAAAAGGAAGAGTACATTTATTAAACACACACACTACTCAATACTATGCACCAATTTACAAATATACATAAGCTGTTGGAATTACTTTGTGACCTTGCATAACATTCCCACCCCTCCCGCAGGGGGGGTGGGGTCTAGTACCATCACTCGCATGTATGCACATCATCTTGCCCCCTAATGCAGTGGGTTGAACATAACCTGGAGCGAGGGCCGTGCTCACTGGCACCATCCCAGTGGCGACCCACCCCATTATCTCAACAAGCATTTAAAATAGGCACACCTGCCCTGGTGACACTTAACCCTGACCGAGCATCTCATACTGACCCTACAGTATACACCTCTACATCTTAGGGGCTAACAGTCTGGGTTGTTCTTCACCTAACGCAGCAGCAAGAATACATGTTTAAGCATCACTTAAAATGACAGTACTTATCATAGCTGATAACCATTATAATGCATTGCAATAAAAAACCCTAAAAGGCATCACAGTTATAATCACAGGATTAAGTATATACAGCCAGACACCCTAGCAGGAATGTCCAGCAACATAACCCCACTTTACTTATGACTTCACATTACTCATGTGACTTACAGTCCCAACAAGAAACAACATCACGTAGATGCACCATTGTGCAAATTCACCTTTCCACCTCTAGGGGGAGTCACCTCAATGACCATCCAGGTATAACCTTTCACTCTGTAGTGAAATCTCAAGCGTCAACTTCCAGCTGCTGAACTAAAGTTCCAGCGTTGATGAAGCTTTTAAAAACATGGCTAACCCTTGAGGGGTTCCTTCTTGTAAGTCCCCCAGAAACTGAGGGTGGGACTTTTCATCTTCCTGCTGGGGGAGACTGCGTTGCTCCTGCAGCTCCCCCTGCACCTTGGCTCACACCTGGCGGTGACCCCATCCTCCTGGGGCCACCACACGCAGAAAACGATCGGCTTTTCCTTGCAGGCCGGTTCGGGCCTGCAAGGCATTATGGGGCGACTCGCTCCTGCCCGTGAATAACAGAACAGCGGCTCCCCCGCTGCTCGGGGAGAGCCGCGCTGCCGGCCTCAGCGGCCTGACACCGCTTCTTCACTTTGTTGGGGGTCCGGTCCCACCCGGACCCCTTGCTGCCAGGTGAGTCCATTCAGCGCGGGGAGCCCACCCCCGGCTGCACCTTCCTCTTCTCGGGGGCCCGGTCCCACCCGGGCACCCCGCGTCATGGGTACGTTGGAGGGCAGCTTGAGGAGCCCACCCCCAGCTGCCCTCGCCGGCTCCCCGACTGGCCAGCATCCTCACGTGCGGCCGCGGGAGCCGGCACCTCTCTTCTGGTCTGCCCGCTCCTGCGGGCAGACACGAAGACTCCTGCCGGTCTGGCTGGACCTCAGGGGATTGCGGCGGCACTCCCCCGTCCTCCTCCTTCACTTCGGGGCCCAGAGATCTGGTCCCGGGCCCCTTGGCAATTCTTCACGGGGAGCGCGACGGTGCTCCCCGACTTATGCCTTTGCGTCAGGGCCTGGAGTTGGGGTCCCGGGCCCCTGAAGAATCTTCACGGGGAGTGCGACGGCGCTCCCCGGCTAATCTTCATCCGCGAGGGGGGATGCGCGACGGCACGCCCACCTCCTCTTCACCGCCATCACCAGGGCCCGGAGTTGGGGGTGCTGGGCCCCCGAGCTTTCTTCAAGGGGGGCGCAGCAGTGCTCCCCCTCCCCCTATGTCACCGGGGGCCAGGGTGGGCTCCTGGCACCCCTCATGGGCAATTTCACGGGGAGCGAAATGGCGCTGCCCGACTTTACTTCTTCCGGGGGCAGCCCCCGGGACCTGACCCACCCAGGGGGCATAGTTGAGACCGGCGGCGGAGCCCCACATGCTTCGTCGTCGGTCCAATTAGAGGTCAAAGGTCGCCTACCTTCCGGGGGGCGTATCTCGGCCCCCAGGCGGCTGATTTTCACCATATTGGCCTCTTCTTGCTCCTGGTGGCGCACCCCAGCCACTGGGAGAAATTTCTTTCGCCCTCTTGGTCTCAAGGAGGCTGAACTCAGCAGGGAGCGGTCTTCACTGGCTCCCTGCGCCAGCCTTTCACCTGGCTCTCACCCTGGGCCTCTCTTCTCCTTGCGCAGAGGCCCAGGCTTCTGCTCACTGGTCCTGGACTCCCCCACAGGTGCAATCCAGGGTCTTGGGACAGTCAGGGGGTTCTTCCTTCCAACTGCCCATGACGCCAGGCTCCAGGACCAGTCTTCCTCAGCAGACCACACCCCAGAGAGAGCTCCTCTTCCTCTGCAAGACCTTTTAAAAGAATTTGGAGGGGACTGGCAGGGGGCTCTCCTTGCCCTATCAGGCAGCGACACATCACCTCTCTGCCCCTGCTCCCTCCTTCCTGCCCAGGCCTCTGGGATAGTTCAAAATGGCGTCGTCCAGGGGTCTCATGCCACATGGTCTCTGAAAAGCCCCTTCCCCCCTTGCTGCCTCCTCTCCAGAGCAGCTTGGTGCCTGCACCAGGTGACAGCTGCTGATGGATGACCGGCAGCTCCACCCATCTTCTCTCCCTCTTGGAGAGGAGACCTTCGCCCTTGGAATGCTTGCAGTGAAGGGCTAGGCCTCTGATGCTTCAGTTTGGGGAGAAAGGTCATTAATCTTGCCTGGCAGGGTCACACCCAGCCAGGCTCTGGTTATGAGCTGAGTCAGAGGAATATGACATTTCTGGATGACCCATAAGCAGTACATATATGGTTTTGGAATTAACAGAATACTTATTTTCACACAAGTTACAGTGGACTTTAGTGCGTGTCTGGAATTTGTAGGCCCTAGGGAAATGAAACTACCCCATGTGGTCCCCATTTTCATAGGAGAGTAATGGAGTGTTCCTACAGTGAAACAGTAAAGCACACTGACTTTCCCTTACATGTGTCTCCCCACATTATAAAGCCTATTCCAGGTCACCACCCAGCTCTGCATAATTCCTGCCACACCATTCTATCTGTACCTGCTCCTGGGCTGCGCATGCCAGGAATCTCCCCTGCGCAGCCCCAACACGTGTGCACACGCCTGTACACACGTGCCTGCATGTAACCAGCCCGGTGCCCCTTACTCCGGCTGCAGCGCAGCGGCCTACTCTCACCACGGGGACACCGGTAAAATCCACATGCAGTCTCTTTCATCATGAGTTCACTGTGGGTGAGTCCCAACTTATGAGACTCTCCCACAGTAAAAGCTCAACAAATAGGTGTTCAAAAAGCGAAAAATCCGGGCGGCTCAGATGGTCAGAACCACCTTCTAACAGTGTTGCCCTGGCCTACCAAGCACTCTGGTTATTTGGGACTGCCAGGTGGGATGGCTTGAAAGAGCTAGTGTGTGGACCATTTTGTTTGGTCCTGGTGGCCATGACATGACCAAAAAATCATTCACAGGCTGGCCCTTTCAGGCCGGCCCACCTGGCAGAGCCAGGGTATCAGGGTTCCTGAAAGTCCACTTAAACGCAGAATACAATTCATTCATGTCTAGGTATTTGTGGTTGGTGGATTATTAGACTTTGGCTGCATATCCATGCGCTGTGTATGGTCTTAAAAAAAGTTATAAAGATATGATAAAAAAAGGACGCAAGCTATACTGCTCAGCCATTCCAATTGTAAACAATCCATGGCTGAACAATAGTCCAAAAGACACTCATTAGATACTCGCTGGCTACATGCGGAGATCTTTTTCCAGGTGGGCAGGTATTTCATCTGTCTGAAGATGCTCGATTTAGTGAAGTGCCATTTATGGATACATTTATATTGAATAGGCTGCGATGCGCCCTACGAAGTACCCTTTAGAACCAGAATCATATCTGCCCTTGACAACCCTAATCTCAAGCACACAAGGAGCCCAATTTGTTTCAAAATTATACAAAACCTCATTGTCGCTGATAAAAGCTAAAGATGCGAAAATTCGCCCTAAGTGGGAGGGTGATTTAGGGCACCCTAAAGACGACTCGCAATGGGCCTTTTGTTGTTCACAAATTAAGTAGGTCTCACTGAACAGCAGACACAAACTGCTACATTTTAAGTTCTTGTGGCGGGCGTATATGTCACCATTGAAGTTAAACTCATTTGACCACACGAGATCATATGTGTGTCCCAAATGCGGGACGCAATATGCAGATTTTTCACACATGACTTGGAATTGCATGAAAGTGGCTAATTATTGGAGGGCAGTCTTTGTGGAACTGTGTCGGATGACGGGCTTGGATCTCCAGCCCACTCCAGAGATAGCCCTCCTGGGGTATGTTCGTAATATTCCTAAGCCACTTCGTCGATACACATCTATTGCATTGCTGTTAGCCAAGAGGGAGATAGCAGTGGTCTGGGGGAGCAAGCGTACCCCTACTGTTAAAGCCTTGTTAAATAGTCTCATTTATTGCAACACAAATAGTGACCTATATTCCTCCACTCTGCCAGTTACCTCTAGACCTAGAGACGTTTGGGGTCCCCTGAAAACCTACCTGTTAGACTTGGAACAGTCCTCCCCCCCCTTTCTCCGGCTGGGATAGTCCCTACAGGGGTGGGGTGAGTTACTCACCGACACCTGAAATACCGTTTAAATATGTAAGGTATAATGTTCAGTTACTAGTCACAAGCAGGGGGGAGGGTCAGAGACGGAGAGGATGCAATTATGATGCGACGTCATTAAATGTACATTGTGTGTTTTGCTGTATTTCTTTTTGGAATTTTGTCGAAACATGAAGATGTACCTATGGATATTGGTTTGTTTTTTTGTATGTCAAAGTGGTAAATAAAGTTAAGAGAGAGGGATACAACAGCCCTTGATGCATAGGCAATCTCTGGGGTCTAAATGGACACATTTCACTCAAATTTTACATGTTTCACATGTCTCAAGTTTTGCATCAACTTTGTGTATATATGAGCAGTTTGCATATTATTCCACACACAACCTATGAGGCAAAATATTTTTCTCCAGGTTATTGTCACATATATAGGATAAGCATCATCATCAAAAACTTTATTATCAATTACTAGGATCACAAAAGTACATCACAATACATAATATAAAACATTTAACATCCATTGGAAATTGGGGCTACGCATACTACAAATATATTTCTATGCATGTCACATGTACTTATTTGTTTTGTGTGCTCACATGTTTAGGTATAGCTGCTGCATAAGGGCATAGCTGACAATGGTGTCTCAGGATCGTAAATCTTTCATCATTGAATCAACACTATCCCACTATTGTGATGCAACAGCTAGGCATGCACATAAACACAGATATTCCATGGGTCTCATTTACACACAGGTCCTTGTCACATATGCAGACCTGTTGATACTCATAACAATATTTTTTAATGTCTGAATAAATTCAGAGGTCTTTTTCTTTTCAAAAAGCTCATATTATATTCTCCTCAATGTGTTGAAACATTTTAGTGAGTGAAGATGGCACTTTGCTTAGAGGTGTTGTGACAATACAACAAAGTGATCCTCATATTATCCATACCCTCAAGGCTGGATATTTACTACATATATTTCAAGTTCAGACATGCTGTGCTATGCTATGCACAGTGATGTCATTAATTATGCCATTTCAGGTGCCATAAGTCATGAGTGATGTAATATGCAAGGACATATGTGAGGTCATAAGCAGTCACTTGCGAGTGTGCAAGTTATATTTACTTCATTTAAAAATAACAGGTGAGTATCATTGTTTTTTTGAGTGTAAAATATTAAGTTTTAATTTACATTTTCACCTAAAGATACCGTAACTTTAACCTTTAGGTTTGTCCTGTGAATTTATGAGTGTTTTTTATATGTGAAGTAAAATATTTTTACCATACCTATCTATAATGTCAGATTAACCTTTTTTTTTTCAGTGTATTTTCAAGGCTTTGTGAGGTAAAGTAATATGCTATGACAATTTCCTCTGCCCGTGGGTGGCTGACCAACCCTGCCCTAGATGTCCAGGACCTGCATCAAACTCCACACAGGTGGCCGAGCCCTTGCCGCCCGCAGCTGTGCAAGGCATAGGTCTGGCCCTGCTTCTAATCCTCCGTGGTTGCCCAACCCTTTACCATGCATGGCATTGGGCCGGCTCTAGGGCTTAACCTGCCCCAAGGGACACCCAGCCCACTTGTGTTTTTTTATATTATTTTTTGTTCCTGCGCAACTCTCGCGGGAATAAGGGAGTTGTTCTGGCTCCCACAAGAGTCCTGCATTATTGCAGTGACCGCCCCAATTTGTTTTTTAATTAGGGCCAAGGGTGGCCCCTCCAGGACCCCCACATGGCCCATGTGGGTGGGTTACCCCTACTCTGTCCCCTTCTACTTTATTTTCTTTTAAATGTTCATGTCATTCTCATATAGCATCTTTATTCCACAGTACCTACAATAGGCTGGCATTAAGTCACAAACATAGCAAATCATACATGGCACCAATAATCTTGGCCAGTGGTTACATTTTCAGTTGCAGACCTTAACAACCTGGAAGGAGGGGATACATCAAACAATTTCCTATTGAAGAGGACAAATTAAATTGGTCAATGTCATCAGCTGAAATCGTCTAGCCATTCTTACCAACAGGGTTCTATACTACTGCCCATGGTAAGAGGTAGTTGGCTTGGTGGACACAGAGAAGAAGCTTCATGCAACTTTGGTTTTTGATTGGTGTTCTGTAGTATTCTGGTGACAGTTGAAATTCTGTTACATGTTTCGTCGCTTTCACTGGTGATCAACTTGTGACTTGCCTTCCGTTTGTGTTTTTCCCACTGTGTGACGAATTTTCCAAGGGTGCCTGACCTTTCAAAATGGCCGCCCCTTTTTTTTCAATGAGGTCGTCTGACCTCAAAATGGTGACTGCTGTGGCTTCAAGGGCCTGTCAGACCATTTAAAATAGCCAGCCCTTTATTTTCAATGAGGTCACCTGACTTAAAAATGGTGTCTTGTTGGCTTACTGGGCCTGATTGACCCTTCAAAATAGCATCTCCATTGATTTCTAGGGAGGCTGTCTAGCTTTTAGCTGGCTGCCCCAAGGCCCCCCGTCTTGTGAGACTTCAGTAATCCCGTTTTGCAAGACTACAATGGGGCTTTGTGGATGGTAGCGCGTGCTTGCAACTTCAAAGCAGTACAACCCGCTGCTTAACTTTTTGAGTTGTTTTGCAACTTTTTGAGTTGTTTTGCGGTCCTGCGATGTCAGCCAGGATCTCACTGACACTCATGGTATTCTGCAGTTTCTTGGCCTCACTTTTCATGTTAAATCTTTGTTTAGACTGTAATGCATCTAAAAACACCTTGTTCCATTCAGAAACAGTTGTGCAAAACAGTGTTATACATTTTATAATTTGTATTATAGATGGCCTAATATGAGGCATTTTAAAATTCAAGACATCAAACCTTATAAAGAGATGAAACTGGTTTTGGATTATTCTAAACTCTTTGTGCACTCTTGAAATAACGGTTGGTTTAAGAACAGTGTCTGTGATGCAGACCTGTATTTTCAGGAACAGTGATTCATCACTCAGAAAAAAAACATTATTTTCATAGTTGCAGCGCAAGGGTGTTAACATTTTATTATACTCCTACTCTCCTCACTACTCTAACCGTACTGGGCCCTTTACGATTAGAGAATTTTCAGCATTTCCATTTACCACAGAGGAAATGATCCCCTGATGAATCTTTCTCCACCGATAGGAGGGGTGGAAATTAAGGTTGCCAAAACACCACGTTAGCTGTCCAGTGAGGACCATTAATTTACAGCTAACTCACAAATTTGAGATCAGATTTAGGTACACGACAATCAAGACCATGCTGTAGAAATATAAAATAGCAACAGGAAGAGCCAGCCTCCTGAAGACGATAAGTTTAAACTAGAATTATGCAGACCAAAAGCTCTGCAACAGCAACACAGAACAAAAGAAGTAATACCTGATGTTCTGACAGAGCTCGCTGATTCTCCCTACAGCGCATTTAAGAACTCAGTAAAATAGCACAGTTTAAGTGAAGAACTAACAAGACTCAATGATAGACTCAGACAGATATTACACTTATTTGGTTATTGTATTAAGGATTCAAAATCCTTAGCAATAAGCAATCTTTGGTTAAGAATATCACATCTTGAATTGAAGTGTCAAACATTTAGGCAAGGCTTAATCTGATGGTTATTATAAAAATCGTTTTACAGAGTTAGAGTCCCACTGCAATTAAAGGCAGAACGATAGTTTGTTTGTCTAACCGCTCAAATCCTAAAGAAGAAGGGGAAAGGATTCTGATTTAAAGTCCATTAGGGGCAAGTCCATTAGCACAGAACCAAGGAAATAAAAGGAAAAGGATATTTAAAAAAGGTTTGGCAAAGAAGGTTTCAGTCCATCAGCTACCAATTGTAGCATCAGCAAAGCAATCCAAAAGTATGAGGAAAGTTCTTAGTAATCATCAAAAATCAATTGGCATAGCATTCGGGCCTCAAGGTAGGAAAAATCAGAATGGCGTTTCCTCTCCTTTGGGGTTTCTTCCTTTATAAAGTCTCTAACAAAGATCTAGTGATGTTGCATCACACCACCTTCGAAAGACTGTCACATGCTCAGATTCAAATAATGTCACCTAGGACACTTGCAACAGTAAGATGCTTTCCCATGCTAGTCATGAGAAACAAAAGATTCAAAAGTCCACATAGGCCTAACATTGGTGAAAAACAAATACAAAGTAGCCATCTATAACAACAGCTGAAATCCTGTTCCTACAGGAATAATTTAGGAATGTCAAAAATGATACATGTACAGAACAAATAAAGCAACATTTCATCAGTTGTAAATGGACCATTGTATTAGGTCAGGGGGGAGGTCAGCATTAGAGAAAAAGCATTTTCGAAAAAGGCTTTAAATTGACATCACACATTTTAAAATAAATAAACTCTAAACCAATATCAAATATAATGTAATGAAATCAATTCCAGTAAGGAATATGTAGAACTTTCACCAGACATTATTACATGGAAATAGCTAAGGTTAGGAATACCCTACTACCACATTTTTTCTCAATATTCATTAAGTATATAATTTTCTAAATTCACACCACAAAATTTGTTTTTCACTTTTAATAAACTATAGAATCTCTAGGATTATTATGTGAAATTTCAAGATCGTACCTAGTTTCTACACATTTTTGCACCAACTTTTCTAAATGGAGCATTCTAAGAAAAGGCATTAAAGACGCTAAGCCACTTTATTAACAGCACAATTTCATCAGTAAACGTTAACAAACAACATGTTCATAAGAAATTAATTAGTGAAACTCGTTTATATATATTAGTATTACTTTGTATGCATGTTTTCTTCATCTTATATTTTAAAGCATGCTTTTACTGTGCTTCTACTACACTTATCTCAGTTTCATGTGTCACTGTGTCTGTGTGCAAAGAGCACTTTCAGCTTTTCGTGTCTTTAATCAATAAATGTGTTGTGTATTATGATTTTCGAAATTGTGCGTCATCACAATCTTGTTTGAATTACATTTAAATATGCAAGGATTTTGTCCCTCATGCAGGCAAAGTTTCTTCCTGTCCACCATCTGGCAAAACTGACACCACTATATTAACAGAATACAGCAATTAACAACTGAAAGGTGATCAGGTTTTTAAATCATGGTCTTCTACATTGTTGTCCCCCATTTGCAGTGTTTAGATTATGTTTTAAACTGGTTGAACTGGAAACTGGTTTTTGCTCAAATAGGAAAGATATTTAGAAAATTATGCAGCAGATGGGTTTTAAGTGAACAGTGTGGGGAATCCCTAGTTATGTGGAAAACACAGTGGCCTGATTACGATGCACTAATTGAATTTGAACCAGTGTTTGATTTGATTACGGTGTACTACTTTACTGTGTTAGAATGCTTTACCTGACTATGTTATACAACTTCATTTGATTTGACTTGACTGTGATATAATTCTTCACTTGAAAATAGTATGCAATCTATTTGTAGGCGTTACGTGCCTACCGTGTAGTACTTGGTTTTACTATTGTGCACTTTTTTGAGGTGTTTTTCTCTAAAACATTTAAATGTCAGTCTTCAATTTTGTTTTGGAGAAAACAGAAGTCCTCATCCTCGGCTCCACCCCCTCTGCATGGGAGGACACCTGGTGGCCCCCCGCCCTCAGAAACCTACCTACCCTAACGGACCATGCACCCAACCTCGGTATCATACTGGACTCATCACTCAGCATAAACCGACAGATCAATGCCAACTCCTCCGCATGCTTCAACACCCTCTGCATACTACGCAAGATGTTCAAGCGGATCCCCCCGACTCCAGGAAAACCGTCACTCACGCACTCATCACCAGCAGACTGGACTAACGCAACGCCCTCTATGCCGGAATCAACAAAAAACTCCTCCGCAAAGTCCAGACCGTCCAGAACGCCACAGCCAGACTAATCCCACGGCACAACCACATCACCCAACACCTCCGCGGCCTCCACTGGCTCCCGATCGAAAGAAGAATAACTTTCAAGCTGCTCACACACGCCTTCAAGGCCCTCCAAAACACCGGACCCCAATACCTCAAGACCGAATCTCCTTCCATGCCCCCAAGAGAAACCTCCGTTCAGCCGACCTCTCCCTAGCCACGTCCCATGCTTCTACAGGACCAGAGCAGGTGGAAGATCCTTCTCCTACCTCGCAGCCAAGACCTGGAACGAATTACCCCTTCACCTCCAACGGAGCCCGACACTGCACCAATTCAGGAAGGACCTCAAGACCTGGCTTTTCGTATGACCCCAATGGAGCTGCTCACATCCACCCCCAGCGCCTTGAGACCCTCACGGGTGAGTATTGCACTTTACAAAACCCTGATTGATTGATTGATTGATTACCTCTGGTGATTTAGGCCCCAGTTACTATTCCATTATATATGGACAAGCATTTTACTGCCTTTGTACACTTGAGTCAAATTCAAATTCAAATATTCTTTATTTGATCGTTAAAAACGATCATAAAAGAGCAAAGATAAATAATCAATACATGTCAGCCAAATGCAGACAATATAAATTAAATCAAATCAGTTAAAAAAAACACAAAAGATAAAAACAGCCAAGCTGCTTCAAAAGAGCAAGCTATTCCGAAAATGAACAGCAGATTTAAGAATTGCTCTGACATGCTAACAAAATTAAACTGAGGGAAGCATACGTAAGAACAACAATGCTGGCTGGCATTTAGTGAACCCCTACTTCTATAATATAAATAGGATACATCTCTTAGAAAAGCTAATATAAAATTGACAATAAAAACATAAAATGAAGTCGGGACAGTGGTGAGTTCTCATCCTAGTTGAGATCTAATGACCCCCCAAGACTAAACCTTCTTAATAGGGAACACTCCCAAGTATGGATAACAAATTCCAAATATTGCTCAAAACCTGGGGTATTCTGTATCAACAAATAATCTTTCACTGTAGGTTTAGTCAGTTCACCCTCCTCCCACTCAACTCGTGTAGACATTAAAAAGTTTAAAATGACCCAGGACTTATCGTTAGCTGTTTGACTCTAAGAGTTAGAAAAAATGGCAGGTGTGCCAAGGCTAATCAAGGCAGACTTCATATACTTATGCTAGGGGATAAGATGGCTGAGATCACATGAGAGACAGTCCGTAATGATGTCCTTATGTAATCTAGTAAACTCACTGCACCAGATAGAAAGCCATAATAATAATGGGGCAAGTTTGATTGAATCACCCACATAACCTAGGCCAAGTTCCTCATGAACTTCAAAGCTGGAGCAGTTCTGAGGATGCGGCGGCAGGCAAGATTTTACTCAATATGTAAGGAACTGACCTCACAATGACCCCAAATCCCAGCACCAAAGGTCATGATTGGGAGCTTTTGAGCTTGTAAATTTCTAAAGGGGCATAATTGGCATCTCCCCAAGATTTGATGCCAGAGAGAAAAATTAGCCTAAAGCACCAGCAAAATGATGTTTCCTGGCAAGGAGGAAGAGACCATATATACATTTAGGATCAAATAGGATCCCTAATTTGAAAAAAACTGGAGACCTTGCTGATTTCTTTCCAATCAATAAAACAGGATGAGGACGTCAAATTTTTGGGGCCGCTGACCATGACAAAGGTTTTATAAAAATTAGTCTTGATGCATAGCGAGTCCAAATGGTATGTACCATTGTTTTGCAACCGCATTTGCGGATGCAAAACACTCGCAGTTTACCACCTACTTCAAGTAGGTGGTAAACCAATCGCAAACGGGAAGGGGTCCCCAGGGGACCCCTTCCCCTTTGTGAATGGGTGCGAAAATATTTTTTAAGAACAGGCAGTGGTCCCAGGGACCACTGCCTGCCCTTAAAAAATAAAACTGAAAAGTTTCATTTTTCGTTTTTAAATGCATCCCGTTTTCCTTTAAGGAAAACTGGCTGCACGTAAAAAAAAACCTGCTTTATTTAAAAAACAGTCACAGACATGGTGGTCTGCTGACCCCAGCAGGCCACCATCCCTGTGAGTGCTAGCCATGCCCAATGGGGTCACAAATTGCGCTTGCCTCATGAATATTGATGAGGCATTCAATTTGCGACCCCATTGGGAATCACAAATAGTGTCTGAGACACTGTTGTACATTGCATTTTGAGTCGCAAAGCGATGCAATTTGCGAGTCACAAAAAGCAAGCGTCGTACATCTGGCCCATGGACATCAAGGTGAAGAACACCCTAGGTGGAAAACTTTCTTGTTATGCACCTTGATAAAAGAGAGATGTAAATGCATGGTGTCATTGTGTTCATATCAGACTAATGGACATGGAAATTGTACCCATGTAACCCAAGTCACATTTTCAAGTTTGACTAGTACTGAAAGAGGTAATTTATCTCCTAAACACAGTTTAGTTCATATTTGTATGTGTTTTTAGTACATTACAATCATGCAGTACAAAAGGAAAATGTCAGTATGATTGAGGGCAAAAGCATTTGTGTTATAATGATTGATGGTTAAGTGGAGATAGGGTGGTTTGGGGCGAGGAGGAGAGGCTTATTTGTAGAACTAGAGGATCCAGATTGGGATTTAATTTATTTATTTATTTGAGACATTTTATATAACACAAACATGACCCATCAGAGTATAAGAGTGCTGTACATTTAGCAGTCAAGTCATACATACAGGAAAAAAAGAGCAAATAACAGGCAAAAAGGAATAAGCAAGGAGCAATACAAATACAAAATACCAATCGGCCTGGCAGATCCAAGACCCGGAGGTTTCCATGGGAAAATAGTCAACCTGAGTGATTTCAGGACTACTAGTGAAGGAATCTATTCATCAGAAGCATTTTCACTTTTTTTAAGGGGGTTGTCAATGGGTTTGTCCTAGTTTCACCAGGCAGTGCTTTCCATATTCTTGGGGCTAGGCCGGAGAACGAGAAGTTGTAAGTTTTCTTTATGTTGAACTTCTGTCGTTTCAACAATAGGAAGTTAGCGCTTCTTGAGGAATGAGTTCCTCCAGATAGTTCAAGTTTTTTGGCCAGGTAGACGGGAGTGTTATGGTGAAGGGCCTTGTGCATCATGCAAGCTATCTTCAACTGGATTATTGCAGCGGGCAGTGCGCTGCCTGGGTGGAGGCTTAGCCTAGCAGGTGCCCACAGCTTCTCACAAGTTACTGGTTCAAGTGTCTTCATACGTGGAATTATCAGGTAAGGAGTTTGAGAAACTAGTAGCTGTGTCGGGCAGTATCTTCCCGGTGGTCTGTTCGTGCAAACCTTGACCTGATGGAGAAGGGAACTATGGGGCTTATTTACAAACCCCTTGCACCGCCGGTATGTCACTTTTTCCCATATTAAAAGTGAAACACTGGCAGCGCAAGGGGCTTGTAAATAAGCCCCATGTTTGGATCAACTAAGAGAATGAATTAGCAGTATCATTCTAAATTTTCACAATAATTCGTCCTGTTTTGGCTTGATACCTGATTGCTGTACATCCGGAAGACAAATAACAATTTTAGAACTCTCATTGGTTCACCCCTTCTGAGAAAAATAGGTTAAACATGATGACATACAGAATCCATATGGCAGAAGTGTTAAGGATCTAGTAAATGTTAAGAGTATTTTGTGTACTAAGAGACATAGAAAGCTCTCAATGCATTAAGCATATACCAATTGTACTTGAGCTAAAAAGCATGCGCTGGTCGTACTTGAGCTAAAAGCAGGATAACTGCTTATTGAGTCTAAAAGAAACACCCACGGGCAGCTTGGCCGGGGTCCCTTAGCCGATATTACCTAAGAAGATGGTGGGGTGGGAACGAAAGATAGGGGAAAGAAATTGTAGAGAAGGAAGAGGAATTCTATTATTAATTTGAGCTGACATCATATTAGTTGGGATACTAAACAGTTTACCCTAACCAATTATGTATCTGTATAGAAATGGAATTTTTAATCATCCTGATTTGATTGTTTTGTAATCCTTCATGTTGTGTTTGCTGATTATAACATTTTTAAAACTTCTTCAGGTGAAGCAGTGCCCATCTAATGCACCATAGTCAAGGAATGTTGTACCCTATGGTTTTGACATGCAGTACTTCAAAACCAAATCACGTTAAGTAGTACTATTGTCAAATAGTACATCTTAGGCAAGTAATGTATCATAATCAAGTTGTACTCCATAGGCAAGTACTGCACCAAGGTCAAACTAGAACACCATAACCAGTGGTTAATTTGTATAATTTGTATTAAAAAAATAGGTGCCAGGACCCTTGTCAGGAGGCCACTGCAGGTTGCACCATCCATTGCCCCTGCAAGGGCTGCCAACGACTGTCCCAAAACAACTACTAACCTTCACAGTCCTACAAGTGTGACAATTTAGACTATTCCAGACCCCCAAAGCTCTAAGAATGCATTGGGTGGCATGGATTAGTAATATTAGTAACGTAGAATCCAATAATGTATATTGAAATACGGAACAACTGTTGGTGGACTCATCTCTAAATTGGGCAATCAGCGCCACGAAGTGGCAGACTGTCATAAGTGCTGGTGTTGATAATTAAGTGCCGGTGCTGAGCACTGAAACCATGGGCTCAATTTAACCACTGACCACAACTAGAACACAGTCAACTAAAACGTCTCATATGAGATATATGCCATAGCCACTTCATACATTGCAGGTTATATTTGGCACTTTGCCCCATCAACTGTAGTAATCATATCCTAATGACTGCGAAGAACACTAAAATCCCTCCCCCTGGGTAACATTGACTTTAGGGATCATGGTATTTGAAGTATAGCGCCTCGCTGTGCAAAATCTAAATTTGTGTTTGGGTCATAATTTAGTGCCAAAAGGTGCTAGAACTGTGGAGCAAGGGTGCCCGTGTTGGTGCTAGCCAGCACACAGTGTGCCAGTGCATGGAGAGAGCAGAAATGCTTCAAATTATTGTAAATATAGAACATTTGAACTCTCTCCCTTTCACTCAACGCAGCGCAGCAAGTTTCCTTGCTGCACAGCGTTGTGTGAAATAATATTAAAAGTGCCCCTATGTGTTTCTTTGATGGCCTTCATTTTAACTGTCATAGTTTCCAATTGTTAAACAAAATATATAGTTAGGGATACTGGATTCATTTAGCAATAGGGACCAACGTATGCAGTGGGGATTACTAAATAATGCAGCAAAAAAGTCATTCTGTGGCAGTATTTATTCACTATTTTAAGATTTAACTCACATTAATACTCTGCAAGGGTTTTATCTTATTAGCACTGATTTAACACCTAAATTCAGCAATCACCAACTAAAATGTGACCAGTAAACCTCTGCAAAGCGTGTAAAGGGTCTGCCGCTCCACAGCATGAGGTGTGGCTACTTTTGTTGTGGCCTTTGATACAATTGAGGTAGAAACAATTTTACATTATAAAGCTGCAAGCTAGGTAGAAGATGGAGGATTATGTAGCAAGTGTGGTAAATTTCCAATTTTGTGGAAAATGCAGTGATGCATAATTAAAGTGTTACTGGATATCGTGCTGGATTGGATGTCTAGTTTCCTGAATCTAATAACTTCTCTCATGCTGCTTGTGAGAACCAATCCCTCTGCAACGTCTTGGGGTAGGCATTCACATTTCACCCTCTTTACCCTTGAAGACTCAAGTATTCTTGGCTGGAAAAACGTGAACTTGGGGTCTCTTTTATCATGTGTTGTTAAAGATGATTGGGATATTGTGAACTTGTGTTTTTTGGACGATTTTGATCCCTCCGTTATAACAAGTTTGTCTGTTCTGCTTGGCTGTTGGGTCAGGGCTCTGTTGACAAAAGCAGTAAGGAATACAATGGCCAATACCTGGGGGTGGTTTGACTCCGCATGTAACTTACAAATGCTAGCCCTCGGACTCCTTAAATATATTCCCCACATTAGGGAGGAAGTAAAACTGTGTAAAGAACCTTATAAAAGGGGCCTTAGTTAAACGAAAGCAGAATTTCGCTTAGAGGCATGGGACAAGCTGGTACTTTCCTGTAGTATTGTAATGATGTCTCTGCCTTTTGGAAAGCGGTTAATTCCAATAAATTGTCTAAGTTGTCTAAGACCCATGCTAACGACCTGGCACAGAATATGGTTACCCATTTTAAAACCATGTATTCCCTTCCCCCTAATAGCGATGGCGACTTTGATGATCCCACTTCCTGTTATTCTCCTAATATTGTCTTTGACCTTTCAGAAATTACGGCTGCCATTTTAACAAGCCCCAGTAGCAAGGTGCTGGGGCTGGATGGAGTCCAGTTAGATTTGTTTAAATGTCGTTTTGAGTTGTGGGCACCACTTTTAACCAATGTTATTATGCTGCTTGCATTTCAGGGATTCCCCGGTCTTGGAGGTCTGCAACCATCAAACCTATTTTTTAAAAAGGGTGCTCGTAGAGATCCACGCTTCTGTTGTCCAATCTCTCTTCTGGACTCAACTGTCAAAATCGTGGGCAGAATGGTCCTGGAGAGGTTACAGTGTTGGTATGCCGAGCACCATTTCATCTCTGAGGCACAATACGGATTTAGGGAAGGACTGGGAACTATAGAATAGTTATTGAATTTGTATCTGTTGATCACCAAATATACAGTGACCAAGCGTAGTACATTTTATATGGCGTTTATGGACCTTTCATGCGCTTTTGATAGCATGGAACGGTCCAAACTGTTGGGGATTTTGGTTACCCTGGATATAAATCCTGTACTAGTGAACTTTCTGTGTGCCTTTCATTTTGATTTGACAGCCTCTGTACATTTTAGTCATAATGGAGAAAGTACTGACTCCTTTAGCTTGGCCCTGCGTGTCCGGCAGCTTTGCATTTTAGCCCCCATTTTTATTTTTGTTATGTACTAATGGGTTGGTTAGAACACTGGTGGCAGAGGGGCAGGATATGCCAGTGATCAACTCAAGGCCACCACCTGTGATCTTATATGCGGTCGACTCTGTTATCTTGGCATGGACCCCAAAGGGTCTGAAGATGCTTTTGAGGTGATGTCACTGACCATGTCATGAGTGATGTAATATGTGACGTCATCAGCAGTGCATTGCGGGGGCGCGAGTTATAGTTAGCTGAACTAACTATAACGGGGGAATTTCACAGGTTTTGTACGAGTGCAATGTCCAACTAACTATAACTTTCCTAAAACCTATGGTTTTTTCAGTGAATTTCTACGGTTTTTTAAATGCTAATTTCTAACTATAACGTGTCTGAAACCTATGGTTTGTTCAGTGAATTTCAAAGGTTTTTTAAATGCTAATTTCTAACTATAACGTGCCTGAAACCTATGGTTTTTTAAGTGAATTTCAAAGGTTTTTTAAATGCTAGTTTCTAACTATGCCTACAGAGGTAGGACATGTGAAGAAAGAAGAAAAAACGCACAGAAAGAAGCAAAAGAAATGCAGAAAGAAGCAACAGAAGTCCACAAAGACAAAGAAAAGTGCAGGAAGAAGCAAAAGATGTGCAGAAAGAACCAACAGAGGAGCAGAACGACGCCTTGTTGCAAAATCCTCCTGTGCCCACAACTTTTTCAGACGGGTACTGGTGGTAACTGACTCTGACTAACCAGAGCCAGTGCTATGCTAAAAGACACTTAGAATATAGTGAAAACACCTACATACACTAGGGAACACTATGCGTTGGGGTACCCCTGTGATTAGCATGACCTCCTCTGTAAGTCCCTAGTACATAATTGGGCAGGGGGATTAAAACTACCTCTTAAAATGCGCTACGGGGCGCGTTTGCACAGTGGTGAAGGGATGGGGGCCTAAGGTGACATGTGTGCAAACGCGCCCCGTGGCGCGTTTTAAGTTGCGGGATTAAGTCCCCTTGAATCCTGAGGGTCCCTGGGGCCCAACTAGCCCACCAGGTACCTACAGTTAGCACCACAGAGCTGAGTTGCAGAGAGGCGTTCCGAGGCCATGCACCTTTTTTCACCTCTCTGCAACGCAACTCTGTTGTGCTTACTGGCTAGTTGGCCCCCAGGGTCCCTCAGGATTCAAGGGGAATTAATTCCCCAACTTAAAACGCACCACAGGGCGTGTTTGCGCACATGTCACCTCAGGCCCCGCCCCCTCCCTTCACCACTGTGCAAACGCGCCCCGTGGCGGGTTTTAAGATGGGGGATTAGGTCACCTTGAATCCTGGGGGTCCCTGGGGCCCAAGTAGCCCACCAGGTACTTCCAGTAAGCGCCACAGAGCTGCGTTGCAGAGAGGTGTAAAAAGGGGCGTGTCCTCAGAACACCTCTCTGCAACGCAGCCCCCTGGCGCATACTGGAGGTTCCTGGTGGCCTAGTTGGCCCCCAGGGACCCCCAGTATTCAAGGGGAATTCGTTCCCCATCTGCAAACGCGCCAGGGGGCGCGTTTGCAGAGTGCTGCAAGGAGGGGGCGTGGCCTCCGGCGCGATGCCGGTCTTTTATTTAATTTTGTTTTTAAGAAGGGGGCTGTGTGGCCCCCTTCTTTTCTAATTTATTGGCCCTGGGGACCCCATCCCCCAGGGCCTGCCCCTATTTAAAAATAAAAAAGAATACAAATTTGGAAGGGGGCCGCGTGGCCCCCCTCCCGAGGCCTTAATCGGCCCCGGGGACCCCATCCCCCGGGGCATGGCCTTTATTTTTTTTAAAAATTGTTTTGGAGGGGGGCTGCGTTGCCCCCCTCCTCAGGCCACTTATGGCCCCGGGGACCCCATCCCCCGGGGCCGGCCTTTTTTTTTTTTTTTTAAATTTTTGTGGAAGGGGGCCGCGTGGCCTCCCTCCTGCACCACTTGTAGCCCCGGGGACCCCATCCCCCGGGGCTGGCCCTCTCCGTTGGGGACCGTGGGGGGTCCCCAATCCCCCCACGGTCCCGCCGGCTCCCCGCGTCCCTCGGGAGCCGGCATTGCTTTCCACATGGGGAGCTGCTAAGATGCAGCTCCCCGTGTGGAAAAGCAATTTGCTTTGAATTTTGGAAGAGAGAGCAGGTTTCCTGCTCTCTCTTCCAAAATTCAAAGCAAGTTTGCTATGACAGGACGGGAGCCGCGAGTCTCCCGCCCTGTCATAGCAAACGTACATAAACAAATGGTCACAGTGGAGAATTGATTTAGAATTCACGTATGTAGAACCAAACTCAAATGCATTAAACAATTCAAAGGTCACTACAAAAACAAATGATTTCTAATGATTTAATTCGCATCACAGAATCAAAATCAATCCAAATATAAGGGTATACAATTAATCAACATTAATACACATTGGTGCTCAGAAAGAGAAAAGGGGGAAGGAGGTGGGGTGTGAGTGGTCAAGGAAAAATGAGTGACGGTGTAGGGCTTTCTGACTCATTACGGAGCTGCCGGTGGTGATTATTCAACCCAGTCCGGACACCCAGGTGTACTTGTGGTACCCATTAATTTCATTAATTGGAATCTTGCAGTTCTTTCAAGAGCTTACGGGCCCTCATCTTGCAAATACAGCCTGATTACACGCGCTGTCAACTAATGGTGCCCCCTTTCCCCTCACTCACCTTCCCTTGAGTCCTGATGAAGACCCCCCAATAAGGATGAAGCTACCTTTATGACTACAGGGGTCGAAACGTTGACATATTGGCATTTGTATCAAACATAGGCGACAGAGACATGTCTATCTGTGCCTATAATGTTATGTTTTGTTTACTTTACTGGTTTGCCAAGTAAAAGGCCGGATTGGATCTAAAAATTTGAATGTATCTGAACCACATTACCTTTCCGTTTCTCTACACCGTCACTCATTTTTCCTTGACCACTCACACCCCACCTCCTTCCCCCTTTTCTCTTTCTGAGCACCAATGTGTATTAATGTTGATTAATTGTATACTCTTATATTTGGATTGATTTTGATTCTGTGATGCGAATTAAATCATTAGAAATCATTTGTTTTTGTAGTGACGTTTGAATTGTTTAATGCATTTGAGTTTGGTTCTACATACGTGAATTCTAAATCAATTCTCCACTGTGACCATTTGTTTATGTACCATTGTTTACCCGGGTCCAGTGGTCTTACGGGTTACCCCATTTATAATACCTGTCATAGCAAACAGCAGTGTCCCGGGGTGGGCACCCCGGGACACTGCAGGAGCGGGCCCTGGGGGGTGGTGGTCCCCAGGGCCATCACAGGCTCCAGGAGGGGGGCCGCGCGGCCCCCCTCCCATCCAATTGCAAAGCCCCGGGGAGGTGGTGGTCCCCGGGGCTTCGGGGGTCCGAAACGGACCCCAACATTAAAATACTTAGTGCCCCGGGGAGGTGGTGGTCCCCGGGGCGTGTGGGGGGGCTCTAGCCCCCCCACACAGGTAATTTAATTTTTTAAAAAAGAAGCCCCGGGGGGTGGCGGTCCCCGGGGCTGCGGGAGGGCCGAGTGCCCTCCTGCACCATTTTAAATTCAAAGCCCCGGGGGGTGGCGGTCCCCGGGGCTTGGGGGAGCCTTAGAGGCCCCCCAAACCAATATTTTATAAACTCCCGCATGCCCCCGGGACTTGGCCCACCCGGGGGCCAAATATCAACGAAGCGCGGGAGCCCGCGCTTCGTTTTTTTTTTCACGGTGGGATCCGCGCATCCTAAGCGCATCCCGCCGATTTAAAAAAAAAAAAATGCTTGTTTTGGTCCTGGGGGTCCTTGTGGGACCCCTAAGCAGGCCTAGGGGTTCAGGGTGTTTCTACCCTGCCCCCTTTTGCGTTTTGCGCACTTGTTTCTGTGCCTCGGTTCTACCGAGGAACAAGATGGCTGCCAACACTTCCTGGTTTGGAGTGTTGACAGCCAATTAGCATACAGCTCGTGATCGGGAGGGTGCGCTCAGGGTGCGCGGATCCTCCGCGGCCATAGATATATATGTGGTTTTACTTTTGATTTTCTCAGCAGCTACTGAACAGATTTACACCATTTAACAAAAAGGGTTCTTTCTGAACCAAGAACTACCTCTTTGCCAAATTTGGTGTAATTCCGTTCAGCAGTTCGGGCTGTAGCCGTGTCTAAAGTTTCCTATGGGAAATTGATTTTTTGACTCTTACTTTTTGAATTTCTCCGCAACTACTGAACGGATTTACACCATTTAAAAAAAAGGTCGCTTTCTGAACCAAGCGCTACCTTTTTGCCAAATTTGGTGTAATTCCGTTCAGCAGTTCGGGCTGTAGCCGTGTCTAAAATTTCCTATGGGAATTAACATAGAGAAAACACGTTTTGGGACCACCCTTTTTTCTCGGCCCCCGCTTGCCGAATCACCCCGAAACTTTCAGGATAGGAGCGGACTGGAGCGCCCCACGAGTTTTGAGAATTTCGTGAAGATTCGTCAACCGGCGCCAAAGTTATTTCAAATAGAATGTTGTGAATTTCCTATGGAAAATAGGTCCTAACTATAACTATCTACTGGCGACCGCCAGTAGATAATAAATATATATATATATATATACAGCCAAAAACTGCAATAATCCCCAATCCAGATACACTGGGTAAATGATTACAGAGCCGCCACTCGAATTCCAAGCACAGCGTATGTTTATTCACACACGACAACAACAAACAACCCAACGCGTTTTGGAGTTCACGCACTCCTTGGGCACGGGTTAGGCATATGCATACTTCCTGCCTTATTTAAAGAGACAGAGTGTGCGTTTCGATTTCATGAACATTGAAAACATACTATGCATTGTTTGTTCATTTTTCACAATAAAGAAAAACAGATTTCACCAGCGTATTATTTGAAAGAGTCAGCGTGATTAAAAGTTTGACATTTTAAACATTTTAACGGTATATGGTGATGTATACAGACTGTCTTGCGTTACGGCGCCTGAAATGTTATAGCAACCTTAATAACTGCCTGGTGGCATACAGTGTTCTTGAACGTTGATCGACAGACCATTTAAGATCTTACTTAGTGACTCATTATAAAGTCATGATAACAATCCCAAACAGGGATAATACTGTGCAATAACGCTAAGTTTGAAACACTCAAGCCCCAGTGGGCAATGTACAAACAGTCAGTCTAACATTACCAAGTCCAATTATTTCATTATACTGACTGGACAAATGATAAGGGTTCTGCTGCAGCAATAAACCAATTCAATTATGCCTCTGTGTGCTTTTCCAGACAAAATCAATCTTGGACATTGTAATCAACCTATATATACATCAAAACACGCTGACCCACTACAGGTATAACAGCTTCTCTGCACTTTCAGACTTCTCCGTCTAGAACAAACAAGAAACAAAGCATTGATTAAAAACCACAATGGTACAAACACACTAAGTTAAAAAGGCATAAGCCTATACAGAAGAAAAGAGGATAATGTAGAAAAAAGGAAAACATCAACCTAAATGTACAGCCATTTCCTCATCTATATTTAATCCATTGGGATACAGGGTGTTGTACTTAATTATCATCTTCGACTCAAGTCTTCTCAATTCAATAGTGCGGTCTCCCCCTCTTTCTCGTTTGGGTATGGTGTCAAGCACAACAAATTTCAGCATATTGCAGTTTTGGGCGTGGTGAGTTTTAAAATGACGTGCCATTGAATAGTGCTTGTCATTATTACGAATGGTACGCATATGCTCTAATATGCGCTTCATAGCCCTATGAATTGTACTGCCTATGTAGGCTAGTTTACATGGACAAAGAAGGGCATACACTACGTAATCAGAATTGCATGTGAGATGTTTATCAATAAGAAATGGTTTCTGCTTGGGTGTTAATGACACAGTCTTACAACTACTGCTAAACTTGCAGGCCTTACATTGATTACAAGTATAAAAGCCTTGAATAGTGCTTCGAGTTGTTTCTGAATGTATCATAGAATAGCATAAGGAATCTTGTAGGGACCTCGCCTTCCTAAAAGTTATTCCTGGGTTTTCCCCAATTGCTGCTGCCAGGTCTGGGTCAGTTTGTAAGACGTTCCAATATGTATTTAAACTTTTCTTAAGATTCCATGACTGGTTGTTATATTTACTTATGAATCTGATCTTTTGTTCTGGTTTTTCTTTAGGTCTGAGACACAATAAGTTGTTTCTATCCTACCTCATCACTTTCTCAACTGCCTTGTTGATCGTTTTGTTGCTATAACCCCTGTCGCTGAATCTTTGTTTCATGATTATAACTTCATTGTTGAATCCCCCTTCGGTGCTGCAATTGCGCTTGGCGCGCATCAGCTCCCCATACGGGATACTTTCTATCAGAGATCCTGGGTGGCAACTGTCAGCTCCAATAAACTGTTCCCCGCTGTAGATTTCCTAAACAGGTAACTGACAAGTTTATCCTTTTGGGCAGAAAGTCTTAGATCAAGAAACTCTATAGTCTATATATATATATATATATATATTACCTACTGGCAGTCACCAGTAGGTAGTTATTGTAAGGACCTTGTTTCTATTCAAAAAGCATTTTTTCTTTTGCCAATATCTTTGCCGCTGTTTGGTGAATCTTTGCGAAATTTTCAAAACTAATAAGGCACTCCGGTCAGCTTCTGTCTTGAAAGTTTCGGGGTGATTCGTCAAGCGGGGGCCGAGAAAAAGGGGGATCCCAAAAGGCGTTTTCTCCATGTTAATTTCCATAGGAAACTTTAGACAAAGCTACAACCTGAACTGCCGAACGGAATTACACCAAATTTGGCAAAAGGTAGGTCTTGGTTTAGAAAGCGTTCTTTTTTAAAATGGTGTAAATCCGTTCAGTAGTTCCTGAGAAATTCAAAAATAAAAAATATCGATATCTGGTGGCCGAGGAGGAATCGCAAACCCTCCCGAGCACGAGCTTCATTCTGATTGGCTGCCAACACTCTAAACCAAAATGTGTTGGCAGCCATTTTGTGACTCGGTTGAACCGAGTCACAAGAAAAAGGTAAAAAAAAGGTTAAAAATGAAGGAAAGGGGGCAGGGTAGAAACATCCTGACCCCCTAGGCCTGGTCAGGGGTCCTACAGTGTTAACTTTGTTGACGGAAGTCGCGCTGGGTGCGCGAATCCCGCAGAGAAAATAAAAAAAATGAAGCGCGGTCTCCCGTGCTTCGTTTTAATGAGCCCCCGGGTGGGCCAGGTCCCGGGGGCATTTGTGAATATTTATGTGGGGGCCCTGCGGAGGCCCCCGCAGCCCCTGGGGACCGCCACCTCCCCGGGGTGATAATTATTCAAATGTGGAGGGGCTTGCAGCCTCCCCGGAGCCCCGGGGACCGCCACCTCCCAGGGCTTTAATTCATAAATGCGGGGGGCACGTGGCCTCCCCGCAGCCCCGGGGACCGCCACCTCCCTGGGGCTGTGCTAAAAATAAAGTAGTGTGGGGGGGCTCGAGCCCCCCACACTCCGGAACCACCACCCCCGGGGCACTAATTAAAAGAACCTGGGGGTCCATTGTGGATCCCCGGGGACCACCACCTCCCTGGGGCTATGTTTATGTTGGAAGGGGGGCTGCGCGGCCCCCCCTCCTGGAGTCCTAGGTGGCCCTGGGGACCACCACCCACCAGGGCCAGCTCCAGCAAAGTCTTGGGGTACCCACCCCCTGGACATTGCAGTTTGCAATAACAGGGCGGGAGCACGGCTCCCGCCCTGTCATTGCAAACTTGTGCTTCGCTTCATGGAAGCGAGAGCAGAAAACCTGCTCTTGCTTCCATGAAGCGAAGCAAATTGCTTTTGGACAAGGGGAGCTGCATGTCAGCAGCTCCCCTTGTCCAAAAGCAATGCCGGCTCCTGCAGGAGGCAGGGAGCTGGGAGGGACCGCGTGGGCATTGGGGCTCCCCCCGCGGTCCCCAACATGAGGCAAAGCCCTGGGGAATGGGTTCCCCAGGGCCAAAAATGGCCTCAGGAGGGGGGCCGTGTGGTCCCCTTCCTTTTAAATTAAGTAAATGAATAATTAAAAAAGAGATGGCCATGCCCCGGGGAAAGGGGTCCCCGGGGCCGAAAGTGGCCAAGGAAAGGGGGGCCACGAGGCCCTCCTTCCGCAATATTATTATTATTTTTTTTTTAAAAAGAGGTAATGCCCCGTGGGATGGGGCAGATACCCAATAATGGAAGTGGGGCGGTTTTTTTTTCTTTCTATTTTGGAGTCGCGACCCCAGCGCGGCTCTCAGCGCGTCCCCCTGTGTAACGTCGCGTTGGATTTGCGGATCCACCTCAAATAAATAATTTAGTAGTATATAATCTAGAAGGTAGTGTTGCATTTGTGAAGTTGTTTTATAGAGGTAGTGTGATTGAAGTTAATAATAAGATTAAAATTGATAGAGTTAGTAAAAATATATAAAATTAAAAATTAATAGTTAAACTTGAAAAGTGTATTGTGTTGTAGTACATTGAATTCATGCTTTTGCAGATTCGCGACGGGTGTGTGAATCCACAAAAAATTAAAAAAGAGAATGTATGTGTAAAAAAAAATAGATTCACTATTGTGTTATAGGGTTGGCTCTAAAAAGAGCCCTTGTTTTTATTATGAGTTTTTTGTAGCTACATGTAAGTGCGGATGCACAGCTTTAGGTTGTTGAGAAAGACTCTGGGGCATATCATCAAGCGGCAGCGATAATTATCGCTGGCCGCGTCTAACATGCACATTACTAATGCCGTCTATCGCCGGATTCTATCGCCCGGTTAGCGCACTATCACCAACGCGCATCGCCGAGGCGATAGAAATCCTGGCAATAGAGGCGGAAAGAGGCAATATAGCAGGAATTCCAGCGATATAAAACCGCGTTAGGGAAAACATTGTAGATAGGGAGATGTGAACTCAGCATGACAATCCACCTCCCATGATAGTTATGGCTAAGTAGGAAAAATAGCAGGCGTAAAAAACCGGCGATATACCCGGTTAGCGCTGCTTTTTATGTCGCTAGGCGGCTTAACAATTTAGGGGCATATCAGCAACAACCGGCGATAATTATCGCTAAGTGCACTTAGCGCTAGGATAATTATCGCCGGCTATCGCTCGATTCTATTGCGGAGATAGCGTGCTATCAGCAACGCATATCTCCAAAGCGATAGAAATCCAATCGTTAGCTACAAAACAGTGTGATTATCGCTGGAAAACCGGCGATAATCGCACTGCGACAGGCGATACCTTGCTGATAGGGCAGGGTGGACTTAGCCATGTAATCCATCTCCCATTGGATTACATGGCTAAGTCAGATTAAAAGCAGGTGTACAGAAACCTGCGTTAAGCGCGGTTAGCGCTTCTTTCATTATCGCTAAGCAGGTTAGCCATTCCCCTGTTAATTGGAGAAATGTCGTTTAGCGACATTCTCCACGTAAGTTTGGCAAGGTACGCCCACTTTGCATCTAGAGATGCAAAGCTGGGTGTTAAGGGAAAGGGCGCTACGGCAAGGATTCACGCGATAGCGTGACCTTGCTGATAAGGCAATAAAATTATCGCCGTTTTTCGGCCGAAAACAGACGCAAAAGCGGCGATAATTTTATTGCACCGCCTTGCTGATATGCCCCTTTGTTTCCCTGATCTGTGAAGTTTACTCCACCACTTCTGTAGATGTCATTCATATCAAAACGTAGATTGTTGTTATAGATGGAACCCATCCTATGGTCTCTGAGGTAAGCAGAAACAGCTTTATTGACATTCTTTCTAGCTTTCTCAATCTGTGGACAAAATTGATCTGACCACTTCCATTTCTGTCTTTGGCAAATATTAGAGTATACAGAGACAGTTTGAGGCAAAAGCAACATCAATTGTGCAAAGGTGTCCTTGGTTAGCATTTCCAGACCTACCACAGTCAATGTGCCTAGGTCATTGCCACCACAGTGCACAATCATGAGGTCAGGGGGTTGGAGATGCAAAAAGGTTTTAACCAAAGGCATCAATTGGTGCCACTTTAATCCTCTCTGTGCAATCCATTTAATATCCACATTTTGCAAAGCTAGGTCTTTGTCAATACCTCTGCGTTCAGCATACCTTTTGCACCAGAAAACATAGCTGTGCCCAACAATCCATACTGTAAGCATCTTGAAGGGATGTCTGGAAGTAATGAAAAGATGTCTGTAGCTAAGGTAGTCAGTTGGTAGAATGAGAGGTATATAAAATGGTGGACAAGATGCTGTTTTTTAAAAAGCAGATAATTGATTGGATGTTTATGAACATTGTACACTCAAAAATAGGGTGAATGTTACTTTCTTTAAAAAGCATGTTTCTTATTGGTTATTAAAAAATGTTTGAAAGGTACAGTAGATAGGATAAGGTAATATTTTGCAAAAGTCAACCACACCTGCTGTATGCATTTGTAACCTTGTGTGCTGAACTTGAAAATATGGTGAACTTGTGACCTGCCTGTCCAGTTGAATGTTGCAGAAACTGTTACTATGGAAACTGGGATTAAGCAGAATGGGGGAAGGGTTGAATCTTAACTCTGGTTTTAAAATATGGAATTGTAATTTATATATAAGTGATATGTTATTAAAGTAAGATTTCCCAAATCAGTACTATGTTTAGAAGTGGTGTGTTCTTAAAAAATAGTGCTAGTATTATTAGTAATATGTTTTTGAACTCCCGTATGGATCACGATGGTACATGGTGGAGTCGCAACTCCAGAAAATTCCAGAACCAGTTTGGGCACTTTTAGAAGTCAGTTGGTAAGGGTTAATATGTCTAACCAATAGAAATGTGTTTTACAATTTGAAATAATGTAGGAAGCAATGTGATTTGTTACTTAAAGTTATTTGTGTGGAGAAAGAGAGGGAAAGTTTGCCATTACTCGTTTTACCTTGTTGAGAGTGGTGCATTACATTGATTGTGTGCATAAGAAAATCTTTTATGAGTTTCTGATATTTCGTATTCTACAAAACTATTTGGCAGGTGAGTTATAAATTTGTGAGTTGCATTATGTATTAGCTTTATTTTCAAACTTTAGAAATTATTCAAGAACTGTGATGTTTGAAATATATTATTAAATGTAGAGATGTGCATTGTAGTTTGTTTTATTGCACTTAAATGTTGTTTGAAATAGATTGTGTATAGTAATATGTGTATATTGGAAGATGGATTAGTGATCATGGTAGTTTGTATTAGTGTGTGGAAATGTACAATTGAAGTATACCGCATAATTTTAGGTGTCGCTTTCAAATTGGAAGTGCAGTCTGTCAAGTTTTAAGGTGTGCATGGACTTGTGACTGAAGTATGTCTCTACTTGTATATGTATTCTCATATGTCTTATACATTTGAAGGTGCATGATGTATAACAAAGAGGTGTTGTTGCTTTGTATATGGTAGGCTTAAGACTATGAGTAGTAGTACAATGGTTAAGATGTAGCACAAAAGTGTGGTTTAAAACATGTTGACATAAGGTATTAGTGATTAGGCTACTTTTTATGAGTCTCTAGAGAGGTACAATTGAAATATGCCACATAATGTTTGGTGTTTGCTTGAAATGGGAAGTGTGTTCTGTGAATTTTTCAGGTGTGCATAGTGTTGTGATTGAAGAAAGTCTCTACTAGGAGATATATTCTGATATGTGTTATGTATCTGAAGATGCTAGATGTATAAAACACATGTATGCATCTATTTGTATATTTCTTTTATATATGATGCTGCTAGCAAAAGGTACAGACATATGCATGCATGCTTTCAAGAATATGGTGAGACTTACAGCTGAGACATGTGAAGGGTTCCTGCTTTGTATTTGGTTAGGTGTAACACTCTAAGTAGTTGTAGAATGGTAAAGCTGCAGCACAAAAGTGAGGTTTAAGACATGTTTGAAGAGAGATTAGTTATTAGGCTAATTTGTATGAGTCTGTGGAAAGCTACACTTCAAATATACCGCATAATTTTCAGTGTCTGTTTGAAATTTGAAGTGTAGTCTGTGAAGTTTTAAGATGTATATGGTGTTGTGACTGAGGTATGTCTCTACTTGCACATGTATTATGGTACGTGTTATGCGTCTGAAGATGATAGACGTATAAAACACAGGTATACATCTATATGTATATTTCTTTTATATATGATGCTGCTAGCAAAAGATACAGAGATATGCATGCATGCTTTCAGGAATATGGTGAAACTTGCAGCAGAGACATGTGAAGGGTTGCTAGTTTATATTTGTCTAGGCCCAACACCATAAGCAGTTACAGAATGGTGAACCTGCAGCTCAAAAGTGAGGTTTAAAAAATGTTGGCAGAGGAATTAGTGATTAGGCTACTTTGCATGAGTCTGTTGAAAGGTATGCTTGAAATACATCACATGATTTTAGGTATCCACTTGAAATGAGAAGTGCAGCTTCTTAAGTTTTAAGGTCTGCATAGTCTTGTGACTGAGGTATGTCTGTACTTGCAGATGTATTTTCATATGTGTTATGCATCTGAAGATGCTAGATTTATAAAATACAGGTATACATCTATTTGTATGTTTCTTGTATATATGATGATACTAGGAAAAGGTACAGGCATATGCATTAGGCCTGGGCGGTAAATTCGGTTCCGCTCGCGGAATTTCCGGAATTTGGGTAATTTCGCGTTCCGCGGAGAACGCGGAATTGCCCAAAATTCCGCGATCCGCGGCTTCGCGGAGTTTTTTGCTTGTTCGCGCTTTCAAAATGCGTGTTCGCGAGATATTTCTCTCCGAGCACGCAAACAGCGTTCGCGAACAGGAAAAAAGCATCGCGAACGGGCGGAACAAGCAATTCCACGTGTTCGCGGAACTTTTGCGTGCTCGCGGAGATTTATTACCGTTTCGCGGAGCTTTGCGTAGCGCGACTACGCAAATTCCGCCCACCCCTAGTCATGACATGGGGACTGTGTCCTGTAATGGCAGTTGTAGCATTGCTCTTCATATTGTAGCCAATCAGGGCGCGAGCTCCTGTAGGACCTGATGGAGTTTCTCTTTCCTATGGGAGTGATTAGGCCAACAGAAAATAAAGCCCCTCGTTCAATCAGATCGCCCTGTTATTTGAAGTTGCATGTACCCAGGACTCTCGCAGGACTCCAGCACACTCAACTTTTCCGATATCTATAAATTTTGAACTACAATTTCTAAAACACTACAGAACTAATTTACACCAAATTACAAAATGCTCACTTTCTAAGTAAAGATCTATCTTTCTACCAAATTTAATGTAATTCTGTTCAGCCATTTTGGCTGTAGCACCGTTCAAAAATCTCTAGGGAGAGCGCATGAGGAGATTGCGTTTTGGGATCACTACCTTTTTCTTCGGCCCCTGCTTGACAGATCACCCCAAAACATACCAGGAAGGAGCAGAAGTGGATGATATTTGTTTTGGGAATATTTGTGAGATTCTTCGAATGACGCAAAGTTATTAGCAAAAGAAAATACAAATAATTTCCTATGATAACTAGGTCCTAACTATAACTTACTATAACTATTATGGCCAGCTAAAAGCAACCTTATGTGTTTCAGACGTAATGCCGAACATGTAGGGTTGATTGTCCTGCCATAATAAATTAATTGATCAGCACCTACAATCCTGGAGTGTGCATTTTCCTGCTTAATCAACGAAGTTATGATGTATTAAAACAGGGTATCTCATATCCTGTTACGCATAGCGATGCCACTTGGGCTGGTCCAGATGTACAGTAAGGATTACATATTCACACATTTTTGTTTTACCTCCTGTAAGCCCTGTCCCACACAGGAATGTGTCTATGAGGTTTAATTCCATGCCCTTGGCAAGTCTCCCATGTGGGAGAGTGCCGGTTGTTCCTGGGTAATCTTCATATCCATCACTACTTGCAGACTGGCGTGGAGCTAGACCGCAGACACTGAATGCACCCTCAGGTGGAGTGGCCATCTGACCATGTCGGAGGATGCCACAGGCTTGACAACTTCTGTGGTAAGTGTGCTTTTGGCTATCATGAGTTTCAGTGCTATACATTGGGTGCAGATGGTTACTGCAGCTACTGGTTGAACTTCTCCTTTATAAAATCAGCAGTCAGAATTGAAGGATATTGTGGCAGTAATTGGTGTGTAAGTGCATTCACACCATGATGAATCAAAGAGATGCCAAGAGGCAGATGGAAGCAGATGCACTTTTGGTTGAATCGTGCTTCAGGGTACAGAGCATGAACACAGGGACACTGCTCTAACATCCAAGCAGAAACATGAGAAATAAGAGAAACTGTCAAAAGTGAAGTTTAACAAGCCGTGGGAAGCTATGTTCCTTAAAAAATTCTTGGATGTTGGCTGTGTCCCACGAGGATTTAGAAATCTTACTCTACCCTCCTTTGACAACTCGTATCCGAAATTACTAGAGGAATGGGCAGCAAACTGCCAAATGCTCAGTGGGGATTCTGAGAATCCTAATTAAATAAGCTAGGTGAGAAAGAGCAAATATTCTTGCTGAAGTCCAATCTATTACTGAGCATATTAAGGGCCAAATGTATCAATATTATGAATAGTGATTACCTAATTGCGATTTTCTGCAAATCGCAATTAGGTAATCGTTATTCCTAATGTATGAAACGGTGATTCCTAGGGGTCACAAACCGACCTACCTCATTAAAATTAATGAGGTAGGTCGCAATTTGCGACCCATTAGGAATCGCTAAAACCACGGGGATGGTGGCCAGTGGCCTGCTGGGGTCAGCAGACTACCATGTCCATGATTGCTTTTAAATAAAGCAGTCATTTTTTTTAAATTAAATGCAGCCTGTTTTCCTTAAAGAAAAATGGGTTGGGTTTAAAAGAAAAAAAAGAAAAGTGTTCTCTTAGTTTTTTAAGAGCAGGCACTGCCTGCACTTAAAAAACGTTTTTGCCACCATTCACAAGGAGGAAGGTGTCCCTTGGAGACCCCTTCCCATTTGCGAATGGGTTACTATCAGATTGAATCTGATGATAAACTGTGAATGTTTTGCGACCAGTATTTGATCCCAAAACATTCATACATACCGCTGCAATTCGGTATTTGGAAGGGACGCCTTAAACATGCCCCTTTAAAATACCGAATCGCAAACCCATTTTGTGATTCGGTAACAGGTTCCCGAATCACAAAATAGAGGTTGGTACATTGGAAAAGCCTTTTTTGTGTTTGCAAACGGGACAATTCTGCGAATCGGCCTGTTTTTAAACGAAAAATAGCTGCATACATGTGGCCCTAAAAAACTAGACTTGTTGGATAACTGTAACACGTTCATTGAGGAGATGAACATGAGGCTTGAAACAATTGAAAATGAAATAAGGCTGAAAAAACATGCAAGTTTGCTAGGAATTTTAAGGACTACCAGATGGGGCAAATTTTAGCCTTTTGTAGGAAGTATGACAGTTTTCAGTGTGAGAAGAGACTGGCAATTAACCAGATGAAGCAGGATATACCTGCAATTGAATGAGCCTTGGATAACGTCAAACTTGTGAGGACAGGAGCAGGGTGAGTTTGACTGGCACTAATGTTTTTAGATGAACTTCACCTGCTCCACAAGGGCAGAGATCAGCAGTGTACAAGAGGCCAGGAAGCAAAAAGAGGTGGCAGAGCAAAAGGAAAACGAGTAGAGGAAACAAATGGAAAACCAAACATCAAGACCCCAGTGGTTATCGAGACACGGGGCCAGAGACAAGTCAACTGAATGAGAGCACAACTAATACATTAATTAATCTATCTATGGGAACTTTTTACTTTGCATGAATTAAATGTTCTTACATTTGGACTATATTTCTGTCCTACTAGCATATTTAAATACACGCCGAGTTGTATTAACCTGTACAAGATTATCCATACACCTAACCTTAAGAAATTGTACACTATGAGACCTAAAAGAAATGAAAATGTGCATAACTAGATCTACAAACTGAGTAATCTGTATATTAGAAATGTGGATCTCTTTTACACGCTAGCTGAGCTAGACAATGAAATCAACTCCCACAGTGATCCTTTTCTTAACCAAGCTGACTTAGATATACAAGCCAATTTGAGTTGTCTGGCTGGTTTTAAACCTTCTTCCACCTACATGCCTCATATGCCCTTCGATGCTATTGACACTTTTCAAGATGTAGTCGCTGCTGAGCTAATAAACTCAGGAACTCTGTGGGCCCATTTAAGTCTAACTTAAGATGGAGTCAGTGCAAGGCTATCTATAATTTACAGGATGCTAGTTATATTGTGATATGAATCATGTTACAACCCCATAGGCAAGACATCTGTGAATATGATAAATTCAGATTATAGGGAGCTTTTGGTAGACTGGAGCTAGAAGGAACTGATTGATTGGGAAGAATCCTAATTCATGAAATGTGACCATCCTAGAATGCCTATCCTTTATCCCCTGCCCCAAATCCATAAGAATTCTGTTAATCCCCTGGATGACCAATTGTATCTGCCATTGGCAGTTTGCTTGAAAATGCCTCTAGGTATATTGAATTCTTCTTGAAGCTATATGTTTCAACTTTGACTTCATTGTATAAAGGGTACAAAGGATTTTCCCTCACGCATAGAAGGTATGCACTGGGGAAAAGAAATATCTTCTGGTAACACTTGACTCAGACAGTTTATACACAAGAATTATGCACACTTCTAGGGTCAATGCATGACAACACTTTTTAAGATCAAGATCATTATCATATTTAATGTGCAGTGAAATGTTGCTTGATTTGCTGATGTTTTGTTTATCCAAGAACATGCTTCTCTTTGACTCTATTGTATTTAAACAGCTGAAGGCAACTGCAATGGAGGCCTGCTTTGCCTCCATGCATGCAAACCTCTACAAGGGCTGGAGTGAGGAGCAGGTCCTTAGTGTGACACTAGGGTATGAGCACACCATATTCTGGATTAGATTTACTGATGATGTGTTTCCCAATTAGACTGGATCTGAAAGTGAGGCACATGACTACAAAAACAGATTAAATCAGAATGAGGTGAATTTCCATTGTTTCAGTCATATCAGTCACCACCAGGTGGAATTTAGGAAGTATAGTCAGTGGAGACACACTTACAACTAAGCGTTTTAGAAAGAAATCTGATGGTAACAGTCTTCTAGACTCATCCGAGGAATTTGATAGAGAGTATCCCTTGTGGGGAACTGTTGAAGGCCAAGAGGAATTGAAGCACAGAGGGGCTCTTCTCAGCATAACAGGAAATCATGTTAGAGAGCTTCAAAGAACAGGGTTACTCTGAGGTCACTCTGAAAGTTGCATAGGCACGTATACAGATTGTTTAAAGGGAGGCCCTCATATACAACACTAATGGCCAGAGACTGAAGGAAGCGAAGGAAGTTACAAGATTCATTACGACCTTGTGTAATTGAGCAGGCAAAATCAGGAGTATTCCATGTAAGCATTGGTCCATAACGAGGTCTAACCCAGTATTTGACAATAATATGTCTGACAGTCCCAGGGTAACATTCAGAAAGAGTACTTGAAGAGGGCTTGTTTGAGGGACAAGCTTTGTAGGAACATATCACACAGATGGATCACAATGATATATAGGCCGTTTATTCTTTTTAGAGGTTAAAGCAAGCAAATCAGTAATAATGTCTTTGAATATCATGTTCCATATGAGGGTATGAGAAAGATTACTAAACACATTACTTGCAACACTGATCACACAGTATATGTCTTGACATGCCCTTGTAAAAAGTTGTATATTGGCAGCAAATTCACCCGTGGATACAAGGGTATTAGATACACTATCTGGTTGTCAGGCATTTCAATGACACCCGCAGCACCAACTGTAATGTGTTGAAGTTCTTTGGAATTGACCACATTCCTAAATCTGAAAGCGGTGGCAATCCTGAACTCAGTCTCAAGAGGCAGTAGAGCTCATACATTGTACTATTATGCTCCAAGGTCATGTGCACTTTAGGTGCAGCAGAAGCAGCCACTCCTCCTGCCTGTGATGCTGGGAGCCCAGCCCCGCCCTAACCTGGTGCTGTGGCAACTGCAATACAAAAGAAAAATGATAACACTCCGTTATTATCATTTTTTTTTGCACTGCTTTAAAGCAGTGGGGCAACACTCCTCCGCCTTAGGGGAGGAGACGCCGCTGCATTGCATACAGGTGTCCAAAAGCCAAGTGTCTGTCATTGTTTGAGTATACAGCTAACCAGTCTTCTCCAAATTCGTATACACAGCAAGCGCCCCCTAATCATGAAAGTGCACACCCCGGTGAAATATAAAGTTAAACACATACAGAAAGGAAAATAATACAATAAACAAGCATACATTCGGTATGGGCATAATCCACAAAATAAACAAAAAATGTCTGTAGCAACAGCAATATTACTTCTTTGAGATGACATCAAACAGTAGTTAGCAAAATTATTCTTCCAGCAAAGCAGCCTAATGTAAACAGGCTATACAAGACCAAAGGAAAAACCAAACCGGGTTTCCCAAGTCCTATACAAGTGTGTAGTTCACTTGGACCAGGTGGATAAGTCATCAGTACATGTTATTGCCTCATATTCCTACAGACAGACAAAAGGATACATATAGTCCAACAATTCAGCCAATGTGCACATGCATCCCCTCATCCTGGTTGAGGCCTCCCATATGTCTGCTATTTAGCATAATGATGTATTCAGACTCCTTTCTCCTCAAAGTGCGCTACCTGTCACCTCCCCTTTTGTTCAACACAACCGTCAATTCCAAAAAAGGAAATCTCATTAGTGTCCAAGGAGTGCTTTTGGTGCCAATGCTATGCAACAGGGTAACTAGGATACTTGTTTTTTAATTGCACATAAGTGCTCTAGAATCCTCCTTTTCACAGGAAAAATCCTGCTTCCCAAATACTGCAGGCAAGCCAGAACATAAATTACAAAATCACTATTGCAATTTATAAACTTCTTTATCTTCACTTTTCTGCTTGTGGGTAATCTGAAAGTCTTCCTATTGGTACTGTGAGCGCACGATTTACATTCTCCACTCTTAAAAAACCCTTGTTGTTCTCGAAGCCAGGATCCTGAATCTCCTTGCTACCCCATGGGATAACTGTGTACCAACATTACTTTTAATGATCTGCTTTTCCTGTAGTTTATCAGGGGGCGAGGACTGACCAAATTGCCAATGATTGGATCACATCTGACAAATTCCATTATTTACTCAGCCCTCGTCTGATAGAGTTAGACTCACTATTGACTGTGGTTATAAGTCTTATTCCTTATCACCTTGGTTTTTCTGTTTCATTGTTATTAAACTGTCCCTACTGATACCTGAGACTTTAGCACAGGCTGTCCTGATCACTCTCCCAGGGTATTCTCTGAACTTTAACCTCCCTACCATCCTAGTCTGCTCCGCCTCAAATGCCTCAGGAGTACTGTTATTTCTTTTAGCCCTTAGCATCTCCCCATAGGGGATGCACCACGTAAGGCTAGACGTGTGATGACTACGGGCATGTAAAATGCTGTTTGCAGCAGTGCTCTTCCAGAAGAGGCGCGTGTATTTGGTTCCTTCTTCTACTGTGACCAGAACATCTAGGAACTCCATGGTTGTTCTATGTGTCTTGTAAGTGAACTTAAGGTTCAGGTCTTTGTCAGCGATCCATATAAGAAAAGCATCCAAGATCTTCTGTGGGCCATCCCAGATCATGAATAGGTAATCGATATATCATGAAAAGAATGCCAAATGCTGAGTCCACCTTTCATTTGCATATGTCCAAATGTACTGGGCCTCCCAGCATCCCATGAAACTGCCTACATAACTGGGTGTAAAGCAGCTTCCCATAGCAGTCCCAGTAAGTTGCGTGTGCCATTGATCTTCAAAAAGAAAAAAGTTGTGTTCTAAGCAAACCCTCAACATGCTGAGAAGCATCATGATCATCATGGGGTGATTCTTAAAGAAATGTCTGCACACCTATATGGCTAACTTGTGATCAATACATGTGTACAATGACGCCACATTGATAGTCACCAGAATGTAGCTCGATTTCCAGGAAATGTTCTGAATTTTAGTCAAGAAACCCATACTGTCTCTACAATATGCTGGTAAACTAAGAACATAAGGGCATAGAAAGAAATCTAGGTATATAGAAGTATTCTCTAGCAAACTGTTAGTCGATATATTGGGCCTGCCCGGAGGGTCTGTCTTGTGCTTATGGATTTTTGGCAGGATATAGAAGCATGGTGTGGTTGGTTTCTTAACGATCAGAAATTGAAATTCCTCAACGTCTTGTAAACCCTGTTCATGCCAATTAGAGAGCAAAGTGTGATATTGTGTAATGGTTTGTTTATACAATGTCACTGATGACTTCTCATAGTTCCCTGATAGTTCAAGCTGTTTCCTGGCCTCCCGTTTGTACTTGTTCACATCCCACAGGACAACATTTCCACCCTTATCAGCAGGCTTAATGACAAAAGAGGTATCTTTGCTTAAAGTCATGAGAACTGACCGCTGACCTGCCGTCAGGTTTTTGGCAAAATCATTGCTACAGTTCTGTCACAAGCACAAGAGCTCATAGGTCACAATCTCATGAAAGGTGTTAATGTTATCATGTGGGGTGATGGGATTACATTTAGATTTAGGTCTGAAATCATTTCTACTGGTCCTGTCTTTTTTTAGATCCAGATTACAGAGCAACTCTCTCTCAGTATCCCAATCTTTGCCACCATACTGAAACTCCCTCAATGTTGCAAAACATTCAATATCGCCAATAAAAAGACTGTCAAGAGTAGAATCATGTACAGAATCAATAGTCACATTCCTCCCAAAACTGCGTTTCTCTTTTTGATGTGAAAGAACTTTTAACAACTTTAGCTTCCTAATAAACAGAAAGAGGTCAATGTGAGTCTTGAAATAGTCAAAGTTTGCAATAAGGCAAAAGGACAACTCTATCTCTAATAAGGAGCGTTCGTCAGCAGTAAGTTCATGGGTAGATAAAATAATGACTGTTAAATTGTTCTCACCCATTATTTGTAACTCCTGTTTTACCATGTGTTTCTCCCATGCGGCATGCTGTCTTTTTTCGCTGGAATCTCCCCGCCTGACTTTTCTCCTCTGTCACTGATCAGACCCCCCCCAGGATATTCCGGCATAGATTTGCAAATTTAGCGGCGCAAAAATTGAAATTTAGTGGCACAAAATTTGAAATTTAGTGGCATTATTGCAGCACTTTATTTTACTCATAATCATTCCTTTTCAGTCTTAAATCAATGGAAACTGTTTTAGCAGAGTATTCCACATTCAAATAGGCATGTTTAAAGTGTCTGAGAGTATTTGTTTGCTATGCTAAGTGCCCGAGTCCTGTAATGGCTGGCAGCAACATTTTTCACATGTTGCTGGCAGCCAATCAGAGAACTTGCATGACTCTGACTTCCGCAGGAGCGATATGGCCCAAGGGAAATAAATATCCCAGGGCTAATCATAACTCTCTACTTTTAAATTGGTGTGCCCGCGAGAGTCTAAGACACTCTTGCAAGCCTAAATGCACCCCTGCTGGGTCCCGAAACAAGAAGAGAGGGGATGCGTTGGTGTCCAACGCTGCTCCCCACTTCCTGTCTACTCTTGCCCCAGAACAGGGTGCAGGCACGCCTACCCTGACCAGTGGCATCAACCCTTCCACTCTCTCGCCACCATCCCTGCTTACACGCCTACACCATGGTAATTCGATTCTCTCCCGGCTGCTCAGGCACTTAAAACTGCGCAGTAAACAACAAGTTGCACACATGATTATACTGAGCGACCCCCTCTCGCCCCCACCTACCACCTACCACCACCCCCTCCTCCAGGGCACAAGTCCTAAAAAAAAAAAGAAGGGGGGGGACTAACCAAGTTAGGGAGTTTGCAAGTGACATCATGGCGCGTGCCACCATAGCACATGACGCCACGACACAAATAATTATTTTATCACTTTTTACCCATGTCTCCTCAGAGGAGGGGGTTGAGGATTCAGGGAAGGGAAGCATGAACGTTGTGAAAGAGTGCACAATTACAGTAAATCCCACAAACTGTTCATTGAGGGAGGGGTGCTTAACCTGAAATTATTAAAGGTCTTTTTATGAAATCCATGTTTGATGGAGTCACATGAACGGAGGGGCGATAGGTTCCCAAAGTATGGATGCAAAACCAGAATGGGGGGAAAGCACAGTCCCTGCCAAGCACAAGGTATCCAGTTACACACGAAGTGTTCAAAGCTGCCACTGACCCCAACCACTAGGGAGGGCCTTGAGCAGTCTCTGCACTAACCATCCTGGTACCTTAGGCCTAGACTTAGGCCCATACTAACAGAGGGGAAAAGTGAAACTGCCAAACCCAGCATGCAGTGGTGAAGCTTCAGAGACTTTGGTGGGTAGTTCACCTCCATCAGCTCGAGATAGAGGGAAGCCCAAGGAGTGCCAGAGGTGCCAGATCAGAGAGGGGGCCGGGTCACCTCCGTGTGTCCTCTGAACCCCTGAAGCACCACTGGACCGACAAACTGATACCCACCAAGGACTCCTCCTTAATATCATTTGAGGTTGGATACCACGTCATCACAGCAATATTGTGACTTTGTACAGTGACAACCTGAGGCTGATTGTTGCAAATCACTAGATGCCTTTCTTGTGTTTGTCATTTTGTTTGAACTCTGGTATGTTGGGGAGGAATGTAGTATTTGCACTTGCACAAATACTTGGGGCTTTGGTGTGTTGGGTGGGATGATTTGCCCTACGCTTGTGGAATAATGGTTCAATCTACAATTATGTCACCTTGTTATAAAAAAGGAACTTCAGGGGGCTGGGCCCAGCAATTAAGAGTATTACACTAACCAATCGTGCCTGTATTTAAATTACTGGGCCAACACTATAGTTTGTAGCATTACAGCAGGGTCGCAAATAGCTTTTTGCCAAAATTGCGAAGTACAAGGATACAAGGGAACAAATTAATTTTGGTACTTTATGTCCAGCCCTGGTGAATCCACCTCTTAATTCATTACCACATCAATCACCTATGATTCAGACAGAAGAATGGCAATTTGTAAAGCCAAAATGTCTTTATTTTGCATTTCTCCTGCCTCCACTTCAGTTCACATTAATGAGGAAAATAACTTCCCTATTATGTTTTTTTTGTTTTTCTTTTCTGCTTCCAAACGTTGAAATGTATGATCAAGGTGCCCTACTGGCATGGAGTCGATAACCCTTTTCTGAGGGCATCTCTCTTTGCCTCATTGTAGCTCCATGATTGGAGAAAATTATGGCACAATGGGTGAAATTAATACATGATTCCTGTGCTTGGGATGATTTTTGAGTAGCAGAGGTTGTCTGTGTGGTTGTTTTTTTAAAGTGCTGCCGAAACAAACAGACGCATTCCTTCAATTTCGCTGGCACTTTTGTAAAAATCACAGCATTTTTACAAAAGTGCCGATTTCACGGCAAATCGCGAAATCCTGGAGGATCTGACTGATGCCTCCTCTTCCTCTTGGCGGTTTTCTCCGGGGGCCGTGGTTCTCTTGTCAAAAATGGTATTTCTCTGATGTAGTGAAAAGTGGAGCATTCAGGTTAGCTTGAACCTGCAATTCCTCTATAACTGAATAGTTGTCCTAACTGGACTCCGTTGTCACACACTCCTATTGCCCTAAAGAGTTCAATTGCCTAAACACCTTTCTTGCCGCATCATATTTTCTCCCAAAATTAGGAATCCGACCTGTTGCATAATCGATCTTATCTCTCAAAAAGTTCTCTTTTTTTTGTTTTTGATTTCATCCTCATACTCTTCTAGTTTTGTTTACAATTCCTTAAAAAAGGTCTTGACTTCTGATGAGGGATTTTTGACAAGTAAATACCTAAGCTTTTTTGTCTCCTACCCTAATTGATCCAACTCTATCACTGCATATTTGGATAATAATCCCAGCATGTTTTTGCAGGTTCAAGTCATCTGAAGGGACCACTCCTCTAGTAACTTAGAGTGGGTGTTTTGGTAAGTGGGTGCAATCAAAATCCTCAAGCCACGTGGCACTCTACCCACTTCAATATAGTTATTCAAAGAAATCACCTCCACCTGCGATTAATCTCCTTCTTGCAAATTCTCTCACCTCACGCCAGATTCTGTTTCAAAGTCCTTGTTACCGCTGAGGTGTTAGAGGCGTCATTATCAAGATTAGATGGTCCTCCAACCTTTTTTTTGTTAAGCTAGGTGCTACCTCAAATCTTTTGCGAAATGCCTCGCACATATTAAGTGCATAGAAGATGCCCAAATCCAAAAACTGTTAATGTGGAGTTAACATCCTACACTGTCCTCTACAGGAATCGTCCAGTGTGTTGGAACCTCTGCCAGTAATTTAAGCGAGATTACAGACAACTCAGATAATGTAAATAACTTGTTTTTAAGGGAATTGGGGCATGGATCTTTATATATATATACATATATATTACCTACTGGCGGTCGCCAGTAGGTAGTTATAGTTAGAACCTAGTTTCCATAGGAAAATCATATATTTATAATGTTAATTCTCATAGGAACCTTTAGCCACTTCTACAGCCCGAAACGCTGAACGAACTTACACCAAATTTGGCAGGGAAGTAGATGTCAGTTCAAGGAAGTGCCTTTTGCTTATTTGGTGTAAATCTGTTCAGTAGTTTTTGAGAAATTTAAGTTTAAAATTATAGTAATATCTCTGGCCGTGATGCCAACGTGAACAAAGACGAGCTTGTGCAGGGAAATGCACTGCTCTGATTGGCTACCAACACTTCAACCAGGAAGTGTTGGCAGCCATCTTGGGACTCGGATATATATATATATACAGTGGCGTAATGTAACTCGGGTGGCCCCTCTGCAAAGTGCATGGAAGAGCCCCCCCATGCTCCTGACCCAGTCTTGAGCTCTCAGGTCTGCCAGTGCACAGTGCCTGAGAGGAGCCCCCGGGAGCTCAGGGGCTGGCAGTCACCTGTAGGTAGTTATATTTAAGACCTAGTTTCCATAGGAAGATTTTTTTTTGTTTTGCCAATATCTTAGGCGTTTGATGAATCCTCGCGAAATTTTCAAAAAAAGTTTGACGCTCACTTCAGCTGCAGTCTTGAAAATTTTGGGGTGATCTGTCAAGCAGGGGCCGAGAAAATGGGGGTGTCCAAAAACGCATTTTCCTCATGTTAATTTCCATAGGAACTTTAGACATGGCTACAGCCCAAACTGCTTAACGGAATTACAACAAATTTGGCAGAAAGGTAGCTGTTGGTTCAGAAAGCGTTCTTTTTGTGATTTGTTGTAAATCCGTTCTGCAGTTGTGGAGTAATTAAAAAAAATTCCAGATGTATATCTAGGGACGAGAAGGATCCGCAACCCCTTCTAATCTTGTGCTGAGATCTGATTGGCTGCCTACACTTCAAACCAGGAAGCGTTGGCAGCCATCTTGGGACTTGGCTTGAACCGAGTCACAGAAAAAACATTAAAAAAAGAAAAGGGTAGAAAGACCCTGACCCCCTATACCTCTTTGGAGGGTTCCACAGGGACCCCACAGAGCCAAAAAATCATTTTGTTTAAAATAATGTGGGCAAGAGTCGCGCTGATTCTGTGAATCCCACCGTAAATAAAAAAATAAATATAGCGTGGCTCCCGTGCTTCATTACCAATCTTCCCCCGGGTGGGCCTCGCCTCCTGGGGCTTACTGATGCCCTGGGGACCACCACCTGCCCGGGCATTCTCCATGAAAAAATGCAGGGGAGGCCCGTATGGCTCCTCTGCTGCCCCGGGACCACAACCTCCCCGGCTCCAATTTAATTATAATTAGGGGGTCTCTTGGACCCCCCTAGCCCCGGGGACCACCACCTCCCCAGGCCTTTGTCTGTACACAAAACGAGATGCCTGCACAGACCCCCCACAGCTCGGGGGCCACCACCTCCCCAGGGCTTTAATTTTAAATAATGCGGGGGTCCATGGACCCCCTGCAGCCCCAGGGACCACCACCTCCTTTTGTTAATTTGAATGGGTGGCAAAATAAAACAAAGGAGGTGGCCCTGGGGACCGCCACCCCCCCAGGGCCGGCTCCTGCTATGTCCTGGGGTGCACACTCCTGGGACATAGCTGTTTGCTATTTCTTGGTGGGAGCTTCACTGCAAATACATAGCAAACTGTGCTCACTTTCAGCAAGCGAGAGCATTGAAAATGCTCTTGCTTGCTGAAAGGGGAGCACAATTGCTTTTACAGAGAGGAAGCTGCATGTTAGCACCTCCTGTGAGTGACTGTATAGGCAAATAAGTGGGTATGTGAGTATCTGTATGGGTGAGTGGCTATATTAGTGGCTGTATTAGAGAATGAGTGGGTGTGTGAGTGGGTGTGTGAGAGGCTGTATGAGTGACCGAGTGGCTGTATGGGTGAGTGAGTGGATATCTAAGTGGCTGTATGGGTGAGTGGCTATTTGAGTCAGTGTGTGGTTCACTTAGTGGGTGTATGAGGGGCTGTATTGGAGAGGGAGTGTCTGTGTGAGTGACTGTATGGGTGAGGGAGTGGTCATATGAGTGCTTGTAGGGATGAGTGAATTGGTATGTAAGTGGTTGTGAGAGTGTGTGAGTGAGTGTGTGAGTAGTTGTATGGGTGTGTCAATAGGTCTGTTGAGATGTTATATGGTGAGTGACTGGCTGTCTGAATGATTGTATGATTGATTAAGTGGGAGTAGCAGCATTGGTGACTGTATGGCTATGTAATTAGTTGGTATGGGTGAGTAAGTAGTTGTATGAGTAGCTGTATGAGTGAGTGAGTGGTTGTGTGAGTGGCTCGATGGGTGAGTGAGTGGGTGTGTGAGTGTTTGCATGGATGAGTAAGTGGGTGCGTGACAAGTTGTATGGATATGTGAAAAGGTATGTGAATGGTTCTGTGGGTGTTTGAGTGAGTGAGTATATAAGAGACTGTATGATAGTGTGAGTGGGTGTGTGAGTGATTCTGTGGATAATGTCATCAGTGATGTCACTGACAATGTCATGAGTAATGTAATATGTGAGGCCATAGGCAGTGCATTTCGGGGGCGTAAGTTATAGTTAGCTCAGGTAACTATAACTGCTGAATTTCTATGGTTCTGTATGAGTGAAATCTGAGCCTAACTATAATGTCCCTGTAACCTTTGTTTTTTCCAGCGAATTTCTAAGGTTTAAAAAAATTCTATTTCCTAACTATAATGTCCCTGTAGCCTTTGGTATTTTTCAGTGAATTTTTAAGATTTTTTTAATGTTAATTCCTAACTCTAATGTCCCTGTAATCTTTGCTTTTTTTCAGTGAATTTGTAAAGATTTTTAATTCTATTTCCTAACTAGTGGAGAAAGGGGGCAGGGCCTCCCATGAGCTCTCAGCAATCCCACTGTGTCGGACTTACTAAAGGTAGCATGAGGGGTTATTGGCCCTCTAGGACCCTCAGCATCAAAGGGGACTTCATCCCCCAACCAGTAGTGCACCAGGAGGTGCATTTGCTGAGTGGTGTAGAAAGGGGACAGACCTCCCATAAGCTCTCAGCAGTCCTGCTGTGTGGGACTTACTGGAGGTAACAGGAGGGGTTCTTGGCCCTCAATAACTCTAAGCAGCTAAGAGGAAGGTGAAGCAGAGTCCCAAGATGGCTGCCAACACTTCCTGGTTTGAATCAGATTTGAGCACAGGACTGTCAGATCCTCAGAGGACCCGCGTCCCTGTATATACTAATGTTGACGCTTTCTGGACCAACAGCTACATTTCTGCAAATTTAGTGTAATTCCGTTCAGCAGTTCGAACTGTAGTCATGTCTAAAATTCCTATGGGAATTAACATGGGAAATGCATCTTTTTTTACCCCCCCTTTTTCTCAGCCCCTACTAGACGGATCACTCCGAAACTTTCCATGCACAAGAATCAGCAGGGCACTTTTGTAGGAAAATTCATGAAGATTCGTCAACCAGCGCCAAAGATATAAGCAAGTCAAAAAAGGCTTTTCCTATGGAAACTAGGTCCTAACTATATCTACCTACTGGTGACCGCCGGTAGGTAATATATATGTGTATATATGTGTGTGTGTATACACACACACACACACACAGATACACATATATATATATATATATATATATATATATATATATATATATATATATGATAGGGCTCGATTCACAAAGGTAAACTGAGACAAAAGTCTAGCTTTACGACTTTTGGTATTCACAAATGGCATTTAAGAGTAGTAAAGTTAGAATTTTGTCTCAGTTTAACTCAAGTTTTGGTCTCAGTTAAACTTAAGGCCCGAACTTAAGTTAAACTGAGACAAAAGTCTAACTTTTCTACTCGTAAATGCCCTTTTGTGAATACCAAAAGTCGTAAAGTTATACTTTCGTCTCAGTTTACCTTTGTGAATTGGACCAACTGTAGTTACAGTTAGGAACTAGTTTCCATAGGAAAAGCATTTATTGTTTTTCTAATATCTTTGGTGCCGTTTGACGAATCTTCATGAAATGTTTAAAATTAGTTTGCCAATCATTCCAGCTTCCGTCTGGAAAGCATCTGGTGATTCGTTAAGCAGGGCCTGATAAAAAGGGTGGGTCCCAAAATAAGTTTTTCCCATGCAATTTCCTATAGGGATTTTAGACATGACTACAATCCGAACCGCTGAACAGAATGGCACCAAATTTGCCAGAAAGCTAAATCACGGTCCAGAAAGAGTGCTTTTTGTAATTGGGTGCAAATCCGTTCGTAGTTTTGGAGTTACTAAAGAAAAAAGTTTAATGTTTATCTAGAGACATAGATCCACAGCGGATCAACCGATGCGCCAACAGCAATGCCATGATTGGCTGGCCGCAACCTGAGAGAAAAGTTGCTCCCGCCATTTGGTTAATCGGGACATGGTTCCCGGGGGGGGTGGGGAGAAATAAAGTAGAAGTAGGATATAAGAAGTCAGGATAGAGGTATCCTGACCCCATGGGACTGATGGAGGTGTATGTGAGTGACCCCTAAAGGAGAAGCAATTGAGGGGAAAAAACAAAATTTGTGTGCGCAAGGATCCACAGATCCACTGTGGTGCTTAGTGCTGCCCCCGTGTGACTCCGTAGTGGATCTGTGGATGCAGACCCCAATTAAAAAACACATACACCTACTCAGACCCACTCACACACTTCCCACACACCCACACAACCACTCACATACCCTCTCACAGACCCATACACCCTTGCACGCACCCACTCAGAGACCCACAACACCACTCACACACCCCCTCACACACACATACAGCCATTCTGACCACCCACTCAGAGACCCAGAGAACCACTCGCACACCCACTCAAAGCCACTTACACACCCACTCACATACCCAGACAGTCATTCACACACCCATATACCCACTCACAAACCACTCAGATACCCACACAACCACTTTCATACCCACTCATACATCCACCCACCACCCACTCACATGCCCACTTGCAAACCCACACAACCACTCACACATCTATTAACACACCCATACAGCCATTCACGCACTCACTCACACACCCACATACATACCCACACAACCACTCACACACCTAGTCCCACATCCATACCGCCAAATAATTAGTCAATCAACTAATCTATCAATCAATCAAAAAACGTTATTGGCTACTCTTCATTAAAAAAGCACAAAAAGATGAAATACAAACTTCAGCAGTAGCAGCTTTAGGATACATCTCATATAAATAACACCTACACAGTACACACATATTTAAAGATCATAGCCCTTAATACCTAACAATACATTTCCCTAAAAAAGCATAATAAAAAACATATCATACATGAATCATCGTGATAGACTGGCACGTATCTGGATTTTTAAAATATGCCAAATAAAAGAGGCCATTGTACAGCAGACCAGAGGGCAGTGAAATTGTGGCAGAAACAATAAAGCTGGTCTGCAATGTCTAAATTTAAAATATATTTAAAAAGAGGCAATACAAATGTCCTTCTCGGTATGTCATGAAAGCTGCAAAAGAATATAATGTGCAAATTTGATTGTGGCAAAACAACATTGCATGGACATAGACTTTAATCCACCAGTCTATAGCAGTATTTGGGTTAGCCCACCAAGATGGGTAAAAGATTAAAACAATGTCTGGTTAGAACGAAACATTGCTGCACATTCTGAATTAGGGACAAATACTCTTGCAGACCCTCATGGACACTGATTTATATGCCGATAGAGTGGATTTACCACTGTCCACCTCCCAGCTTTTACTCCAAGCCTTATCCAGGCAGAGATGGTTTAGAGTGACCTTGTCAGTATTTAGTCATAATACTGGGACCGTAAAGAGATTTGGCTGCCCAATCTCATCACAGTAAGACTTAACAAATGCTAGCTAAGGAATCTCTAAAGCATACTGTAGGTTTAAGCAATCCTTTAACAGAAGTTTGTTTAAGGCAGTTTCCTTCGATCTACAAATGGAGTGCTAGAGTAAGAGGGGGCTGACTTAATTTTATCTATTATATATAGCCACTCACACATCCACTCAGAGACCCAAAACACCACTCATACACCCATTCACACACCCATACAGCCACTCATACACCCACTCAGAGACCCAGAGGACCACTCACATACCCACTAATAGCCACTTACACATCCTCACAAGCCCAGACAGCCACTTATATACCCACTCACAAACCCACTCACACATCTATACAGCCACTCACACACCACTCAGAGACCCACATGCCACTTACACACCCACTCATACACCCACCCACCATACACTCACATGCCCACTTACACACCCACACCACTCACATACCGACTCAAACACCCATACAGCTACTCACACACCCACACAACCACTTACACTCACTCACACACCCACATACACACCCAGACAACTGCTCACACACCCACTCACACATCCATACAGCCACTCACACATCCACTCAGAGACCCGGAACACCATTTACATACCCACTCACACAGCCATACACCCAATCACACACCCACTCAGAGACCCAGAGAACCACTCACACACCCACTTACACACCCACTCACAGACCCACACAGCTACTTACACACCCACTCACACACCCATACAGCCAGTCACACACTCATACAGTCACTCACACACCCACACAGCCAGTCACATACCCACTCACAGAACCACTTACACACTCACACACCTAGACACCCATACAGCCACTTACATACCCATTCACAGATCCAGAAAACCACTCTTATACCCACTCAGGCACTAGACAGCTACTCACACACCCACACAGTGACTCTCATACCCAGTTACACACCGGCACACCCATTCACACACCCAAATAACCCCTCACACACACACATACACACAATTACTTGCAAAGCTATTCACACATCCACATACAGGCAGTGTTATAGTTATATAAATTGTAATAGCATTTTTTTTTAAATGTGTTTTTGTTTTGTATTGAATGTGTGCTTTGGGTTAGGAAGGGATCCACAAATCTGTTGCGAATCTGCCTGCAACATAGCTGGTAGACCCCTCATTTGGCCGAGGATCAGCAGCAGGTATGTGGATCTGAGTGAGAAATTAGAAAAAAGGATTTGAAAACAAAAAGAACCAGTGTTTGGGAAAAGGGTTGGATCTGAAAAGAGCCTTTGTGTTTATGGTGTGTAGATGATAACTACAAATAGAACAGGATGTAGACTTTTAAGTTGTTGAGGCACACCCTGTTGCCTGTCTCTGTGAAAAGGACTCTGTCTTTTTGATATATTCCGTCCATGTCAAAGGGGAAGTTGTTATGGTATATAGAGCACATGTTGTGGTCTCTGAGAAATGCAGAAACAGCTTTATTGACGTTTCCTGGTTTTACCTATCTGCATACTAAATTGGGTTGACACTTCTGTCTTTGCCAAATATTGGAGAACACCAAGGCAGTATGAGGGAAAAGTGACATTAATTTAGCAAAGGTATCCTTCATTAGGATTTCCAGTCCTACCCCAGTAATTGAGGCTAAGTTATTGCCACCACTGTGCATAATCATGATGTTTGGATGTTGACAATTCACAATGCTTTAAACCAAAGGCAGCAATTTATGCCACTTTAACCTTCTCTGCAGTGCTTTATTTGTAAAATAATAGGTGCCCTGTGCTCAAAGCGCTGCTCATACACCTGCAGCTGGTGCTATAAAATGTCAGAGCATGATTAGCAAGGGTTCACAGTCCCAAATCCACCTCAGGTCTCTTTAATTCACTGCCAGTCACCCCCTGCCATGCTATCTCACTCTTGTTTGCTTTCTCCATTGCTTTCTGTGTTTCTTTTCCTCCGATTTTTTTTCATTTTGTTTGTTTTTCTCTCTGTTGGCCTTGGGAAATGTCTCATGTGGTGAAATAAGTGCTGGTCCTCAAAAATAAGTGCTGGTGCCCCCCACCGGCAACCACCAGCTCAAATTCAGCACTGCCTCTCTGGCCAACCCAAGTAATGTATACGTTAGGCAAACCTAGGTCCCTGTCAATGCCTCCCTTTCTAGCACTCTCCCTGGCCCAAAACACAAATCTATGGCCCCCAATCCAGACTCTAACCATTTTGGAGGCAAGCAGGAGTAGCACAAAGGAAAAGGCTGCAGCTGAATGATGTAGTTTTGAGATGAAAGGCAGTTACAGTGGAGGATGGCAAATAAAATATAAAAGAACATATTTGATTGGATGGTAGAGATGTGCAGAGAGTGAAAATTAGGTAGTTACTTTAAGAAAAAAAGTAACTAACTCCGTGATTGGCTTTGGAAAAATAAAACAAAGTTATGTTGTTTGGGATATGCTTGGAATTGCAAACAGTCAACCGCACCTGCTACATTTAATGTGAAGCTAGTAAGCTGCTTAGAAAAAGTCTTTTGAATGTTTGACCTACTGGTAGGCAGAGACTATCGGAAACATGGTTACTATAGTAACAGAGCTAAAAGAGTGTGGGGGGGAAGGAAACTAAAGAGACTGCAGTGTGAAACTGAAAAGCAGACTAGAGTATAAACATTTCTCAGTAGGAAGTTTATGTCCTTATAGATGACAAGCATTAACAGCAGATTTCTTAATGCTTTTAAGGGCTTCTGTGTGGATCCGTGGATCTACCACTGACCACATAGGGAGCATGCTGATCCCTGTGGTGGATCCACTGATCCACAAAAAACCTACCAAATTGGACTTCTTTACAGGAAACATGGAAAGGGTTAAAATATAGTGACCATTTAGAAGTGGTATAACAAAATAAACGATGAAAGGAAGTCTGTGATTTGACAAGAGTATGAGTGAGAGCACAGTGGGAAGGGTAGCTTTATTAGTACTTTTGTACTGAGAGTGGAGGAGGATTGACACATTTCTGACTTGAGATTTGCAGTGGAAAACAGATGTTAACAGATATTACAATAACAGTTGGACAACAACGAAGAGATTTTACAGGTATGTTAATTAGGCTGTACTATAAAAAGAAGGATGTTAAAAAAACTATGAGTGTATATAAGCTGAAAGAAAATGAAATGTGTAGCTTCTAGACACTACAGTAAAAGGCAAAATAGATGGGAGGTTATATGAGAACATCAACTAAAAATATAGTGAGCAGCAAAGGAGGAAGGGGAATTGCTATACTGAAAATATCATTATTATAAAAAGCCAGCATGAGTAAATATGTTTGACGTTAGATGTGGGTTATTGCTTATAGTATGTAATTTAATAGTATGCAATTTACACCCACTCACACACTCATGCAGGTACTTACACACCCAGTTACACTCCCACAAAGCGCCCACCACTCATAGAGACAGACAAGGTCTGACACACTCAGACATACACCCATAACACCATTCAAACACCCATTTATTCACCTATACATACACTTACATACTCATTTACAAACCCATACAGGCACTGTCACACCCACTCACACACCTATATAGCCATTGATATACCCAGCACTCAAACAGTCAGTTACACATGCACTTACACACCCATACACCCGGTTATACACCCAACCACCCAGCCATTTTCCTCTCACTTACCTATTTACAAAACCATACAGCCAATCACACACCGGGTCAGACAGCAACAGAGACACTTACACATCTACTCAGATACTCACATGGCACTTATGTATCCACCACTAACAGAACCACTTGTACACACAGTTACACATCTAAACACCCACTAACACAGCCAGTTATCAGTCCATACAGCCAAATATATACCCATTTATACACCCATATAGTCACTAATACACCAGCCACACACCCACACAGCAACTTACACATCCAGTGACACACCCACAAAGGCACTGATATACTCATAGATCCACTCAACCACTCACAAACCCAGTCACCCAACCATACAGCTACTAACATACCCATTTATACACCCATACTAGACAAACAGCCTCTTACACACTGACATAACCACTTATGTAGCTACTCACTTGCTTATAATATGTAATCTAATAGTATGTAATGTAAAGTTAAATGTATTCTAGATTTGCTTTTCAGATATCTCCTTGTGTTTAAAGAGGAATGGAAGATGGCATGGTTACGTGAAAAAAAAGTTAACAATTATGCTTGTTGACAGCATTTGTAAACTGGGCAACACAATGACATTTGTAGTGCAACTGGCATTTGCCACAATGAGTCACCATTTCTTGCAGGTTTGGTGAAACAGCATGGATGGTACCGATCTAGTCAGGTGTTAATGGTACCACAGATGGTCCAGCTGCTGATGATGATGCAACACCTTCCCTCTCTCTCATCATCCTGTAATACATCCATGTATGTATGGTTTTCAGTTGTTTTCACATAGAGGATGTGCCATGTGAATACTCCTTCTCCGTACCTCTTGACAGTTTGTTGCTGCATATATTGCATTAGACAATTTTTGGAACAACTTTCTTTTCTCCTGAAAGGATGGAGAAATATTTTCAAACAGAAGAATTATTTGGGGGTGGTAAGTATACTTCTTCTTTGCCCTGCTCTTCCCCTTCTCTTCTATCATCACCAGAAGACACTCTGACATTAAAACTGTACTTTTGAAGGAAAGCAAAAAAGCAGGAAGGAGCTGTGGTTTTCAGTCTGTCTCCAGAGATATGAAAACCAAATAACTGATTTAGGGTGTGGTTTGCAATGTGGATGGGCAGAGTCTTACTGTATCCATTGAGAAGTTGAGGTGTGGGTGTGAGTCTGGATGAAATATATATATATATATACATTGGATTGATATTTGGTATTTAAGTATTCTTAAGATGAATTGACTTATACAGGATCTATGTATATCATATTGTATGAGGATTTATCTAGTGTATACTATATTATGGCTACTATTCATCTATATATTTATTTATTGATCCACATTAAGTGACCTTTTAGCATTATAATGCATTGTGTGTGTAGAATAATCAAAGATGAACAAAATATCCTGGGGTTGGTAATGCCCAATACACGGCAATTGTAGGCTTGCACTTGGGCACTTTATGCATAAACAAGAAGTTCTAGAATATACAGAGCTATCTTCTGTATTTGTAAGAATGATTGGACTGGTATATTGGTATTTTATCGATCTATTTATTGACTTACATCGTTTCATTTTGAACTTCACAATGTATTCGGGGTGCATAATATTTTTGGGTGATCAAAGTATTTTGGAGTTAGTTATGCCCAGGATGCTGCTAATATATATTTGAGCCATGAAATGACACAGAATGCTTCTAATTAGGTTTGGGCATTGGCCCAAGAGTTTACCTCCATAATTATTTCCCGGACCATATCATGAATTATGGGATAATACAATGTTGAGTTGGCTTGTTTTTTTTATATAAAAAAAGATATAAAAAGTACAAAAAAGAATATACATTTTAAATAATTATAAAAATGATGTTGAAACAAGAATAATTACTCAGCCAGTTTAATCGACAGCATGCATAATGATGGGCACATTTGTACAACGGATGTTGTTTCTTCTATGTCTATATGTGCTGTACCTTTAAATGTGAAAAATTGAATGATAATATGACTTTGAGAAAGGCTGGGATCAGCCGCAATGTGTCAGGACAGACATTACGCTATGAGAATATAATAAAATATTTCTGCTTACCGGGAGTGCCCACTTTGCTCTTCTTGTGAGAGTTGTTTGGAAAAACATATATATATATATATATATATATATATATATATATATATATATATATATATATATATATATATATATATATATATATATATATATAATGTTTAATAAAGGTTTAATAAAGAAAACATGTTTGTATGCCTTTCATTTAGCATGGACTCAGAGATATATTAGTGTTTTTGTTTTTTAAACAACATGTTTGAGTCTTTCTTTTAACATTTTTTAGCCCACAAAAAATGAAATCACAAAAACAACCACATCAAGCTGAAGAGCAAGGAGCTCTAAATAGGAGTGCTTTAAAAATAAGTCTGGTAAGCTCTCCTGGGGTTATGCTTTTAATGACCCAGAAGCCTTACTGATTTTTTAATGTTGTTGGGGGCTGCTTCAATTCCTGCAGCATCACACAACATTAAAAAAAATCTTGGTGGTGCCCCTCCCTATTCGAGGGGCACCACGAAGCTGAAACAATTAAGAAACAAAAAAGCCCTCACAATGCATTAAGGTTGCTCCTAGAAAGAGCAGTGAATAATAAATGAACTGCACATTTATTATTCATTTATTCTTGGGTTTTTTATTGTATGAGGGTCCCAGTGCCCACCTGGGACAACCACATCTTTAATTTTGATTTGGGGCTGTGGGGGAGCCCTGCGGCCCAGTGGCCTGACCAGCTCCCTAGAAGTGGCCCCATGCACTTTGTGGGAGCCAACAAAACATTTTTTAAGTAACTGTGGTGCCCCACTGCATACCCGGGGCACTCCACATAATTTTTTATATTGAGGGCTGCCTGGGGATCCCCAGGGCCCCCACAGACCCTAGTGGCTCCGCTGACCCGAGCGGTTGATGCCCTGGCACCAACCCGGGGCACCCACAAGGAGTCTCAAGGTGGGGACTATGGGGGGTCTCCCAAGGCCTGCAGCCCCTACCGGCTCCTGGCCAGCACCGTACTGGTGGGTGCCGATGTCATTACTTTGCTCCCACCCTGGCGAGAGCAGAAGTTATCACTGCTCCACCCTGGGTGTGAGGAAAGTTCTATTCCCTGCCTAGGAGAGTGCAGGCATACCCTACAGTTAACTACAGTGTCCCACGGATGGGTCCTTGGGAAACTGCAAAATATCAGGCCCTGGGGATGGGGCCCCAGGACCGATCTTCAGCTCAGGGAAGGGCACTGCATGCCCTCCTCTCATCAATATGTATGTTAGGTCCCAAGGGATGGGTCCCCGTGGTCTCATCAGGGCTTGGGGAAGGTGGCCGCATGGCCCCTGGGTCCTCCTTGCCCACCCCAGGGGATGGGTATAAAAACATGGGAAACCGCTGTCTTTTTTTTTTATTAGCACTGCAGATTGATGGATCCTTCCCTGATCCATAGCACCAATTCAAAGATATGCTGTTTTTGGTCCCTGGGTTGGTGCTTCTGGGACCTCCTCCAGGCCTGGGGGAGGGCAGGGTATCGCTACCTTATTCCATATATATATATTTTTTGTTTTTTTGTAGGACAGGGGACTGGGTCCCTGAGTCCTAAACTGGCTGCCACCACATGTTTGTTGATGTGGTGGCAGCCAGACAGATCTTATCTCAAGATCTGTTGGCGCTGCAGATCCTCCTCAGTGTGAAATATACATTTTTGAATCTTAATATATAAAACACTGATATACACCAAATCATAAAAAGCACACTTTCTGGATTAATATCTAGCTTTCTTCCAAATCCTTTCGGCAGTTTTTGTGTTATTGCTGTTCAATTCTCATATGGAAAAATGAATGGGGATAACTTGTTTTGGGACCCACATTCTTCTTAGCCCCAGATCACCATGAAACTTCCTAGGAAGGGGCTGAGGAGGATGAGGCATTTTTTGGAAAGTTACGCGAAGATTCATCAAACAGCGCCAAAGTTCAAAGCAAACCAAAAAAGGCTTTTTCTATGAAAATGTACTGCCAACTATAACTATATATATATTTTCCAGAGAGAATGTTAGACAGCGCTATAACCAACACAGCTGAACACGGCTAAACGGAATTACAGCAGATTTGACAGAAAGTGTGCTTTTTGTCAGATGATGATCATCTGCTTAATAGTTTTGAGAAATTAAGCATCTAAACGTATAGATTTATTAACAGTTGGTGTCCAGTCATGCTCTGATTGGCCACTTTGAAAGAGACTAGTCAATTATGATTGGTTGGTCACAACCTGAACAATTTGTTGTAGTAGCCATTACAGGACTCAGGTACAAGTCCCTTTGTCCTGAAAATGTATTAAGAAAAAAATATAAGCACACCCTAAACCCAAAGGTCATGTTGGGGTCCAAATGTTCCCTTCCTTGATTGACTGGCTACAACTTTGATAACATATTGTGGAAGCCATTACAGGACTCTGGGACATGGTCCTTATTGAAATGCACTCTATTGAAAGCCTTACATTCATAAAAAGGAGCATGCATAAAGAGGGAGAATAAAAAATAAAAATTTCCGATATAAATCGTTTGTTGGTGGTACCATATTAATTTTAGAGATTTTGATGTATTTTAAGGTTATTTTACTCTGTGTAAAATGCAGATCCTCAACTGGGATTTCATGAAGAATATTTGAGAGAAAATTGTTTCTCTCATGGTTTTGTCATAAAAGCCATGGAAAGTGCTCCAGAAGCTATAATGAGACTATCTTCCTCAGCCATGTGAGAATAAAGTCTGACATACTGAGTAAAGCGTCTACTTTTGTCAGTTGATTCCCTCCCCAGTCTTCTACTGCATCCTCTGTCAATGTTGTAATGAACAGCTAGAACACTAACATTCTTGTTGATATACAAAATTGTGGCATATCTGAAACTATCATGATTGAATCAAGGCTGCAAAACTTAAAACATTTCCTTTTGAAAATATTAAAATGAGGGATTTGTATAGTCATAGAAATTATGGTTAGTGCTATAGATAGTAAACATAGGACAATTTTTTTCACTAATTCTCAAATGTCTTCCACATCCATTTCAGTAAAATATTCTGACTTGGAGATTGAAATATGTCCTTTCAACACCATAAACAATCTGCCAGTTAACTCCTTGGTGATCAACTGCAGCTTTACCACAGTGTTTTAATGAGCAACTAGAGTGCAAACATTATGCATTTTAAGCCGCTATCTTGATGGCATCAAAGCTGTAAAACTGAAAGCATTTCCTACATGGAATACTGCGGTGAATGACAAAATGAAGCAGCTTCATAGCAAAAAAGTCTCCAAAGATTGTCACCTGAGAAAAAGAGCCCAAGTGCAGCCCAAATAGCTCCAAATGTAGCCCAAATATAGCCTAACAATAGAAGTGTGAAAATTGCTTAACCAATTCGTGCAACAAATAATCAAGTGATCATTTGGGTAAAAACATAGAAATAGCAACAAGTTTAAAAGACCTTTGTTGATATTTGAGAATTTAGGAACACTAACTATAATTTCTATAAGAAAAAAACACTCATTCTTTTAATTTCTAAAGGAAATGCTTCAGCTTTAAATTTTCAATTCTATCAAGATAACTTCAGGTGTGCCAGACTTTTGTCATATGCACAGAATTTTGACAATCTTGTTGTTCATTAGAACACTGCAGAGAGGTAGGAGACAGGGGCATGGGCTCGGACAAGGGAGGGCAGGGTGGCAGGGACAAAAAGCTGACCACACAGGGGAGTTGCAAGGGGCAATGGCAGCAAAACAGACCATGTAGAACAAACATAAGAGGGAGTGGCAGCACAACAGACCATGAATTGCAGGAGGGAGGGGCAATGGCAACACAACTGAGCATGGAGGGCAGGACGGAGGGGACAGGGGCAGCACACTGATCACACAGGGTAGATGGGAGGGGCTGTGGCATCACAACAGACCACGTATGGCAGGCAGAAGGAGAAGGAGCAATTTAATACACAGTGGAGAAAGCCAGGGCAGGAGCAGCAAACTGATCATACAGGGCAGGCAGAAGGGGTGGTGGAAGCACAAAATACCACAGAAGACAGAAGGCAGGGGATAAAAGCACACACTTGGACAACAGAGAAGTGGGCAGGGGCAGCCATCTGACCATACAGGGCATGTAGTAGAGGCAGTGGCAGTAGAACAGACCATTTATGGCAGGTGGCAGGATTAGTGGCAGTACAACGGGTCATAGTGGGCAAGAAGGAGGGGGCTGGGGCTGGATTCAGACAAAAGAGTGTAGGGGCAGTAGGCTGACTGTGCAGGATGGGAAGGAGGGGCAGTGGCAGCACAAAAGATCATGCAGGTCAGGTAGGAGGGGTAATGGCTACACAAAAGACCATGGAGGGGTGGGCGGGAGGGGATAGGGGCAGGACTTAAATGATAGAAGACAACGGGAAGGGGGTTGGAAAAAGAGCAGCAAGTGGACCATGCTGGCAGGTTGGAGCAGCACAACGGACTGGGCAGGGCAGACAGACGTTGCAGTGGCAGCTCAATGGACCATGGAAGGCAGGAGGAAGGGGTCGGGCACGCACACAGGCAGCAGAGTGATTCTTGAAACTGAGAGCGTTTTGGTGTACTAGTGATGCTTTGTCAGATGTATAGCTGAGAGTGCAGTTTGTGTTCAATGACGGATTGTTATGCTGCATGTGAAGGTTTTGGTTATATGCTGTTGATTCTTGGTTCACTTTGTGGTTTGATTACTGTGGTTTGAATGTATTTGTCACATTTGTGATATGCGTCAAAAAGATTTTGATTTATTATTTGATGTCTAGATAATCAGATTTGTCAGAATTCTAAGATTTCAAGATATTGTTGTTGAATTTTTCTGCAGTCTAATGTAATTTGTGAGGCACCAGATTCACACAAACAGGGAAACAAAGGCAAACAGCTAGTTATAAAATTCACAAGTCTTTAAAAGAGAATATGTTTTGGAGGAAGATTTTTGACTTTGGTAAACCCCTGTATGTAAGAGATACACATGCACTGTAAGAATGTCAGATTTATCTGTCTGTATGAGTAATTACAAAAATAGCTAATCAAATTGCTCTTTCTAATTTATTTTATTACTTTATTCATTGATAGCACTACTCATCTCGATGTAGCATGTCAGAGTGCTTTACATCACACACATACATTATTAAGAGATAATAAAGCATACAATTGGGTAAATCAAAATGAAAGGAATATTAAATGAGACAATCTGGTTTAAAAGGAATAGGAGTCACAAATAATTCATACTGGTAGGTATTATTTGTTAATAGTGCAGGGCCAGGAAAAACGCTTAGGGGTCGATTCCGATTCGGGCCGGAAAAAGCACCGACCGACTCGGATCCGGAAAAAATACCGACCGACACGTACCCGTGGCGCACGACACGCCAAGTACGATGCAAGGCGCGAAAAATCCGACCGACACGTACCGAAACAAAGTCGACCGACCGAGCCGCACGGAAAGCAGCAATCCGGCCGGAAAAACAGGCGAATCCAACCGACCGACACGCACCCGGAACAAATCCGACCGAAACGTACACGCGAACTCCAAACCGCAAAGTACGATGCAAGGCGCGAAAACCACGAGCGAGTCGGACGGAGGACAAGCCGTACGACCGACACGCATACAAAACCGAGCCGAAGCAACACAATACACCGCGACCGACGCGTACGCAGCATAGAAAACTGCACAAACACAGCGTGAACGAAACGGAGAACACCGTACGAGACCAATGCAGGGTCCGACTCGGTCACAAGAACGTTTCCAACATACACAAACAGCACAAAGGAAAAATCACCCAAAAAAGGCCAAACAAGCAATTACCAAGCCAATAAATACTGGGGGGTGGGGACAGAGAACAAAGACACACCCACAACTCCACCTATATAAAGGACACAAATCACTACCATGAGCCATTGCAAATGCCATTCCACTGCCAGCACCCAAGAGAAAGCAACCACACACCCACAGCTCATCCCTCACACAAGCCACACACCATCAGCACACCAACAAATACCTACCTCACATACACCCAGCAAAACACACACTCACACACCCTCACCTGCACACCAACACACACATCACCCACCATCACCACCCATCACCATGCTCCCCAAGAAGAATCCCAAGTTCCTAGATAGTGAATTGGAAGTCATGGTAGACGAGATCCTCAGGGTGGAGCCACAGCTGTTTGGCACACTGGTCCAACAGACCCCCATGTCGCAGAAAACCAAGATGTGGGAGAGGATCATCAACAGGGTGAACGCCCAATCACCATGTCGGCGCACAAAGACGGACATCCAGGACAGGTGGTATGACGTGCGCAGGAGGGTACGGGACATGCTGAAGAAAGACTACATCAACAGCCAATACACCGGCAGTGGCCCTCCTGCCAAGCCAATATACCTCAGGCCCTGGGAGGAGAAGGTGCGGGCCATCCTTCCGCCAGTGAGCGTATATGGACTAGAGGACATCCCAGAGCCTCGTGAGTACACAACAAATGTACACAATATACTGCCACAAAACACACACACATCACTGTCAAGGGGAGAGTCAAACCATGCACTCATAGCAATTACACAGCAACCAGAACAGAATCATCCCAAAATGTGTATGTCAGTCAGATAAACACAACACATGCCATCAAAAAAGTCACATCCAACTGTGCCATCACATGTACAAACAACTACAACTACAGCTAGGCAGTGGCACAAATAGAACTAACAAACACATTCAGACATGTAGCCACCACAACAACACCAACACACAGTGAAGAACACTCAAAGGAAGGAATTCTGTGTATGCTGGCCAAGTCAGTGTAGCCAATAGCATCATGGGAGTCGCAGTCACACATATTGCCCCCCACAACTGTCCCATCAACACCACCATGAACCATGCGCACATCACAGGGAGTGGAGAAGGACTCACAAGATGGCTGACACTGGCTACTGCTGTGGGGAGCACAAGGCCCTGCTGGCAACTGTGCACCAACAAACAGCAGGACACCACTGACTGACATCCTGAGAGACAACTTCCACTGCCTGCAATGCAAGCACGTTCCATGGTGGGATATCTGGCTAGCTGGGTGGGAAGGAGGACTTGCAGCACTGACCATAGTCACAAGCACCTCCCCTCACACACACCCCAACACAAACTCCACAGAACCCACCTGGTAGAATGCAATGCCCCCCATCCTAACACAAGATCCCACAAAGCACCACCACCCTGGGTTATGTTGTGTGAAGCACAGGGACACTCTTGGGACTCTTAGCCAAACAACTGCCAGGACAACACTCCCAGCCATCCTGTCAGCACAGCCAGCCCACCCCACAGGGAAGCAGAGTCAAAAGGAAGGAAGCATGGGCATGCTGGGAAGGGGGTGGAGGCAATAGCATGATGGGAGTCGTAGTCACTGATATTGGTCACCCCCACAACTGTCCCATCAACACCACCCTGAACCATGCTCACATCACAGGGAGTGGAGAAGGACTCACAAGATGGCTGACACTGGCTACTGCTGTGGGGAGCACAAGGCCCTGCTGCCAACTGTGCACCAACAAACAGCAGGACACCACTGACTGACATCCTGAGAGACAACTTACACTCCCTGCAACGCAAGCACGTTCCATGGTGGGATAACTGACTGGCTGGGTGGGTGGGAAGGAGGTCCGGCTGCCAACCAAACACAACCAATGCAGACCATGTTCACACCCCAGAAAATACATAGAAATGCCCAAATAATGCAGGACAATGTGCCACACCAATATCAACCCCTGACTGTGACGACTCAGGACAATGCAATGTACAGGCCCGCACCCAGAGGCACAGTCACAACTGTCATGTGTGTCAACCATTGATGCCTGCAGAAACATGACATACATTGTTTGTGTCTCCCAAAAACAGGTGATGATGGGGACACAGCAGCAGACGCTGAGGAGTCCCAGTCCCAGGCTCAAGAGGATGCCGAGCTCACTGGCGTCGTACAGCCTCTGTCCTCCTCGGACGATGAAGAACAACCTGGCACATCCGGTGCAAGTCAACATGCAGCACCAGCAGGACCACCAGCTGCAGCACCAGCAGGACCACCAGCTGCACCCCCTGCACCCACCCCTACAACGACTGTCACCACGAATACCATCCCTGCCGACATGGACAGAATAAGGAGCAACACCAGCACAGTGACCCTGGACCAACCTGGGGCCATGGACACCACCACCACCACCAACCGCCAAGGTGGACCAGGGTTATCTGTGCGTGCCACTGCACACACTGCACATGTCAGCAGGGGTGGTGGGAGGGTGGGAGACAGAGGTCGCTGCTTGCAGACGTTGCTGGTGTGCATGATGACCCACAACTGGTACGCATAGCTGATGCGTACCAGTCCAGCACCGGAGAGCTCAGCCAGGTAGTGGGGCTCCTCAGAGACATTAAACAGCAGCAGGCTGCCCATCATGCCCGCTTGGACTCCCACATGTCCCACGTGGAGTCACACATGTCCCGTGTGGACTCACACATGTCCCGCGTGGAGTCCAAGTGGGATGCACTGCATGAGATGACGGCGGTGCACAGGGACATTTTACAATGCCTCCGCCAGATGAACAGCAACCAGTCCACACCTCCCTGTGTGCCAACAACATCTGGTGCCGAACAAACTGCAACTGCCACAGGGAGGGAGGAGGACTCTGGCGGAGAGTCCCCTGCACCGCAGCAGCCTGCACTTGAGGGCCCCCCCAAGAAGAGGGGTCGTCCGAGGAGGGAAAAGTGAGAGGCCGATGGCCAAGCGCAACTCCCAGGAAGCCTGAACCTGTTCTGGATGTTCGCCTTTGTGCACAGACTGTTCACCCTGTTGACGGCAACACTACTCCCACACATTGCATGGGGAGTACAAGTTGGACCAATGTGTCAGACAACTGTGGCCCCGATACTGGGGATCCTGTCTACCCGGACTTTCAATTCACCTAGGAACTTGGGATTGCAAGATTCATGTACAGCACAACCCATCCTATGCACTATTAACACAAATGTATCACAATAAACACACTAATACACCATACTTGCCTCTGTCGTGATTCCAACGTGGGTGCTGTTATGGGGATGATGAACTGCAAAATTACACTGTGTATGCGAACTGCAACAGCAAGGACAACACAGGCATGTGAGTACAGGAAACGTGACACACATGAGGGAGACACACCACCAGGGCTACACGACACATACACACCTAGGCCATCTGACTCATTGCCTACACTGATGTTGCCAGGGAAGACGGTGCAATGCACAGACACCACACCCATTCCCAGTTGTAGTCAAGTAGCCCACAGGTGCAGTAAGCAAATGGCAGTCAAATATGTGACCACAGACAACGCACATCACAAAGTGAAGCACAGGTTTATTACACAGTTGCAACATGCCGTAACCACTACAGATGCAAGGTAACCCCACCTGGCAGCGGGCACACAGTCAACAACTGTAGACGGAAGGAAGTCCATGGGTGTGGCGCACATCACCTGTAGGGACACAACAGCTACCAGCCTGGATGTGCAATCACGTAGTCGGTGGACACAGTTGACCAAACGAATCTGAAAGTACCCTGTGAAGGACAGAAATGACACACAGTCAAAAGCAATGGAGTACAGGACAGAACAGCAAAACACATGCACAATACATGTTACAAGATACCCACCCAGAACCAAGTTAGCATGTCAACACTGTTGGGGAGTACAGCCCACCTGTTAGCACACATCGCAACACACATCCAGTCAAGTGGCCCATGGACACACTCCCACAGCACCAGAGCACCACCCACACATCATGCCAACTCACATCATTGACATGACACCTCAGGATACTCACATTCAGCTAAAGAAGTTGGTGATGAGCTGTGTGCGGACATCACCATCACCATCATCATCATCATCATCGTCACTGGCATCGTGGTCCAGGCCAGGATCCTCCACAGGTGGCGGATGTTGGTCATTGTCATCCTGGATGAGAGGCAACTCCTTCCGCACTGCCAGGTTGTGGAGCATGCAGCAGACGATGATAATCTTGCACACTTTCGCAGGGGCATATGGGAGGGACCCTCCGGTCTTGTCCAGGCAGCGGAAGCGGCTCTTCAGGAGACCAAAGGTCCGCTCAATCACTCTCCTGGTCCGACCATGTGCCTCATTGTAGCGCATCTGGGCAGGTGTCACAGGGTTCCTGAGGGGTGTCAGCAACCACGGCATGTTGGGGTATCCCGAGTCACCTACGGACAGACAAGTGCACATTAGCTGACTTGGAACAGTGGGCGGAATACTACAGATCAGATCACACACAATGGCACAAAGTCAGTACACACCGACAAGCCAGGCACGCTGGTTCTGCATCTGTGCCATCATCCTGGGGATGCGACTACTCCTCATCACAAAGGCATCGTGTGCTGAACCAGGGAAACGGGCACACACGTGTGTGATGGTCATGTCTGCAAGACACACCACCAGTGCATTGACCGAGTGGTAGTGCTTGCGGTTCCTGTAGGCCTGCTCCTGGGCCTGTGGTGGTACCAAAGCCACATGTGTCCCATCAATGGAGCCAATTACATGCGGCATCCTCCCCAGGGCATAAAAGTCACTCTTCACGTCAGTGAGTCGTCGCAGTCTAGGGAAATAGATGTACCGGTTCAGGAAGAGCAACATTGCCGCCAAAACATCGCGGAGCACACGGCTGAACATGGTCTGTGACATCCCACCAGCAGTCGCCACAGTATGTTGGAAGGTACCAGTGGCAAAGAAGTGTAGGGCTGCCATCACCTTCACCTTGGGGGTCAGCGCTGTAGGATACGGCCGGCCAGGCTGCAAATGTGGGGACAACTGCACTGCCAAATCCTCAATCAGCTGCCTGGTGAAGCGGTACCGTCGGATGCTGTCCCGTTCCACCATCGTTGCCAGGTCTGGGAATGGCCGATGGACAGCAGGAGCCCTGCAGTGCAGAGGAGAAGTAAGCAAGATTGTCAGTCACCCCACATATGCGGCATTGAACACACTCAAGATCCCAACATACATCATTATGAGGCACAACTACATGAAGTGTGCAGTACCGGAAGGACATGTATGGTACATACATGGCCAACATCTGTCAACACGGTCCAACAGGTGGCATCAATTAGTCCCAGGTTGGCCCATTGGATATCATGAGGCCGTGTCACAGTTCCCATCTCCTGCTGCCGTGTCACAATAACCCCCACAGGGACATGTGAGGACAGATGTGCCCCAGGCACCACAGCTCAACGACAGGTACATTCCCAGGGACCCTGTAATGCCACATGGACACTGGCATTACATGGAGTATCATGTATACACCACAGCAAAACAACCATGACCCCCACAGGTAGTGGCCCCACTTGCCACGGCAGGACAGACATGGACGTCTGTGACACACACGCACAACATCAGAGTCCATGCACACACAACGTGGATGTGGAGACTGTCTCCCATTGTGCACATGAAATCAGAGACATTGTAAACACCACATGCACAAAGACTGTGGAGGACCATCACTATTGTGCCACTGGGACACCCTGGCTCAAACATACCGTCCCACATGGGACTCACGGGGTATGTGACATGACATACACATACACCACTGTGAAATGTGACCATGGCACATGCACAGATATGAACAGTTGCACATCACAGTGGTCACGTACATGTAACACCCAGGATCCTGTCCCCATGAACACGTGCACAGCCTGGGGGTGGCTGCCCACAGGTGACACCCACAGGACAACATGTACACCAACATACACACAATAGGAAATGCAGCCTTACATGCCTTATGATAAAGTTTGGACAGGCTGTCGTGATGTAGGTGTGCCCCTCACTCCCTGGGAGCTATCTGTGGCTGGCATATGTTCATCTGAGACAGGCATGCTGACATATGCCAGTCACATGTACAGTGATGCGTTGAACAGCAATGGACCGATCGGTGCCTCCGGCCGGCCCATTGCTTTCAATGTGTGCGGGTTCGCGTTGTACCCCTGTGCGCGTTGAACAGCAATGGACCGATCGGTGCCTCCGGCCGGCCCATTGCTTTCAATGTGTGCGGGTACGCGTTGTACCCCTGTGCGCGTTGAACTGCAATGGACCGATCGGTGCCTCCGGCCGGCCCATTGCTTTCAATGTGTGCGGGTACGCGTTGTACCCCTGTGCGCGTTGAACAGCAATGGACCGATCGGTGCCTCCGGCCGGCCCATTGCTTTCAATGTGTGCGGGTACGCGTTGTACCCCTGTGCGCATTGAACTGCAATGGACCGATCGGTGCCTCCGGCCGGCCCATTGCTTTCAATGTGTGCGGGTACGCGTTGTACCCCTGTGCGCGTTGAACTGCAATGGACCGATCGGTGCCTCCGGCCGGCCCATTGCTTTCAATGTGTGCGGGTACGCGTTGTACCCCTGTGCGCGTTGAACAGCAATGGACCGATCGGTGCCTCCGGCCGGCCCATTGCTTTCAATGTGTGCGGGTACGCGTTGTACCCCTGTGCGCGTTGTACCGCAATGGACCGATCGGTGCGCACCCATTGACAATGGGCTTGCCTGGCAACGGACGCGTTTTCGAATTTCGAACGAGTCGGTTGCTGGAAAATCAGTTGGTCACCCACAACAATGTTGCAAAATCATGTATGTCATGAAGTTGAAGATTTGAAGGATGCTGTGGGCGTGTTTTGGTGCTGCTATTCCATGGATTGGCCAGATTCAGAAGATGCAAACGACTTGGACCTATCACTTTGGACACAAGGGACAGTATCTGCCTCTCCAGCACATATATATTGCTGGCTGTTCCCCTGAGAGCCCACTTGCCTGCACTACATGCTCCAAGACGACATCTGCCACTGCACTGCTGCTGTCTCTGCCCCTCTGGACCCTGCAATGGCACGTACTGTGGAGAGAGCCCCAGCCTTCAGCCTTGAAGAGAACCAGGCCCTGCTGGACAGCCTACTTCCACAGTACAGCAAGCTGTATGGGACACCAGGGGAGCAGGTGAGTGTTCTGTGCACTGCCTTTCTGAATGTGCATTTTGTCTGACTAGCAAGGCTGAGAGTCTGCACGCCACTGGCTAGCAGGCTCACTGAGTAGTTGTCACCCCCATAGTGTGTAGTGACTTGCACTGGACAGGTATGGTGAAGTGACAGTGCATTTGAACATGGTTTTACTTCCCATGCAATGATACCATGTAGTGACGTCTGGCAAACTGTCCATGGTCAGCTTTGCACTGCCTGTGTACATCATGTGCCCCTGTGATTGAGACATGTATATACAACTGTGTCATGCACGGATATGTTGCATGTGTGGTAATGGCCTTTTCACTTTGTCATCCTCACAGGTTAATGCCCATCGGAAGCAGGAAATCTGGAAGGACATCGTCCGGGCTGTCCGGTCCGTGGGGGTCTACAAGCGCCGGATCCGCAACTGCCAGAAGAGGTGGCAGGACCTTCGGGGCTGGACCCGGAGGATTGCACGGGTCCAGCTGAAGCTGTCGCCTCCTCGCAGGAGGGGCGGAACACGGACCCTGACCCCCACATGCTCCAGATCCTGGCGGTGGTGTTTCCAGACCTGGATGGGCAGCTGAAGGCCAGACAGCAGCAAGGAGGGGGTGAGTCAAAGACTGCACTGTGAACTCTGTATTACATGCTTTGTGCCCTCCTCTGGCCTGGTTCAACTGCCACAGTGCAGCAGTCATGTTGTCCAGGAGCCATGTCCCTCTATTGTGCACTGCCCACTGCTCATCTGATACCCAGGTGTGGCCCTTACAGTCAGGGAATTGTGTCACTTGGGACTGTGTCCTTGCAGTTTGCTTCACTAAAGGTGGGGGACAGCATCTGTTTCCCTAACTCTGTTGTGGGCATCATGGGTGGGTCCATTGTTCACACAACGCCTGGGTTTGGACATGTGATCTGCGTGTTGCTTTGATATGCGGTCCACTTGCTGAGCTGAGCCACCACATGTGCCTGGGGTATGTGGCACACGCCCATCTTGCGGGTGGGAACAATGTTTGTGCCCCAGGAGTGTGCAGATTACGTGTGTCACACATACATAGCCAGCTATCCACTGTCCAGGGCACATCCCTCATTCATGTGGAGCAGGACAGTCATGCCTACTCCAGGCCATGCAATGCACTCTGTACTCCCACTCCCGTGTATCAGCTGACACATTGTGCACAGTGATTTGACCCCTCCGGTGTCTGCCTCTGTGTCAGTGTGCTGTGGATTAGTTGCCAGGACTGCTGGGGTGTTTCTTGGTAGGGGCTCAGCATGCCCCTGGAGATGTGACCATAGGAGACGATACTTGTGTGTCACATAGGTGTTTGATCAGCTGCCCGTGCAGACTGGGGTATGCGAATGTGATGTTCAGGCAGCTGTTCCCCATTCACAGCAAATTGTGAGGGGCTCAGGTTCAGAGGGTAGTGTTACAGGTCTCCCATATGTCCAATAGGTGTGACCTGGACAGATGAGGGTTGAGATGATGTGTTGTGTGGGGGATGTACATGTGCACTTGTGCAGCTCCAGGACTTGCATTCCCCATGACCTACTATTGTGACACAGTGCATAGTGTTGTTGTCTGGCTGCCAAGTCATACATCACTGAGACAGTGATGTATGACTTAACAGTCATGCCTCTGCCATGGCATGTGTCAACTTATTTGTGGTCCTGCAGGGGAGTGACATGTGCTACATGCACACCATAGTGGCGCTGGCTATCAGGACATGGGTGCATCATGGTGTCTGTCGCTGGTATGCATCACATGCATTTCCTATTTGACTCTGGGCATCCCTTTCATCCGGAAACCTGTACTGACTCAGTGGCAAGAGCTGTGATGTGTCCACACCGTGACCTCTGCACTGTCCAACTACTGTGTACTTGGTGCATGTGTCCACACTGGGGTGTTGCAATCCAACAGACACCAGACAGATGGGTGCAAGGCCATGTGGGATGTGAGTGCCATGCTTGGCATCAGACTGACAATTGGCTTCTCCTGTTCAGTTAGGGCACTTTTAGCAATGTACAACTAATGATGCCAGGGCTTGCTCTGTGATGTGCTGTGCTCACAGTGGTGTGTGCGTTTGGTGCAGGTGACTGATGTCTGTCTGTTTCCCCATTGTTTGCAGATACATCCACGGCCACGGAAGGGGACAGCTCCACGGACCAGGAGGAGCCAGAGAGCCAGACTGGGTCAGCAGCCGAGGAGTGGTCGGAGGGACCCAGTGGCACGGAGGGCGAGGGGAGCCACACCGAGGAATCCTCAGCACCATCCACCTCAGCTGAGGACCAGAGCAACTCGGAGGATGACTCCCTTGTGGAGGCGGGTGTCAGCAGCCACCACACCCCAGCTAGTGTTGCTGTCCCCGCCACCACCAGCACCACCACCGCCCTCCCATCGGCTCCCATTCCCAAGGTCAGTGGAGGTCCCATGTTCGGGAGCGTGTCTCCTTTGGCCCAGGCACCGCACCCCCTGCCCCTGTGTCCCCTGCTGCCCTGAGTGAGGAGTCTGTGTACCTCCTTCGCCAGCTCCATGTAGGGCAGACAGTCATGCTGAGTGTTCTCCATGCGCACACCGCACTGTTGACTCAGCTGGTGTCGTTCATGGAGGGCATCTCATCGGGCATGTCTGACCTACAGAGGGGCAACAGGTCCATGGACTCCTCCCTGACGGCAGCAGTGTCCCTCCTCAGACAGTCCCTCACCCCTCCTGCCTCTGCTCCATCCACACTCCCCAGCACCTTGCCCGTCCCAAGCACACACACACCGGCACAGGCACACACCAGCACACACACATCCAGCACACAGACACACACGCCACAAACTAAACGCACACGCACGCACAGTCAGGGGACTGAAACCAGACTCACAGGGGATGGGGCCCTGGTACACACACGCATCCACGGGCACTGCGCAGTCCTCAGTTGCCTCTCCCTCCAAAGCACCCTCCCTTGCCTCACCTGCAACCCCAAAGACCCAGCGCCTCTTCCTCAGTGACCTCGGCCTCTTCCCCTCTGATCCAGCTGCCCCAGCATCCAGGGGGAAGAGGAAGCCCCCCCACACGGAGCAGAGTGCCCCTTGCCCCCGGACACCCTCCCCCAGGCGCAGACAGACTGAGGCCCCCACCCGCAAGTCCCCCGGAGTGGTAAGAGCAAGACCCCGCTGCCGCCCTGCAGCTCAAGCACCAGGTCACCTTCCTCCATCCCTCAGGCCCCCACTCCACAGGTGCCCCCGCCACACCCTGCCCCAGGTTCCCCCACCCACAGATATACCATCCCCAAGAGGCTCCGGCCTTCTCCCCTGCCACTTGCTCTCCCGGCACCACACCCCCCGCTGCGCTTGTCTGTGCCACTGATGTGGTGAGGGTGTCCTCCCCCTCTGTCCAGCCCACCTTGCCTGTTCCCCATTCTCCTCCCCTGGTGGCATGCACTGCAGTGGAGTCCACTACCACCCTGTCTGACTTGGGCACTGCAGTGGCGGACCTGTCCACTCCATCTGCAGGGTCCACTGCAGTCGTGCCGGCACCCACAACATCTGAGCCATGCCCCCCAGTTGTGCCGGCACACACCATGTCAGACACCTCCACTGCAGTTGTCAGTGGCTCTCCAGCACCCACCACCCCTTCCCTGCTTCCTCCTGGTGAGCCCTGATCCTGTCCCTGCGGTGCCTGGCCTACCCCCCGGTTGCCCCTCCTAGTGGATTGTCCCTGGTTTTGTGCAGGCATGTGTAGGGTGGCATCTGCCACTGTCACCCACTTGTGACTTTGTTGATGGACTGGCCATTGGCCTTTGTTTATGTTCTACCGGACTTCTACTTTTAATGCCACATATGCTGAATAAAGCAACTTTCTGTTCTCTAGTGCTTTTGCTTCTGATGTACATGATGTTGATGATGCTAAGAATGCCCTTGCTGCAGTGATGGTGATATTTGGTCTCATGATAATGAAGTGTTACTGTGCAGGAACCCATGTGGTCCAGGGGTTATGTGTCCTATCCTGTGGTGTATCCATGTCATCCATAGCAGCATCTGAGGGTGTCATGTGTTCAGTATTTGGCAATGAGATTTCCTACTTAGATTGGCAACTTCACATCTGTGGCTTCCACCCCTGCACATCTGTTGTGCCTGCCATTGTTCTATTCGTCTACTTCCCTGACCGTGTGGCCATCTCCAGTGAACATGCAGGTTTGGTCATCAATGGGGAAGGACTCATCTGTGTTGTCAGTGCAACATTGCTATACAAGTGTGTTGGATCTGTGCTGATGATTCCGTTGGCACTTCCATGACCAGGCTGATGGGACGGGAGCCCTCATTTGTTGCTAATTGTTGATTGTGTGTCCCATTGCTGCCATGGTATGGTATCTGTTCGCCTCACATCTGCAGTCTCCACAGGGTATCTGCATGTGTGTGCCCATTGGTGCAAATATGTGGGTCTGCATTCGGATGGTCACTTCTGTCATTGTGTCATTGATGATTGTTGACGGTGTCAGCCCCCATGGGTGTTGTTTGTCTGCACATGGCCAAAGTTATGTCTTATTTGCACTGCAGGATTTGGCTCCCCCAATTTATGTTGCAATGGGACACATACACTACTTTGCCACTGATGTGTTTGTTGTTCTGTGACCAGGAATCATCCATGCAGTTTGGCAGTTGCACCTCTTACTTTGTCAACACTTGCCTTTTGGTCACTGTGATGATGGGGGTTTGGACCCCATTGCCACAATGTTCAAGATGTGCTGCAGCTATGGACCCCACACTTGCCTTTTGGTCACTGTGATGATGGGGGTTTGGCCCCCATTGCCACAATGTTCGAAATGTGCTTCAGCTATGGACCCCACACTTACATTTTGGTCACTGTGATGATGGGGGTTTGGACCCCATTGCCACAATGTTCGAAATGTGCTTCAGCTATGGACCCCACACTTACATTTTGGTCACTGTGATGATGGGGGTTTGGACCCCATTGCCACAATGTTCAAAATGTGCTTCAGCTATGGACCCCACACTTACATTTTGGTCACTGTGATGATGGGGGTTTGGACCCCATTGCCACAATGTTCAAAATGTGCTTCAGCTATGGACCCCACACTTACATTTTGGTCACTGTGATGATGGGGGTTTGGACCCCATTGCCACAATGTTCGAAATGTGCTTCAGCTATGGACCCCACACTTACATTTTGGTCACTGTGATGATGGGGGTTTGGACCCCATTGCCACAATGTTCGAAATGTGCTTCAGCTATGGACCCCACACTTACATTTTGGTCACTGTGATGATGGGGGTTTGGACCCCATTGCCACAATGTTCAAAATGTGCTTCAGCTATGGACCCCACACTTACATTTTGGTCACTGTGATGATGGGGGTTTGGACCCCATTGCCACAATGTTCAAAATGTGCTTCAGCTATGGACCCCACACTTACATTTTGGTCACTGTGATGATGGGGGTTTGGACCCCATTGCCACAATGTTCGAAATGTGCTTCAGCTATGGACCCCACACTTACCTTTTGGTCACTGTGATGATGGGGGTTTGGACCCCATTGCCACAATGGTCATGGCCTGCTTGCATTGTGGGTGCCACACACATATATGTGTGGCACATGTGCTAGGGGGTCACATTGTATGTTCAAAGTCATGTTCGGTGTTGTAGGCATTTGACACAGTCTACACACGCTTGTCATGGTGTTGGGGGATGTCTTCTTCTTGCATTCCCTAGGTTGTGGTGTGCTGGTTGTGTCATGCATTGTCCATCCTATGAGTGGGGGTGGTAGTAGTGGTAGGCATCCTGCCCCCTGGCTAAGGGTGGTGGTAGGCATCCAGCCCCCCTGGGTGAGGGTGGTAGTAGTGGTAGGCATCCTGCCCCCCTGGCTAAGGGTGGTAGTAGTGGTAGGCATCCTGCCCCCCTGGGTGAGGGTGGTAGTAGTGGTGGGCATCCTGCCCCCCTGGGTGAGGGTGGTAGTAGTGGTAAGCATCCTGCCCCCCTGGCTAAGGGTGGTAGTAGTGGTAGGCATCGTGCCCCCCTGGGTGAGGGTGGTAGTAGTGGTGGGCATCCTGCCCCCCTGGGTGAGGGTGGTAGTAGTGGTAGGCATCCTGCCCCCCTGGGTAAGGGTGGTAGTAGTGGTAGGCATCCTGCCCCCCTGGGTGAGGGTGGTAGTAGTGGTGGGCATCCTGCCCCCCTGGGTGAGAGTGGTAGTAGTGGTAGGCATCCTGCCCCCCTGGCTAAGGGTGGTAGTAGTGGTAGGCATCCTGCCCCCCTGGGTAAGGGTGGTAGTAGTGGTAGGCATCCTGCCCCCTGGCTAAGGGTGGTAGTAGTGGTAGGCATCCTGCCCCCCTGGGTGAGGGTGGTAGTAGTGGTAAGCATCCTGCCCCCTGGCTAAGGGTGGTAGTAGTGGTAGGCATCGTGCCCCCCTGGGTGAGGGTGGTAGTAGTGGTGGGCATCCTGCCCCCCTGGGTGAGGGTGGTAGTAGTGGTAGGCATCCTGCCCCCCCTGGCTAAGGGTGGTAGTAGTGGTAGGCATCCTGTCCCCCCTGGGTGAGGGTGGTAGTAGTGGTAAGCATCCTGCCCCCCTGGCTAAGGGTGGTAGTGGTGGTAGGGATCCTGCCCCCCCTGGGTGAGGGTGGTAGTAGTGGTGGGCTTCCTGCCCCCCTGGGTGAGGGTGGTAGTAGTGGTAGGCATCCTGCCCCCCTGGCTAAGGGTGGTAGTGGTGGTAGGCATCCTGCCCCTCCTGGGTGAGGGTGGTAGTGGTGGTAGGCATCATGCCACCCCTGGGTGAGGGTGGTAGTGGTGGTAGGCATCATGCCACCCCTGGGTAGGGGTGGTGGTGCGCATTCAGGCCCCTGTGTGCATATGTGGCATTGGTGATGGGCATCCCGCCCCTATGGTGCTGCTGTTGCTGGTGTAAGTATATTCTGCATCCCTGTGTGTGTGTGTGATGTGTCGTGTACGTGTTGTATGTGTTTTGTGGTTGGTGTCTGGCTTACCTTCTGCGCCGTACGCGTCCGTGCCTGTTCCGGTAGTAAATGTAGAATATTGGTATGATCGGGACGAAGGGATTCATGGTTGGTTCGTGTCATTCGTCCTTCTCGTTGCTTCGCGTCGTCCTCGTCGCTTCGCCTCGTCCTCGTCGCTTCGCCTCGTCCTCGTCGCTGCCGTGTTCGTCTCGGAGCCGTGGATCGTGTTGTGGCGCGAATCGGAGCTTATGTGCGCCTCTCCCGGATGCTTTGACGTGCCGTGCGTAGCGACGGGTTCGGCGCGTACGGAAAGCGCATCGTACTTGTCCGGCCAGACGGGGCTGCATTTTCCTTCCGTGCGACTCGATTCGGCGTTTCCGGATTCGCCTCGGTCGGAGAACAGGACCTGGTTTGGGTGAGTACGGCTCGGCCGGATTTTTTGCTGTTGTGCGCATCGTACTTGCTCGTTCGGTGTGCTGTACGGATCGGTCGGGAAACAGGCTTTCGCATGGCTTTTTTCCCGACCGAATGGTATTGGGTGCGCCTCCGACCGAGATCGGAATCGGCCCCTTAGTCTGGATTGAATTTGTTTGTATTAATAAGTCTTTATTAGTACCCAAAGGAACACTTTTTAGCAACTTTATGTGATGACAAATTAACATAAAGATGATAAGGTTCTAATTCCATGCCTTTCAGTTTGCATGCAGCTCCTCAATGCTATTTTGTAGCCTACTGATCTATAATAGAAGGACAGCAACTTGTAAACTGCAAGTAATGAAAGGAACTCAAGGTCAAAAACAGTAAACCAGATACTTATCTGCGTAAAATACAAATCTGTAATCTGCATTTTACAAAATCTGCTTTGCAGCAGGCACATTAATCCTCTTACTACTTTATCAATCAAAACTGTGACTAAACAAATCATAGATCTCTTGAGGGATCACTGACACAATATCATGGTACAAAAATATTGGGGAAAAATATCTTTGAGACTAATATAGTCCAAAAATAGACAAAAATATTGATTTTTTTAAATATAGAGTTAATGTAGTAGATTTTAAATATCATAATGTATAATTTTAATATAATGTAAACTAAATATATATTTCACTAATATTTATTATTATTTATAAATATATACTTATATAAGTACACAACACATATGTATGTGTTTATAGTTATATTTATATATATGTATATTCACTGAAAAAAACAAAGGTTACAGGGACTTTATAGTTAGGAAATAGAAATAAAAAAAACTTAGGAATTCACGGAAAAAAACAAACGTTCCAGGTAGGTTATAGTTAAGCCGGATTTCACATGCACAAAACCATAGAAATTCAGCAGTTATAGGGACCTGACCTGACTGTAACTCTTGCCCCCCAATGCACTGCTTATGACCTCACATATTACATCACTCATTACATGGTCAGTGACATCACTGATGACATCATCCAGTGATTGTGAGTGTTTACTAAATGTTTATGAGTGTTAAACATATATACTAAGCTACTACAAATGTTAAATTAGTATACTTTGTGTACTACTAATGAGCGATACTACTTCTAGCGTATATTATATGAGGGGCTTTGTGACTGTGTGTATCCGTGTATGAGTGGGTGTGTGAGTGAATGTGTAGGAGAATATTTGGTCATGAGAGTAGCTGTATGAGTGAATAAGTGGGTGTGTGAGTAGCTGTATGGGTGAGTGAGTGGCTGTGTGAGTGGCTGTATTGGTGAGTGAGTGGGTGTGAGGGTGACTGTATGGGTCTGTGAGTGGGCATGCAAGTGGCTGTATGGGTGACTGAGTGGCTGTGTGAGTGGCTATATGGGTGAGTGATCGTGTGTGTAGGTGGCTATATGGGTGAGTATGCATTTTTAAGTGGGTGTTTGCTTAACTGATTGGCTTTGTGAGTGCCTGTATTGGAGAGTGTGTGTCTGTGTGAGTGACTGTATGGGTGAGTGAGTAGATGTGTGAGTGCTTGTATGGATGTGTATTTAAGTGGTTTTGTGGGTGTGTGAGTGGCTGTGTTGAGAGGCTGTATGGGTGAGTGAGTGTGTGTGTGGGTGGCTGTATGGGTGAGTGAGTGGCTGTGTGTGTTACTGTATGAGTGAGTGGGTGGCTGTGTGAGTAAGTGAATGGGTAGTAGAGAGACTGTGTAGTTAGTTGTATAGATGAGTGAGCGGGTGTGTGAGTGGTTGTACGGGTGTGTGAGTGGGTGTACGAGAGGTTATGTGGGGGTGTGAGTGGGTGTGTGAGTTGTTCTGTGGATGATGTCATCAGGGCTGTCATCAGTGATGTCATTTGAGATGTCATCAGAGATGTCATCAGTGATATCATTAGTGATGTCACTGACCATGTCATGAGTGATGCAATATGTGAGGTTATAAGCAGTGCATTGTGGGGCATAAGTTATAGTTAGCTCAGGTAACTATTACTGCTGAATTTCTATGGTTTTGTTTGTGCCTATCTGAGCCTAACTACAGTGCCCCTGTAACCTTTGTTTTTTCAGTGAATTTCTGTTTCTTTTTAATGTTTATTCCTAACTATGATGTGCTTGTAACATTTTTTTTTTGTGTGAATTTGTAATGTTTTTTAATGTTGTTTCCTAGCTGCAAAGTCCCTGTAATCTTTGTTTTGTTTGTGAACTTATAAGGTTTTTTCTAAATTTTGTTAATGCAACTGTAGCCTGTAGTCCTAGAGGATGGGTGTGCTAGTTGTTCTATGTATCATTGAGTGGGTGTGAGTGGCTATAAGAATATGTGAGTGTGTGTGTAATTGGCTGTATCGATGAGTAAATGGATGCATGAGTGTTTGAGTGAGTGTCAGAGTGTCAGAGTGGATCTCTGAGTGAGTGTGTGAGTGTCTGAGTGAGTGTGTGAGTGGGTGTGTGGGTGTCTGTGTGGGTCAGTCAGTGAGTATGAGAGTGTGTGAGTGGGTTTGAGAGGGGATGCATCAGTGCCTGAGTGGGTGTGTGAGTGGGTGCATGAGTGTCTGAGTGGGTCTGTGACTGGGTGCGTCAGTTTCTCAGTAGTTCTGTGAGTGGGTGTGATAGTGTCTGAGTGGATCTTTGAGTGGTTACGAGAATGTCTGTGTGGGCCTGTCTGAGTGAGTGAGTGTATGTTTTTTTGTCCGGGTTCGCAAAGCTGCTGTGATGGTACATGGGGACCACGCTTAGCACAGTGGTGGATTCACAGATCCTCGCACGTGGAATTAAAAAAAATCAGGGGTATTTTCTAACCCATCAGGGGGTTCTTAACAGACCCCTAACTTGTACACTGGGAGTCATGGTACCTCCACCCTTACCTCTTCTACTATATTTCATCCCAAATTTCACAGCCCGGGATTGTCTCTGATATCAAAAATGGCTGCCGCAATTTTCTACTCAGGTTGTGGCCAGCCAATCACAGCAGTGCTGTTGGCATGTGGAATCGTGAAGTGCCGTGATAGATCTGCAAAGGATTTGTGCCTCTAGATATCTATATTTCTATATTTCTTTTTCTATTTATATCTCAAAAACTACTGAACAGATTTACACCAAATCACAAAAAGGGCTCTTTCTGGACCAACAGCTACCTCTGTGCCAAATTTGGTGTAATCAGCTGTTCGGGCTGTGGTCGTGTCTAAAATCTCTATGGGAATTGCACAGTTTTTGAACCCCCCCCCCCTTTTCTCAGCCCCTGCTAAATGGATCATCCTGAAACTTTCCATGCACAACTAGGCAAAGTGGGGCACTTTTTAGAAACTTCCGTGACGGTCAAAAAACAATTTTCCTATGGAAACTAGGTGTCAACTATAACTACCTATGTAAATACACATGTAGTGCAGCATAATTGATAATAATATTTGTTTTACAATATATATTTTAATATTTTAAATGTAATATATGAAAATATATATATATAATTAATATAAATATTTATTTTATACTGTAATAATTTATGTATATTTCAAATTTATTAACACAAAAATATATATTTAGATATGTTCATACTAATACATTTAAAATATAACTTACATTTATTATAATGTAGAATAACTTTAAAAAAATATATGTTACATTATATACAATAAAACATAAAAATATTTTAAAAAATATATTAATTAATGTAGTCAACAATTAAAATATTGAAAATTGAAAAATCTCAAAAACACGTTTACAAAAAATACTATGAACATTAAAATACATTTAAAAAATAAGCAAATAATGTAAAATACAACAAAATAAAACAATTAATGCTATAAACTCTATTTAATCAACATTATGAAAACTATTGGATTCTAAGAATTTTAAATATGCTATTCTCACTCTGGTTTATACAACGGTAGGGAAAGTGTTGGACTTCGGAGGGGTAAAATTTACTATTTACACTTCAGTCTGTGCAACAGAAGGGAAAGTGTTGGATTTTGGAGGGATAAAAGTAACTATTCAAACTCCAAAAAGTGCTAATGTAAGGGATTGTTGGACTTAGAAGGGCTAAAATGTACTATTCCCACTATAATCTGTGCAACAGTACGGAAAGTGTTGGACTTTGGAGGGGTGAAGTTTTCAATTTCCACTCCAAACAATACAACAGTAGGGAAAGTATAGAACTTCAGAGGGGTTAAATTTACTATTATCACTCCAAATAGAGCAACGGTAGGCAAAATTGGATTTCGGAGGGGTGAAATTTACTATTCCCACTTCAGTCTGTGCAACAGTAGGGAAAGCGTTGGATTTTGGAGGGGTGAAATGTTCTATTCCTACTCCAGTCAGGCAACAGTAGGAAAAGTGCTGGACTTTGTAGGGGTAAAATGTACTGTTGCCACTCCAGTCCCTTCAACAGCAGAAAGCGTTGTATTTCGGATGGGTAAAATTTACAATTCCCACACCAAACAGCACAAAAATAGGGAAAGTGTTGGACTTTGGAAGGGTGAAATGTACTATTCCCACTCCAGTCTGTGAAACAGTAGGGAAAGCACTGGATTTTGGACGGGTGAGATTTACTATTCCCACTCCAAACAGCGCAACAGTAGGCAAAGTGTTGATTTGGAAAGAGGGTAATTTTACTCTTCCTACTGCAGTCTAAACAAGAGAAGGAAACGTTCTTCATTCTAAACACATTACACATATAAGTCACACCATGAATGTAGAAAAAAATAAACTGTTAATATAAAAATTATTAGTTTATTTGTAATTAAAAAAATTAATCAATTTGCATAATTACTATACAATAACATAATTAATTATCAATTATTATTTGACTCCCCACCCTATACCCCTACAAACCTAGCAGCCTGGACCTAAAATATAACTTAAAAAATAAGTATTGCATAATTTACATATTTAAAAATGATTAAATATTGAATTAATACTTAATTGTTAAATAATTATTACTTCATTAACTTCCCAGCTTAGACTTCTACAAGCCTAGCTGCCAGCAACTAAATTATAATTACAATAAATAAGTATTCCATAATTTAAATATTTAAAATTCAATTAAATAATCAATTTAAAAATAATAATTAATAATGCATTCATTATTAACCAATTAACTTCCCACCCTACACCCTTTCAAGCCTAGCATCTCACAACTAAAATATCAGTAAACTAAATTATTATTCCATATTTTACACAATTTAAAATTCATTAAATAATTAATACAAATTATTATTCAATAATAATTAATTATTACTTAATTAATTTCCCACCATAGACCCCTACAAACCTAGCAGCCCACAATTGTAATGTAAGTAAAATAAATAGGTATTCCATAAATTACATAAATAAAAGCAATTAAATAATTAATTAATCATTAATAATGAATTGTTAATTAATTATGACTTAATTAACTTCCCACCCTATACCTCTACAAACTTAACAGCCCTCAAATAACATATAATGAAAGTAAATCAATATCAATATTAATAATACAATTAAATACATTATATTACATGTATTAAATAATTGATCATTATTACTAAATAATTAACTTCCCACCCTATCCTCCTATAAACACAACAACCCCCTACTCCAATATAAATTGCTATAAAAAATAATTAAAAAACTCTAAATCACATTAAATTAGAAGCTATATTTAAAAAATAACCTTTATATAAAAAATAGTAGCACATACAATTAATATATCAACTAAACACATTCAAATAATTAAAAAACAATATTCTTAACCACTATGTTATTGAAAATGATGTTAAAAACATTAATATTATTTAAAAAGATATAGCTGAACTAAAAAAATGATATTCTTGTGCGTCACAATATTTGTGTATCACAATATTTATTTTCTGATATGTTTGCCTCCCGATATTTTTAAATCGATATTTTGTCAAAACACCCTCTAAAGGAAGTGCATTAACCACGAGAATTATCTTCACAATAATATTAGCCCCAGAAAATTGCTGGACATACAAAGATCTATGCAGCAGGTGATTTAAATCCATAAGATATTTTAGAATGCTGTCACATTGTGAACAATTAAGTAAGCCAGCACATATTTAGTGTCACATTTGTCCTCGTCGCCAATGTCTTCACAGCAGAGTTTTTACCTAATAAATGCATAAGTTGACTGTCATACTCCATGTCAGACCGCTTTCAGGGGGCCAGGGGGTGAGCAGGGATTACTGGTCGACAGCTGAGGGGTTTGAGTTCTTTTACCACTGCTGTCCCAGGACCTGCACCACTGTGGCTTTATAAACTGGGCCAAGTATAACTCTTTTCACACTTGACACTCAGTAGTAGCGAGGGCAAATAGTCACAGATTTCTCAGGAGGTAATGCGGGGATTACTCAGGATTAGAATCAATACCACCCCTCAGCAGTGCAACAAGATCAACGTCCAGCCCAGTGCTTCTCTTTGTAGGAATAACAAGTACTTTATTACACAGAAACCTTAGAATCCTACTGCACAATCAATCATGCACAAATCGAGTTCATGGGTAAAGGTCTTTGTGCACTAGGGGCTTCTTCCCAGTAGCCTTCAACTTGCTACTGATGGGTCCCTCTGTCTTTGGGCTCCCCCCTCAGGTTCAACGTTCGAGGTAGATCGTTTTGCCCTCCAATGAAAGCAACATCTCACTGGCAGCAGGAGTCAGCAGGCAGCACACAGCAGTCTTTTTGGAAGCCGCATGGTAGTCGGCCACGCAGCGCATCACACCAGGGGCCATGGCAAGACTGGAGTTTCCTGACAGGGCCTTTTTTCCAGGCAGCAGGTTGTAAACCGTGGCTCACTCCAGCTCTCTGGTATGTTTTTGATTCATATCGCACCTCACTCCAACACTGTGCCAAGTATTTAGCAGTTTATCTTGAGCACGATGGCCACACATCTGCAGATGAGGATTCTCCAGTGTGGTAGATACCAGGCCCTATCTTCTGCCAGGGCCTTGAGGCAACAACCTCGATTGTTCGTGAGGAACCACTGGGCACCATTCAAGTCCCGCTGCGGTCAGTGCAGGTAAGAGTGGTAGGGCTGGGTGGGGGGGTATTTTGATGGACGATGACGAGGGAAACATTTTCCCTCGCTGTCATCTGTCAAAATTCCCCCCCCCCACTCGGCCCTACCACTCTACCTGTATGGGCCGCGGCTGTTCTAGTCACTTAATCTCCAAACTGACTCTAACTCAGCAACACACTCAGCAGTACAGTGTTCACACAATTGACTTGCGGAGCACACAGGCCACCAACAGGTGCTTTTCCCAACTTCAGTCAGGCCTACCACGTCATGCCAGGTGCTTGGGGGCTACGACAGGAATAAATGACAAAAGTCACACTGTCTGATCTAGCAGTACTGTGGGTCCTTCGGGACACTCTTGCTCATTGCATCTATGTCAGATTGACCAGTACTTAATTTAAGCCGGTGGTTGCAATTAGTTGTCAACTCTGGCACTTATGACAGTGTGCCACAAGGTGGCGATGTTTATATCATTTAGAGATGACCTCATCAACAGTTGTTTATTAATTCTAATGACTAGTACCTGTCGTCTAAGCCATTCTTATAACTTTGGGGGCTTGGAATAATCTGAATTGTTACACTTGTAGGAGTGTGATGGTTAGTATTTGTGTTGATACTGTCCTTGGCAGCTCTGGCAGAGGCAATAGGTGGTGCATGAAGCAGTGACCTCCTGTTGAGGGCCCTTGCTCTCATTTCTTTTTTTGGCACATTAAGCATTGGCATGGAGCATGCACCACCGTCAAATCCACCAGCCCTTAGAATTGATCCATTCCTCCCGCTGGGTTGGTGTTTCCTTCTCTTTGTCACAGGTAGCATATTTTGGCACCCAGGAATCACCAGTAATTCCTCTTTCAGTTCGGACTCAATTTGATGTTCCCTCATCAGTGAGACACCAATCATTGGTGGCATAATAGTCCCTGAGTACACTGCAGAGATTCCCGTCCTCAGAAGAGCTGCAGTCAGAGTCATTCGCAGCCCAATGTAACAGGAAGGACCCAGGCAATTCTAAGGAAAGCCTGTCCCGTCTTTCCTCACCATAGAGTCTGGTGTTCGCAACTCCCATCTAGGAGATGCCAGCAATACATATATACTGTCTGGAGAATGCAGCTTCTCCTCCATCTTGAACTCTGGTCTAGACTGTGGTCTTCCAAAATGGAACTCGCAGGACTGTAACACTTGTGCATGGCACACTATCACATCTAGCACACATGCACAAGTACAATGCACAGGATGTTGTGTTCAAGATTTCGTTTTCATCAAGAGCTGCAGAACTTTACATGAATTGTTCTGTAAGTGAGAATTTATGTCTCACAAGTACAAGCCTGTCACTATAATTCACCAACCATGATATGCTGCCACCATTGTGCTCCACACATGAAACGTGCGAGAGTGACAGTTGTCCCTTGGCACTATGAGGGTGTGCTTGGTGCATCCCGTTGAGTTCAGGACTAGGTCCAGAACCTGTCATTGTCAAAAGACCAGGCCTAGGTCAACATGTGCACATGGGATTAGTGTAGAGCATTACCAAAAATCAGATTGTGCAGCAATATTTCATGTCAACAGTTCCCTGTTGTCAACTTGTTCCACAAAAATGGAAGGAGGATTTCCCTGATAATTAATTGTTGCTTGGCTATTTATTATTTGAGAGAACACCCTACCCTTTTTGAGCAGCCAAATAATTTTTTTAGCTTGCTAACAAAACGGTAACACGCTACGTAAAGCGTGAAAATGAAGGTGTTAAATCTATGGAAGAGGCAGGGGAGTTCAAAGTGCTATTTTCCTTTCAAAATTGGATTTAAGAGTGCATTTGAAAATTACACTTTTTAATTACTGTTTTTCAGTACTACAGCTTCAGTCTAATGGATTTAAATTAAAAAAAAGAATAAGCAGAAAATAATTATGCTGTAAGTGGCACACCTTTCCTTATTTAGCTCTGGCACTTCGCCTGTGTAACAACCTACAGCCTGTTCTGTCTTCGTGCTGCTGCACCTGCAGGTGTCACAGGCACCTCTCATTAGTCTCCACCAGAGCTTCTCGTTTTTTTGTGGATACAAAATCTTGTTAGTCAACCCCCCTGGGATCGAACAGCGTTGCAGTCTCAACTCCTTTTAGTTTTTAATTGAGCGAGCTTGCTGGTTTAGGGGATAAGTGGTTATGAAAGAGTGGGAAGTGCTATGCTGCGGCAGGCAGGCAGTTTCTCCGAAGTCCCGCTCTGCGCCACAAAGAGCGTACAGCTGAAACCAAATGGCAAAGCAATGAACATTTTATTTCCAATAACAGGGCTGTATGACCTGAGCGTTCCAATATATCTTAAGGGAGTACTACAGTTACCATTTTTATTATTATGGGGAAATTGAAGGTGCTTATCTCTCTGGCCTCCTTTTTTATGTCTTGTACCTTTCTCTAAAGAATGGCAATATAACTGTAAACGTCCTTCAAACTGTTCCCAAAAAGTCACCCCTTTTAGGACAGGTGTTAGCGAAGACCTTTTGATTTTACTAAACTTTAATGTATGATATACTTGAAGGGGCAGATTTACAAGCCCCTTGCGCCACTTTTGCGTCACTTTTCCCATGTTAAAAATGACGCAAAGGTGGTGCAAGGGGCTTGTAAATCTACCCCAAAGAGTTTTTCAGCTAGCTCTCTTCATCCATTGGTCTATGATTGTGTCATTCACATCTTGCTTCAGCCCACTACAGCATACAACATGGGGCAAAAGGTCATCCTACTTAAGCCACTGTTTAACTTCACTTTGAGTGACTACGGGGCATATTAACAAGGGCCTTATCTCCGCTTTTTTGGCTTTAAAAGTCAAAAAAGCGGAGATAATATTATCGCCCTATCTACAAGGGGATGCTAACATGCATTAGCGCATGTTAGCACCCATTTTCCCGACGCCTCGCTTTGCATCTCTAATGAGATGCAAAGTGGGCGTCACTGGGCAGTACAACCTGTAAAATATCGCTGATGTGCACATCGCGATATTTACAAGGCCGCCCACGCATTTTAGCAGACGTTAGTTTTGGGCGAAAACCGCTGTTTTCGCCAAAAACTAACGTCTGCTAAAATCCTGACGCATGTATGTTTAACATGGGGGTGGATTCTTGTGTTACGACCACAGGGTCGTATCATCAAGCATATCGCCGTTTGCAGGGAACATCGCTGGAAAACCAGCGATGTTCCCTGCAAAACGGCGATTTCCCACTATCGCTGGAATTTACATCGCCCTGGAGAAACGCGTTGTTAATAACGCGCTAACAGGGCGATAAATTCCAGAGATAGACGGCGATAAATACAAAAGCGCTAAGCGCGCTTTGAGTTATTTATCGCCGTCCGTTGCTGATATGCCCCTACATTTTTCTCTCTCACAATGAGCACATCCACACAGGAGATAGTTCCATTCAGTGCCAGTGTTTTTGTTTTTACTTTATTACTTTAGTGTTGCCTTTGTTGTTAGGGTCTAATGTATTAGCAGGACGCTACCAGCTATTCAAGGACAGGGCACATTCCAGCTTTATCAGTTTCTGTCCCTACATATGGCTGTTGTAAATTCCCTTTGTAGTGTCCTTTGTTTATCTGACTGGAGAGTTTTCACACTATACTAGTTTGTGTCCATTTGAAACTGTTCTGTATTAAGTTATTCTCTTTTCACTATGCACTCAATGCAAAAAACAGAACACACTTATTCTGGACGCACTTTCACCACTGGTTCTTAAATAAATGCTGCATAGGAAGAAAACCAGCCTTTATCATGTTTAATTTGCAGCAGTTTAAAAAAAACTTTCTTTCTTTCTTTCTTTCTTTCTTTCTTTCTTTCTTTCTTTCTTTCTTTCTTTCTTTCTTTCATCACTTGCCTTTCATTCTTCCTTGCCTTCTTTCTTTTTTATCCTAATATGCTTTATTAGTTTTCAGGTATACAACAGCATGTTATTGATAATGGAATCCATGCCACATTAGTCAAGGTTTCCAACAGTGCAATTGATCAGCTGGGTTCGCTGAGACCTATATGTTTTCTCAGTGACAATACAAACATATTTTAACATTGCAACTATGCTGACAAAGTCATTACTGGTGAAAAAAGCTAGTAATTGCTTCAATAAATGTAACAAAACATATCTTACCCTTATACTCCCCCTCCCAGGAACATCCTAGATTTATAAACTGTGATGAACAATATCTCAGGTGAGTTGTGGTGTACACTGGCATATTGAGAAAATGAAAACTAATGCAAAATAATGAAAAAGTTCTATAGATATTCAGGCTGTGGGGCTAGGGTTAGAGAGCACTACAACATCTCTCACTCATCTTTCTTCTTTGGGGGACTGAGACACCTGCGCCGGGCTGGTTGTGAGGGGGTTCAACAGGACACAAGCTCTTTCTTTCTTTCTTGTATTTTTTTCTTGCAATCCTTCTGCCTTTCTTGCCTTCCTTCTGTCCTTATTTCTTTCCTTTTTCCCCTTCCTTTCTTTCTTCATTTTCTTCTTATTTCTTTCTTCATTTTTCATTCTTTCTTTCATACCTTATTTTTCCTGCTTTCTTTCCTTTGTTCTTCGCTTGCCTTCTTTCTTCTTTCTTTCTTTTTCTTTCTTTCCTTTTTCTTTCCTTTCCTTTCCATTCCTTTCCTCCTTATTTCTTTCTTTCTTTCTTTCTTTCTCTTTCTTGTCTTTTTTCTTTCATTCCTTCCATTCTTCACCTCTACATCCATTCTCCTTCCTTTGTGTCTTTGTTGATATGTTTGTTTGTTTATTTATTTATTTCTGGAGGCTGCCAGCTAGTACCATAACAATTGGCAAGACCTTTTGATTTATTAAAATTATGTGTGTGACATAGTTCTTTATAAGGGTTTTCAGACACACTGCATCCATGCATCTGTAGTTGTGTCATTTACATTTTTACTTCCACCCACTCCAGCATGCATCAACGGGCAATATGGCAGCCCACTTCAGCCATTCGACAGACTTCACTATGAGTTACGGCATGCTGCCCTTTCACAAAGGCAGCATGCTTTAACTCACCCATTCACCAAGTAGTTCCCATCAGTGCCAGTGAGTACTATGGTAATGTTTGCTTTTATGGGACCAAAAAACATCTTTGCCTTTAGCCAAAGTTTTTTTATTTATTAAGGAAGGGCCGGCAGTCCCCGAACAACTTAGGGGGATATTCACAAGAACGTGTGATAAACATCGCCAAAATAGGCTAACGCAATTTCTCATATCGCCGTCTATCGCGGGAAAATAACTCTGTGTCAACGTCGTATTCCCAACACGGCGGTAACATGCGATAGTATCCCAATAACGCCTCAAATGTCCGCGATACAACCACCGCGACGGCGATAAAAAAGGAAACCCGAACGTGAAAAAAGTTGCGATGGGCCCAACCGCGATAGAAAAATCGGCGACAAGCAGCGCCAGGCTTGCAATTCCCTCGTCAGGCGGGAAAAATCACCATAAAAGCAGCAAAAAAAAAACACATAACAACTGCGAAGCACAATGGAGGTAGCAGGAGCAAGTACAGAGGACAACACGGACCCCACAAGCCCCACGGAGGACCAGCCTGGGACCTCGGGGTCAGGGAAGGGCAAGGAGAAGAAGAAGAGGAAGACGCGGTTCAGTCCGCAGGAAAACAGGATCCTGATTACGGAGGTTATAGAACACCATCAACATCTGTTCGTCACCTCCACTGTGTCATTGGCAACAAAAAATGGAATATGGCAGTCCATCGTGGACAAGGTGAATGCAGTCGGAGTGCTGAGGAGGACAATGGATGAGGTCAAGAGGCGCTGGAATGATGTGAAGCGCAAAACCAAGCAGAAACTCGCAGACAACCGCAAAGCAGCAATGCAGACTGGGGGTGGGAGTTCTGCGCCACAGGAGGAGCTGGATGAGATGGAGGAATTGGTGTCCACAGTCATCAGTGTGGAGACGGTGGCAGGAGTCGGGGGACCGGACACTGCTCAACATGACCTGACACAACAGCAACAGGGTGAGTAACCACCAGGGACTGGGGGTACGGGGGAGATGGGCACAATGGCACACATGCACAATGGAGTATAGCACACTGCACAACCACAATGACTCTGGATCATGTCCCTGATGTCCTTGCCATACTGCAGCACACATAGTAATAGCAAGTAGTCCCCCGTCCACAATGTGCCCAGAGGTGGCCCTCCCCACACATCACCAATTTCACAACAAACCCATGCACATGTGCTGAACCCAGCAAAGCTGCAGATCCGTGATCCCCACTGACAATGCAAGTGACACTGCATGACGATGAGCATGTCTGCAGGCCACTCATCATGACATGTTGCACGCCACGACACCGAGGTGGCTGAGTGTGGTCCACATCCGGATAGGAGCAGGTCACACACTGACACATCCACGTGCACAAACAACCCCTGATGGCAACGAGACATCTGCGGACAAACCATGCCCAAGAGTCCCAACTCCCACCAAGAGCCCAATTTACCCAAGTATGCAACATCTCAGCACTGCATAAGCACAGAAGTCAAAGGCTCATTGCCTGAAAGGGAGTAGGCCAAGCAAAGTCGGAGCTGCAGGGGCGACTCTCCCACAATGCAGCACACACACAAGAATCAGAGCACATCAACATTGACAACAATGTGGTACAAACTGCAACACTTTCACAACAGAACAGAGGACACAACTGCTGCCGCTTGTGTGTAGAAACTGGCCAATCACATTTGGCATAGCAGGAAACTGCAACATGATAATGGACAAGTACAACCCCACATCCCTGATGGTGCACATATGTCCACTGTCCCGCTTCAAATAGGCAGCACATCCTAAACAGTCACAATGTACATTGTCATGCAGTCTGTTTTGAAACTTGGCCAATGCGTGAACATACATGGAACACACTGTTAAACTGCATCTCCCCTTTACATTGCAGAGGGAGAATCATCTACTCCTGCAGAGCAGACCGAACACCTCCTCACTGATGACGAGGAGGACCTCCCCACCTTCGACACCGACGCCCTCCAAGAGCTCATGGACAGCTTCGGCACCCCACCCCCAGGAGCAGGGCAGCCCAGCTGCATCGAGGAGACCCCACCCCCTGCACAGACCACACAGCAGGAGGCACCCACCACCCCGGCTGTCTCCCAGGACCCCCACGAACAACACATGGCCTTCCAACGCCGTGTGTTAGAGGGCCAGAAGGAGATGGCTGATCAGGTGCGGGTGGGGTTTGACCTCATGGCAGCCAAACTAGATGCCATCCATGGGTGTCTACGTCCCATCAGGGACCACTTACTGTCCCTAGCGGACACCCACAGTCCGCTCCATGGTCTCCAACCAGCCCTGGCTGACATCGCTGGAGTCCTGACTCGGAGACAAGAACACCTGTCTGGTCAGAGTGGCTCCAGCGATCTCAGACGGGAGATGGGACACATGCGGAGGCTCATGGAGGACATGGTGCGGATGGAGGCGGAAAGGATGGCTGCCACGGCTGCACATCAGCGAGATGTAGCTGGGATCTACCATGCCCTGCAGATCCTCATCATGGCATTGCTGCCACAAGGCATGGTGCAGATGAATGCTGCTGCTCCTACACCATCCACATCTCCGCCCCCTGATGTGTCAGTGCCCCACAGTGCGGCAGACATTCCACCTCCGGCACCTGATGTGTCACTGCCACACAGTGCAGCCGACAATGCACCTCCAGCCCCTGATGTGTCAGTGCCACACAGTGCTGCAGCCGAAACACCACCACCGCCAGGTGAGGCACATCACAAATCAGGGGACGATGATGTGGATGAGACTGCCGTTGTGGTAATGAGGATGCGGTAGCATTCATCTCCGCCATATGGCCTGTTTCTGCTTGGTTCGGCCCTTTGCATCATCACCTTCCACTGTCCCCCGATACACTCTGCGGCACTCACCTTGGACCTCGACATGGACTGCCATATACTGTTTGGTTACCAATGACACAGCAATCAGACTGCGGACTGAACTCTTCCTCTTCCAATGAACTTGTCCATCCCTAATGGACTCTGGCTGGCCCTCCACGGGGCAACAATGTCAAGTGGGGTGTGCATGGCTCTGTACTGCTCCAGCTGCTACACTCCAATGAATGTGAATAAAACATTCAAATTCACACAGATGTGTCATGTCTATGAACCTTCAAGTATGACAGTATGGATGAATGTCGGGTCACTGATTCCCCCTCATGTCCATTTTGCACATGTTGTGGGGCTTGGGTCACATGGTGCAACATTGCCGATTGCGGTCCAGGTGGCGCAGACACTACAACGGAGACACATGCAATGGTTACTTCCTTGTCCAGGCCAGAACTGAACCACGCCCAGAGCCCCGGGCTCATTGTTCACACCCCTACGCTGGACTGGCATACGCCAGCCCAGCCCACTCCGCTTACTCTCACAGGGGGTGACGACACAGCTACATGTCCCAGGACTTCCCCGTGGTGATCTGCTGGACACTGGTCTAGTTGTCAGCATGCCACAGCCACTCCCTGAAGGCTGGTTTACACCCACACCACACCCATCCAGCACAGGCGTCACAGGACATGTGACCCTGCCAATAAAAGGGGCCCACCACAGCACATCCCCCACTGCCGGAGGTGACATGATGGCGTCCGCACCACGAGACTCAATCATGAGGGGGCCGTTACTTGCGTTGCACTGAGTTAGTTGCACCCGATGGCCTGCGTCCGGCACGGGCCGTGGCAATGACTTACGTTGCACTGAGTTAGTGGCACCCGATGGCCTGCGTCCGGCACGGGCCGTGGCGATGACTTGCTTTGCACAGAGTTAGTGGCAGCCGATGGCCTGCGTCCGGCACGGGCCTACCGCCACGTGGCGATGACTTGCGTTGCACTGAGTTCGGCCCACCTGAAGAGCTGAGCGGGTGTGCAGCCTGCGATGATGCGTTGGCCTCGATACGGCGTCCAGCAAATCAAGACTCAAATTGAATTGTGAGCCCTGCTGGACCACAGTGTACACGCAGGCAGCAGTCAGCACACACATGACTCCGCGGTGCGGTGCCACAGGGTGTGCTGGGGGCCTGTGGCGCGGAATCAGGCGATCGGCTGAGGAGGTTGCACCGGCACGTGGAGGGCCCTCTTGGAGACACGCCGGTGGCTGCAGGTGAGCATTGAGGCCTGGGTGCGCAGGGGCGGGCAGTCATCGCTGGGCGGTGGACCGGTCTGGGGACCAGGGCTGGGGTGCAGCAGGCGCACAGGATCACGCAGGCACCACCGGTCACGGCGGCAGCCACGTGGCTGGGTGGTGGGCGCCGCCCTGGCAGACACGAGCCTGCATGTGCTGACGAGATGTACGCGGTTGGCTTGGGACGTAGTCACCTCGTCTCCAGTGTGAATACGGCCATTGAATGTGGTCGGGCACGTGTGTGTAGGCCTATGGTCACAATATGGCGGACACAGAGGCACACGCAGTAGTTACTGTGGTGGCCATCCCGGAAGTGGACCAAGCCCAGGGCCCCGGGCTATTCATTCGCGACATACGCCAGCCAATGCCGCTCCGCTCAGGCTTACAGGGGGGACCACATGGCTACATGTCCAAGGTCTTCCACACTGCCTGGGGTAACCTGTTTGCGTCCACTGTCCACTACACTGCAAACACCAGCAGTAGATGTCCACATGGACCTGTCTGTGCTCTGCATACTGCAGTCTGTACAGCACATCTCCGCCACACTTGGCATTGTGTCCTTTCTTATTGCTGGGTCACTTGCCTCCTTCACACATTCTTGGTTCCCGCCTCTCCCCACATTCTGCAATTGTGTGGCAGAGGGGCTCTGCATTTGTGGATGGTTTGTCTACATGTCTGTCCCCTGTTACCATGGTTACTTGTGTTGTCGTGTCCGGTAGTTGGGCCTGTTGGTTGGCATGCTGTATGTGATTTTGTTAGGTGTGCTCTCCCACAGTTGTGAGTTGTGTGATTGTGGAGTTGAGGTGTGTGGTGTGTTCAGTTAGTACTTACCAATGAGCAGTGCATTGCTATGGGTGCCATCCTGGAAGCGCTGGTTGATGATGGGCTGTCGGAAGATGTATGTATCATGCAGACTGCCTGTGAAGTTGGCGATGACATTGGGGAGCTGTCCCCGGTGGTCCACTATCGCCTGCACATTGATGGAATGCATGTGCTTTCTGTGGCGGTTATTGTGTCATGGGTTGGCAGGGGGCACAAGTGGTACATGTGTACAGTCAATTGCCCCCGACACGTGCGGTAAGGCAGCTATGGCGTAATTCCCTTGCATTGTCTCCAGCTGTTCATGCACCACAGCGTGGGGGAAGTGAAGGTGCAGGGGTATCAAGATGATACAAACCGTGATGTTTACAGGTATGATGAATCCTGCATGATGAGACCGTAACAGATGTTTGTGTGGTCGTAACCTTCCTTTTGTTTCCTGCTGAGGTTACGAGCACACGGACTTCTGTTACAGTATGTTTGGACTGGATTCATCGTACCTGTATGCATTCCGGTTTGTCCAAGTGCAATACACTGTGCCAGATTACATTTGTGAATATGAGGAAGCTTGACCATTGTCACCATTTCTCCAACAGGTTTCTGACTACTGATTTCGGGATATGGAATGGTATTTGGGGAGTTCCCGCAGCATTTACAGTTTTTGGATCCACACGTTGCCCTGGTGAAGTTCCCCATTGGGAATGGAACGCGTTGGCTGAGCTTTTCGTCTTGTTGTTTCTGTATTTGTAATAAAGTACTGTTTTTCCACTACCGTTGACTGCTGGACTTCATGACCTGGGGGGGAGGGGTCCGGGGGGTGGTTGTGGTGGGTGTTGTGGCCCTCTTGGGTCTCCAGGCTGCATGATCATTGTCTCCATGGCATCTGTTGGTCTTCAGATGTGGCTCTAGGCTGGGCTCCCTTTCATGCTGCAGGTTGTCGTCCTGCTTAACACCAGTGAGAGGCAGGTGTTGAATACCTGCTGCTAACGCGCCTTATCGCCTGTTTTCGGATCGCATTGCTGATATGGCTGCTCGTTGGGAATGTCGCAAAGTGGTGTTTTCGTGTGTTTTTGCACGGGAACGCGTACTCTGCATATCATTAGCGTTAGTTTTCGCTCTCATCCGTGGCGATGTGTTTTGCGGAAGCTATCGCGGGAAAACTGGCGATGTCGGCAGTTTGCACCAGCTTGTGAATGGTGCGATAAGTCTATAGCCACTTTTGCGGCGCTAAAGTGCCGATAAATCGGCGATGGCTCCTTGAGAATATGCCCCATAGTTTTGCAAAACCATGACAGAAAAAAGAATTGCCAAAAGGCTGGTGGCCAACGCCAGACCTATCAGCTTTGCCAATGTTTGTTTAAGGTGTGAATTCCAATTTGATTGGGTATGGCCCTGGAGCTGAGGGTTAGTTTGTTTTCTACTTCATATAAGGGTGAAGGCTAATGTTGAACTTTGAAGAAACACATACATACCACAGAGGAGGTTCCATCTCAAAACAATGTGCACACATGATGCAGTTTAGAGTTTTCCAACACTGTTTTTAATCAAGGCTTTAAAAGGGTTGGTAATTGCTGGCTTGAAGTACCAACACTTGTCATTTTGAACCTCTTAATTACCCAAACCTTTTATTGTAAAGAGAGATTCCTGGGGCAGTATTATGATCCCGTTCTTTCTGGTGGGCTGATGCAGACAAAGTCTGCATGTTTCATTTTTCTTCCGATAGTTTATACTTCAACTCAAAATATCTACAAGCTAGTATAGGTGCTGATGACAGTAGAGCTCGGAAGCAGAAAGAGGCAATTTCTGCACTGTGTTTCAGAACTCTGCTGTCTGGAGCCCATGCACTAACTTGGAGATTTTACTGAAGACATGAAAAAACCTTCAGACCCTTTCGGCTTTGATGCAGAGAATTATATCATGATTAGATGTAGGCATAACTCACATAATTTGCTGTGGTATAAATAAGTGAAATGACATTAAAGTCACGCAAGTGTACATTGAATTACTCGGGGAGCAAACCCCAGCATTTCACGATATATTCTTAGCTCAAAATGCCCTTTGCGTCCCAAATGGATCCAAGTTTCCATTTTGGGCAAGGAAAAATAGTCCTTAATGCAACAGAACATGAACAGAAGCAGCTGCTCACACTCACTAAGTTTGTAGTTCCTGTGCTATTGCAGTAGGATTTGTGTGCCATATTACTCATAATTATAGAACCGGGCAAAATCAAGTAATTTTAGGCAATTTGACGTCAAAAGAGTTATACGAAATAACCAACATTTCTCCGATTACCCAGGTGTAGCTAAAATTTCGGCCAGGCAGCAGCGAAGGAAAGAAAAATTAAATGATAATAACTTGATGCAATTATCATTTTACTTGTTCCTGCTGCGGCAGCATGTGGGTGGGCGGGGCTGCTCTGCTCACAGAGCAGCGCAGGGGAGTAGTAGTGGGCACAATGAACTGTGCATGATGCTTTGGCTGGCCGTCTCGGGCCGGCCAAACAGTCATGCTCACTTAGCATGTTCTCCACCCAGGCTGCCTTACAACCTGGGTTAAGAACATGCCCAGGCCCCCAGTCCCCATCTGAGCGCTGAACTACGGCGCTCAGACCAATCACAGCACTGCATTGCAGCATTGTGATGGGCTTAGGGGAGCCTGGCTGCTTCCGGTTCGGTGGACGTGGAGGAAAGGCGACATGGGACAGAGCAGCAAGGAGGTAGGTGTCTTTTTCTTTTTTACACCCTCTTAACCCTTTGCACCCTGCCACCCCAGATCCATGCCAGCCACCACTGGGAGACAGAAAGAGAGAGAGATGTGTATACACACACACACACACATGCACACACACGCACACACACCCTCACACACACACACACACACACACACTGCAAAACTATTCGCTGCAGCGGACTCATAAATATCTCACTGGCCTAGGATAGTGAAACCTAGAGCTTATCCAAGATATCTGCAGCATGTGTATTAAGCAGATATGTTGCCTTAATGGGATTGGTACATGAAATTTTCAGTTTTTACATCTCTGTAATAAGTGAAGCAACATAACTGGCACTGGAACTCATGACCAGCAGGTTAGACACTAATTTCTGCAACAGAGGATCAAACCCTTGAGCTGTGTAATTGGGCGATAACCGAAAACCAGTTGTTATTATCTCAATAATACACTTAGAGATATCAATTGTATCAACCTCAGAAGAGTTAAAAGCTGATTTGGCCCTCCCAGAATTCCAAACTATGAATCTGCAACTGATCAAATCTCTGCAGCAGATGCTAACTGTAAGATGTATCTTATTAGTCACAGGGGCTTACTTCATGTCCCTACTGAAGTGTGTCCTAATACATATATTTTAAGATAACTGTTATCATCTTAACAATGGGGCACTGAGCATTAAGGCATAAGTGCTTTGCAAGAGCTCTGCAAATGCTCTAGACCTGAGATATAGAAGGTTATGAAACTAGTCAGAATGCCGTCTCATTGGAAGAATGTTGATGATGTCGCTATACTGTGGTTTGAGGTTGCTGTGCAAACCAGACTAAAGGTGCACTGCTAGAGCGCTATGTATGCCTTAATACTGCAATACAAATACATGCATACTGCTGACAGGATGGAGGTGTTCCATAGGAATTATGGATGTCTTGATTCTCTCTGAAGCCATTACATGAGAAATTTCAAATAGGAGTTCTTACGAGGTTTATAGTTGTGGCAGAGCAATGCTGGTGAGTGGGGAGGGTGGGAGAGCTAGAACATCTTCTAAACCTGTGTCCAGAATTGCCAAGGCATTGCACTATCATTAAGTGACGCAAAGTGATCCAAAGTGATGCATTGGTATTAATTTCCCAACACTAAAGATACTTTCCACTGTAAAGGTGCCTTTTCTTGAGATCAAAAGGGATTTTCACTCCTTTGAGTAAAGGGGGCATTACTTGGCCGTCACTTGGGTGGCTCAGTGCAAACACTCATAGGTTTTGACTCAAAGCCCAATCTACTCAGATAGAAAGACCAGATTTCGCATAAAAATGATGCATCTTTGAAGCACGTGTTAACAAGGGGAAATTAGTTCATTTCTCTAATACACCCCACGCATTGCATGTGTGCTGAAATGCAACACCCACATCCAATGTCTGGGATCCTTGTGAGCTTGGCTAGGCATAGAAAATAGTATGCTTCTAGCACAAAGTATATGGTAGAAGCACACACTCACCTCTGCACCATGGGGAGTGAGTGTGCGTTGTGTAAGGCAGCCTCATTAGACTACCAGTGAAGGCAGGGCCGGCTTTAGCGCTGGTTGCGCCCGTTGCGGCAATCATTTTTGGCACCTCCCCATACACCATGACCACCTCTTCGGATTCTCTCACTACCACCGGGCAAAAGTGCCACTCATCTCTCCAGTCATAAACGATTACTAAACACAGCGGCCCACTGAGGTCAGCGCCCCCCTCCAAAGGTCAGCGATTAGTGCGACCGCACCAGTCGTACTGCCCTAAAGCCGGCCCTGAGTGCAGGAGATGATAGCAGCAAGATAATCTCAGTAGATATGGCTCTCCTCTGTTTTTGTCCTTCTTTCACAACACAGTGTACCATAACAAATGGTTATAACAGTTTATGGTGCTACAATATTATTGCACGTTGATACTTTTGAAATGTAGTAATGTGCCATAGTTGCACGTGTTAATTGCAATGCATTAAATTCTTTAACAAGTGACATAAATTAGAGGAAAGAATATAAAGTTCTAGAACTTCAGAATGTAATATGTATTTTCATTAGTTTATATTGTGTATTTCTTTAACTAACATTCAATCTGTGCATGCATTTCCTTTCTCTTGTGTAATTCCGTTCTCATGATAAAGGCCTGATACAATTGCAATGTGTGATGAAGCTATATTCCACAATGCGAGTTCTCATACACATACCAGGACTATTCGCAACTTCACTGTATCAAAGACAAAGCAGTTGTGACAGTCAGTACGCATGGGAGGGATTCAGGATACTGTCAGAGAGACCCCACTCATGGGGTTCTCTGTTTCGGGCAGAGGGCTCTGGCCTTTTGTGCTCCATCAAGTGTGACTCATCCCCATGATACTAGAGATCCATATCCCTCTGCCCCCAAGCTACAGCCCAGCATTTGCCCAGAGAGATGATACATGATTGATCCTTAGCACTTGTCCTGCATCCCTGAATATCATTGACTCTCCTTGATACCTTTCCCCTAGACCATGTGTCCCAACTAACTTGAGAAAGTCACAGGTACACCAATCAGCACCAGGCTCCTCTGTTGTTACTACAATTTGGTGTGCCCAGAGTCCCTAGAATCAAAAACTCATGTACAGACATGCACAACCGCCAAGTGACATGGGCCATCTACGTCTGGCTGACCAGTGAGTCACCCCCTCCCATTTCTGAGGTCCCCAACCCACTGATAATAAATGTTCTAAGTACAAATTACACACCTAAAATGACGAGTGTAGTGCCACTTGCACGTAGGCTCTGCTTGGGCAACCCCATAATACCACATAAGGATTGTGAGTGACGTGTGGTGCTGCAGAGCCAAGTCGCTGTGAAAAGGCAATGAATATTGTCAACACTTTTTCGATACCTGAATAATCTGTTTACTTGATACGTGTTCTGGAAAACTACATTTAAATGTCCTTTCCCATAACAAATATTTAGGAGGTAACGAGCAATTCAGTGAGCTTGCGGTAATATCTGATGTTAGTTGTTTAAGGGACAACAGGAATGCTTGCCACATATATTTCCTAGTTGTTCTTGAGTTCAAAAGGCCTGGAAAAGAGACCTGATAAGAAGTCGAGTAGATGGTGCAGAGATCTGTGTGCAACTGCTACATCACAGGTTTAAATTCCAATGTGGCTGTCTCATCCTTTCATCCTACAGTAGTGAAACTCAGTACCTTGAGATGAATGCAATTACTACAATCATTATCACTTACAGCACGATTACTATTGCTACTGCTACTACTACTACTATTACTACTGCTACTAGAGTGAGAGGACAAAGTAATTTAAATTGTCTGTTTCTTTTTCTCCTTTGCAGTTTCATCTAAAGAAGATATTTTCAAACTTAGTTCTTTACATTATACGACGTAGTTCTAGAAGAAGGGGTGAAAGACAGGTGAAAAGGATCCTCTCCGTGGTCTCCAAGGTTCCTTAGTCAATAACTGAGGGTCTTATTTATGAACATTGTCGCATCGCTGCGTGAAAACAGCGATGCAACAGTTTTCACTGCGCCCTCCCTGCGACATGAATGATGCGTCATATTTACTGTATAACGCACATGTTGCAAGGAATGACAAATAAATCAGTTTTACTGACGTATCTGTAGGTGCAAAACTGGTGCATTGCTGGAGTTGTGTCGGAGGCGTGATGCAACTCCAGCAATGCAGGGGGGAGGGCTATGAATATAGCACAGCATCAGTCTTACGCCTGCTGTGAGGCAGGCGTAAGATATTGACGCAATGGCGTCCTAGAAGTGGCGCACTGAAATCTGATAGATTTTAATGCGCCACTTCTACAAGGCTTTTTGCAGGGGAATACCCACCCTGCATACATTATACCTGGTGCAGGTATAATGTGGCACTAGGGTTTACAAAGTGACGCATCTGCCCAGATGCGTCACTTTGTAAATACGGTGCAACATGCCACATTTTTTACGCCACCGGTGCGCCACAAAAAGTGACTCACCGGTGGCACAAAACTGTTGCAAGGCCTCATAAACAAGGCTCTGAGTCTTTTGCAGAGTATTCATTGCAAAGTTCTGGTCAAGTCGGTGAACACTGGTGGTTCTACTATAATCTTTCATTGTTTCAAGGTAAACACATTGGGGCATATTTACAACAAAGTGACGGAGAGCGGCGTTAGCCTTTATGGCTTAACGCCGCACTCCGCCTCTTCAGAAGCGCAGGACTGCACCATATTTAGCACAGTATGGTGCAGTCCTGTGTTTCCCCCTGCGCTGGCGCTAAACTTAGCAGCCTAGCGCCAAAGCAGGCACCCTTGCACCATAGTGCAAGGAAGTCTGCGTTGAGAGAAAGATTGTTAATGTGCTGGAAGGTCTCCTTCCTGCACATAACCAATCTTTAAATGACGTTTTGTAACTTTATGTGTGCTGCTTAACGCAGCACACATAGAAGTTGCAAAACATATTTTTTTATATTGTTTATGTGCAGGAAGGGTCTCATACAGCTGTCCTGGCACTTTAGTTTGGGCAATTCCTTTTAGGATGAGCTCAAGACTGATTTGAATATCATTGGTCCCTGTCCGTGATGGCACAGGTGAACACAAAATAATGCAATTGAATGTAGTTCAGATTAATTCAAGCATTCCATCTATCAGTTCCTGTGCTGCACTACACCAATGTTGCATCTGAAGTTTTCTTTGGCGGCACTATCAAAAACAAAGTACCTACTTTCTATAAAAGCTTTTGCCTTAAAAGACTGTGGGGCGTATGTACAAGCCTCTATAGCCACCGGAACGTCACTTTTTGTGACGTTCCCGTGGCGATAGGGGCCTTGCCTTATGTACAAAGCAGCATTAAGCCACTATACGTGGCTTAACGCTGCCTTGTACATAAGGCACCCTTTCACGCTGGTTAGCGTGAAAGGGCCGTGCAGTGGGAGTTCCGGTGGTCGTTCCACCGCAACACCCATTGTATTTGACGCTGCCCCCTATGTACAAGTGTGGCGTACATAGGAGGCAGCACCAAAATTAAGACCAGGAAAATCCTGGTCTTAAGTTGGCGAAACGAGGAGAAATACATTATTTCTCCTCGTTTATGCTTTTTCCATGCGTGCTGCCTTGTGCAGCACACATGGAAAAAGCAAAATGCCATGGTTTGTTTATGTACAGGAAGGTGTCGCTTCCTGTACATAAACAAACCTTTAAAAAACAATGCCATTTTGTAACTTTCATGTGTGCTGCATGAAGCAGCACACATGAAAGTTACAAAATGGCATTTTAGGATTGTTTATGTGCAGGAAGGGACACCTTCCTACCCATAACCAATCCTCCCCTGCACACAGACACCCTTGCACTCTGGTGCAAGGGTGCCTGCGTTGGCACTAAGTTGTTAAACTTAGCGCCATCGCAGGGGGAAATGCAAGGCTGCACCACATTCTTGTAAATATGGTGCAGCCTTGCGTTTCCGAAGTGGCGGAGCGTGTCGTTAAGCCCAGGAGGCTAACGACACGCTCTGCCACTTCATTGTACATATCCCCATGTGTGTAATCATATCATTACACTGCTTGATAGTAAGAAATTATCATCTTTAAAGGGACACATCGTCCTACAACCCTTCATTGCAAAGATGTATTGTATGACACCCATAGTCTGTGGAAAGTTTAAATCTAGACTAATAACAAATGCAATAGAACAGAAGATGGTAGTTATTTAAATTGATGTTTGTAGCAAGAATAGATTTCGTAAATTTAGTTACATAATGCAAAAAAGTGTTTAATCCCTTATCAACCAAGAAAAGAAAAATGAGCATCAGTATGATAAAAATCAACTTTATGTGTCGCGTAGAAAAGTAAACCTTGTAGACATAATTCCTGCAAACTTCAGTGCAAGTAGGCATCCCCAATTGATCCATTTAGGCAAGAAACTTTGGGGCATATTACCAAGGATTTGCGATAATTATGTTTTTTTTTTCGCCGGCTATCACTGGATTTCATCGCGGAGATAACGCGTTATTATCAACGCTTATCTCCAAGGCGATAAAATATCCAGCTATAGCGGCGAAACCCAGCAATAGCGCGAGAAATCCAGCGATAAATTCACTGCGCTAATGAAAAGCTTGCTAATAGGCAGGTGAGGACTTAACCTTACAATCCACCTCCCATTGACAAGATGGTTAAGTCAAGTTTTTATCAGGTGTTAAATTCCAGCGATAATCGCGGTTAGCGCAACTTTTTTTATCGCTTCGCGGGCATTGATAATAGGGGGAAGGTGTGTATTGCGACCGTTTGCAGTTGCTTTTAGTTGGGAACGCCTACTTTGCATGTCATTAGCGATAATTATCGCTGACATGCAAAGCGGCAACAAAACGGCCGCTATCGCCATTAAGCTGTCGCTAACAGCTGTTAGCGACAGCTTGCTAATAGGGCGATAAAAATATCGCAGCTTTATCGGCAAAACGTGCCGCTAAAGTGGCGATACTGCCTTGATAATATGCCCCTATGTTTTTGCAATTTTGTAATATTTTAATGAATCAGTACAGGTTTGGGGTTGTAGTCTTTATTTGTTTCAGTTGGACTAGCACACAGTTACAAGAAGGTATTTCTGAAGGGAAAAGCCAGAGATGAATTTGGCGTACATGGTGCAATGTAGTAACACCAAGAGTGCCATAAACAGCCATAATCCACCCGTCCGCAATCCAATCATCTGTCCATCAATCATGTTCTCCCTTCATTCATCTGTGCTTTTATAAATCAATGTGCAATTGCTTGTAAGCTATTCGATTAATTATACTGTGTGGAACTGTTTCTGAAATTGTTTGTGGGTTATTTGAGGCTGTGGACCTCTCTGAATGTATCCGTGTTTAACTTAACAAAGGATAAACTAGATTTTGCTCATAACCTTAGGAAAGTGTGCCAATCCGTGGATGATATTTTAACACTGCCAGCACGGAGGCAAAGGCCAAGCCCTCCACCTCTTTGAAGTTTCCTGCCTGGGCTGCAGCTGCGCTCCATTTCGATTCCACCTCGCCATTGTAGCCACAGGAGTCTGGCGTCTGTTTTCTAAATCCTGTTTATTCACCTTTGGAACAAACTCAATGAAAACCAGCGAGTGGTAAACCAGAACTAATCCAGTTCTGTTCTGCACTGATATGTAGAAAGGTCCTTCGGTAGAAGATGAAATGTACCCTTCAGATGTTCACATTGATGTCCTAAAGTGACTTAGGTTACAAATACCCAAATGAATGACACTTTGGAATTGTACATTGTTTCGATCTCTGAGTGATTGATAGAAGTCATGGGGGCAGAAAAACTATGAGCAGCTAGAGAAACCTAAGCGTTGTGATGAAACTATAACTCGTGACGTTTTAGACCAGGCAGTATAGTTTCTTAACATAAGTGTAACTATAACTCTGCTGAATTTCTATGGTGTTGTGTGGGTAAAATGACAACCTAACTAAAACTTCCCTGTAACCTTTGTTTTTCTTAAGTTAATTTCTATGTTTTTTTAACGTAAAGTAATATATAATTACCGAATGTTAATACAAGCACCTCCACCCGCAAACTCAATTTTGAAAAACTAAAGCGTTCTGATTGGCCTAGGGAGCTTTTATTCCCTTGGGCCATTTCACTCCACGGGAGTCAGACTACCGTGGGGGTTTGCACTCTGATTGACTACCAGCAACATAAGAAAAATTTTGCTGGCAGCCATTACAGTACTTGGGGGCTTAGGGCTAGATGTACTAACATTAGGAATAGCGATTTCCTAATTGCGATTCTCTCCAAATCGCAATTAGGGAATTAGTATTCCTAATGTATGAAACTCTTTTGAGTTTCATTAGCAATACTTAGTGGGTCACAAATAAGTGACAGTTAGGAGCACGAGGAGGTGCTGATCTATTTTACTTTTAATTCCCCAATCACTTTGCTTGTGGCCTGATACTTTTTTAAAAAAACGTTGCTTTTATACTTTTAGCATCCGAATTTGTAGGATATTTGTGTGCCTGATTTTAAAGTTCAACTTACCTGTGCTGACTCTTCCACTCTCCGGTCTGTCGCGGGGTCTCCCGTTTGAACGGAGAGAGTGGGTGTGTCACTAGAGAGCATAGTAGCTCTACCCTCGCTTCCGGAGGACCGCGCTTTTACTTCCGGGGGCTGGCTACTTAATGGGATGCACACCCGGACGCGCAGTGGTTAGGAGCACGAGGAGGTGCTGATCTATTTTACTTTTAATTCCCCAATCACTTTGCTTGTGGCCTGATACTTTAAAAAAAAAACGTTGCTTTTATACTTTTAGCATCCGAATTTGTAGGATATTTGTGTGCCTGATTTTAAAGTTCAACTTACCTGTGCTGACTCTTCCACTCTCCGGTCCGTCGCGGGGGCTCCCGTTTGAACGGAGAGAGTGGGCATGTCACTGTAGAGCATAGTAGCTCTACCCTCGCTTCTGGAGGACCGCGCTTTTACTTTCGGGAGCTGGCTACTTAATGGGATGCACACCCGGACGCGCAGCGGTTAGAAGCACGAGGAGGTGCTGATCTATTTTACTTTTAATTCCCCAATCACTTTGCTTGTGGCCTGATACTTTTAAAAAAAAACGTTGCTTTTATACTTTTAGCATCCGAATTTGTAGGATATTTGTGTGCCTGATTTTAAAGTTCAACTTACCTGTGCTGACTCTTCCACTCTCCGGTCCGTCGCGGGGGCTCCCGTTTGAACGGAGAGAGTGGGCGTGTCACTATAGAGCATAGTAGCTCTACACTCGCTTCCGGGGGACCGCGCTTTTACTTCCGGGGGCTGGCTACTTAATGGGATGCACACCCAGACGTGCAGCGGACGCGCGCAGCGGGGGCGCCGCCGGCGCGCCAAAGGCAAGCCCGTCTACGCCCGTCCACGCCCTAACAGGTCCAGGGGCCAGGACCCCTGCCCCCCCAGCCGCAGAAACATTGATATATTCATCAGCCCAACTCACAGGGCTAAGAGACTGGGGTAGGGTTGAATGTCACCATTCCATGCATCTAGACAAGAACGATCGGGCATGTTCCCACTGTGCATTTACGCAACACCCGACAGCTGATATTCAGCAAAACACCGACACCGACCATACATACAAAGGGCCTGATTCACAGAAATAACTTACGTCAAAAATGTAAACGTAAACGTAAACGTAAAGTTAGTACTTTTTAGGTATTCACAGAATACACTTACTCATTTTGGTATTCACAGAATGAACTTACTAATTTCGGTATTCACAGAAGTTAGTAGTCCTAACTTTAGGACTCCTAAATGCCTTCTGTGAATACCGAAAGTCTTAAAGTTAGGATTTTTCTCAGTTTACTACTCCTAAACTGAGAAAAATCCTAACTTTAAGACTTTGGTATTCACAGAAGGCATTTAGGAGTCCTAAAGTTAGGACTACTAACTTCTGTGAATACCGAAATGAGTAAGTTCATTCTGTGAATACCAAAATGAGTAAGTGTATTCTGTGAATACCTAAAAAGTACTAACTTTACGTTTACGTTTACGTTTTTGACGTAAGTTAGTTCTGTGAATCAGGCCCGATATGTTTGCTCTGAATTGCAGGTCACTACGCAAGCATTCGGTCAAATTAAATATCTTTCTCATAAAAGAGCGACCGGACGTTCTGTTTTTAACAGAAACCTGGCTTCAGAAGGAATCCACCCCAGAGGTGATTCAAACTCTTCCGCCAGGATATTGCTTTCAGCGCAGAGATCGTGAGAAGAAGAAAGGGGGAGGGTTAGCAATCATATTCAAAGAATCCTATGCGTGTCGGGTTGAGCCCAATCCTGTATCCGATTGTGAATGTTACGTACCTTTCAGGGACCGCTATACACTCTCGTGATCCAGTCCAACAGAAGGCCTTTGACTGGACGAAGTGTATCACGATTGCCCGGGCGCTGTGGAGGACAGGGAACAGCGTGATTCCGATGGGTTTTCCGCACCAGGAGCGGATAAACTACAAATCCCAGAAGCCTGTGCGGCGCGTCGCGTGCGCACAGGAAATGACGACCATTCCCTTTCCCAACGGCTATGAAAGGCGGAAAACTCAGGTAAGACGCTGCAGATTATTCCTGACGGATTGGCGATTCCCTCCCTGGTTACGGAGTCGGATCCTTTTCAGTGTTTGGGGCGGTAAGGGTGTCGTTGACACCAACTTCACAATTCCTTAGCTGCCTGACATTCCTTACAAGGGGAAACCGCTTTGCTTGATTTGCCGTATTGGAGTTACTTCCCATAGTTTCTCCGGAGCAAGAGTGGTGCTTGAAGGCGCATTGACAAAGGGCGCATGACATTGGTGTTTGTTTGTTAATGAGGCTTTGATTACGGGGGCACTACCAAAAATGCTTCCTTTATACCAGGTGGTATATCTCTGCATTTGAAGGCTGTTAACTCTGTTACGAAGTGCATACCTGCATATTGAAGGTTGATAATGCTACAGCGACGTGCATATATCTAAATTGATACTCATAAGTGTGTGATTCAAACACGCCTTACCTTTGGAGTGAAATTCTGAATATTATGTTTCATGAAGTGCTGGTGTTACATGTTGTGTGTTTTTCGTTCGTCTTTTAGCAAGGGGTCAGTGAGAGGTTGACGCTAAGCCTATTCCTTCCTCCCTTGTGAAGCGTACTCAATCACCAGTGTTGGTGGGTACAAGTTGGTCTACCAATCTATGTGTTCCTGGTTCCGTTGTTGGTTGGTGAGAGAGTGTGTATCTAATGCACGTTTTCTGTTTACAGTATAAATTCAAAAAGAGGGGTCTAAACCTATTTCGCTCACAACAAGAAGTTATAGCCTACAGAAGGTTTGATGAGAACTAATCGTCCTTCAGAAAAGTGCTGCAAGAACTTGTTAATTTTCTTTACAGGTATATAGAAGGGAGATATTAGGGAATTCGATAATACCTCAGAGGAAGCTGGTTTATAGTTAATGTATTCTAATATACACCTTTCTATTTCACAGGTCTCCCTCCCCGCTGTTCCCATCCTTTCCTTCCCCCGATTGACCACCTTAATCTTCCGTGCTATTATAGCAACTCGGAATTGAGGGTGTCAATAGTTGGACCCATTTGAGCAACGAACCGATCCTGAGAGGTCTCCGAGGGACACGTGACAGTGAAAGTTTGTTCTTCTCTATCTCACTTTCGGCAACATGCTCCTTTTCAGGACTACTTATATATCGCCCTCCGGGAAGGGCGGGGCAATTTATTAACTCTCTACCGGAAGTAGCAGCAACATTAGTAAGCTCTTCCAGCAACATCACATTGCTGGGAGACTTTAATCTACACTTCGATGACCAAAATAACATTGAAGCTATAGAATTGTCCGAAGACTTATCAGCTGTCCAACTGGAGCAAAAAGTGGTGGGCCCGACACATATCAAAGGCCACACACTCGACCCCGTGTTCACCAACAACAATATCTTATCGGTGGGGACCCCCATCCCCCTCCCTTGGTCGGATCAGTCACTGATCCCCATTATCCTAAAAGGTGTTATACAACGTAACCACATGGAAGTTAGGATAAGGAAAGACCGGCCCTGGGCTAAATTGTCCACAGAATCATGGGCCAGCACATTGGAAAGTTCCAAACCTATTTTAGACTCCAACATTACTGTTGCAGCTGGAAAACTATCTCTCTGGATTGAATCCGCACTGGACAAAGTGATACCGGCCAAAGAGACTCCACATAGGGTAAAAGAAAGGACAACGTCGTGGTACTCGCCCCAGTTAAGATTACTCAAACAGGCCTGTAAACGTCAGGAAGGGAATGGAGAAAGGACTATGAAAAGAGTAGTAAATTGGATTACAGACTGGCTATAAAAACCTATCAAGTGGAAATTAAAAAAGCCCAGGCACTATATTATGAAGCAAAAATCTCCTCTGCGGCTAATACTCCCAGAGAAATCTTCCACATAGCAAAGACCCTTATAGATCTCCCAGCTCCCGAAACCACCATCTCCTCCGATCGGTGCAATGAATTGGCAGACTACTTTCAAGAAAAAATTCAATCTATATATAACACGTTCCCGGCCTCCCCACGGCGCAGTGACCCTCCCGTTCCAACTCTTCCCACAAACCTGGACGTGATCACCAGACCCTCAGAGAATAGGTGGCACCCCTTGGAGAAATTCCCACTTATTGACCAAGCCACGCTCTTAAACATCTTTGGCCAGATAAAATCAGGTTCACTGTGTGACCCGGCCACCCCCCATCAGTTGGATAAGGTCAAAGAGGTGGTACTACCAGCGATATTAGAAGTCCTAAATCTCTCCATTACCAATGCCCATGTGCCACCCCCCTGGAAACACGCCATGGTGAGAGCGCTTCTGAAGAAACCAACCCTAAACCAAGATGTACTGAGTAATTACAGACCGATATCTCTGCTACCCATGGTCTGTAAGATTCTGGAAAAACATATCAACTCCAGCCTCTCAGCCTTCTTAGAATCTCATAATCTCTTGCACCATTCTCAGACCGGCTTCCGACCCCTTTTGGGAACGGAACCAGCTCTCATCTCTGTAGTAGAGGAATATAAAATGATTATGGACCAGGGAGGAGCAGTTGCCATCATTCTCCTCGACCTAAGTGCCGCGTTTGATACAGTCAATTTTGATATCCTTCTGAACCGGCTTAGGAGTGTAGGAGTCTTGGGGGAAGATATAGCATGGATCCAATCATACCTCAGTGGTAGAACTTTTCAAGTTTTTTCAGGAGAAGCCTCCTCCAGGTGTCGACCTCTTAGGTACGGAGTTCCTCAGGGATCATCCCTGAGCCCTACCTTATTCAACGTATACATGAGGCCACTAGCTGATATTGTTATTCCATTTGGGATAAAAATTGTCACCTATGCGGATGACACCCAGCTAGTGGTCTCTCTTAAACACCCGCACAATGCCCCCTCTGACTTAGAAAACTGCTTGGAGAAGGTGGCTACATGGATGCAAAACTCCTGCCTCAGGCTTAATGGCGACAAATCCGAAATCATGTATTTGGGTAACCTACCCAACACTGATTTCAAACTGCAATGGCCAACTTGTCTAGGACAAGCACCCACCCCTAAACCCAACATCAAAAGCCTGGGAGTGTGGCTCGACAAATCACTTAAATTTGATCAGCAAGCTGTGGAAGTGGCCGGTACGTGTTATGGCATCCTCAGAATGTTGAGGAAAATTCTTCCCCTTCTCCCCAGTGGGGCAAGAAGAACGGTGGTACAAGCCCTGATTCTCTCGCGCCTGGACTATGGGAACGCCTTGTACCTGGGAGCGCCCAGTTCAACCATTAGGAAACTCCAAGTGGCCCAGAACTGCGCCGCCAGGATGCTGTTTGGAGTGCCAAGAACTCAATTGGCAAAGCCATGCCTGAAAGCCCTACATTGGCTACCCATTCTGGAAAGAATTAAATTCAAATCCCTTTGCATAGCCCACAAAACACTGATGGGCAAAGGTCCTACCATTTTTAACTCCCTCATCACCTTCTACCATCCCAGGAAACTCCTTCGCTCCGCAAGCATGAGTCTGGCCGTTATCCCCAAAATTCACAGGATACGTAGTGGGGGCAGCTCCTTCTCGTATAGTACAGCCAGGCTATGGAATACACTTCCTTTGCAGCTACGTTCAGAGACCCACCTTCTCACCTTTCGAAAGCTCCTGAAAACGTGGCTATTTCAAAATCTCAGTTTGTAAATTCACACCTCTAACTGCTATGCCGCTAGCCCTGGGATGCCTCCGGGTAGCTATGCGCTCTAGAAATGCTAACTAATAATAATAATAATAATAATAGACCTAGCTCATGCATATTAATGAGTTAGTTCGCAATTTGCGACCCTTTAGGAATCAACAGACCACCATGTCAGTGATTGCTTTTTGATAAAGCAATCTTGTTTTTGTGAGACCACTGCCTGCTCTTAAAAAATATTTTTATTTACATTCTCAAAGGAGAAGCATTCCTTTGGGACCCCTTCCCCATTGCAAATGGGTTATCACCTGTTTTAAAGTGGTGGTAAAGTTTCACTGTTTTGTGACAAGTATTCGGTTACAATACAGTAATACATACCATACTGATTCGGCATTTGGAAGGGATACCCTTAACATGCCTCTTCCAAATACCAAATCGCAAATGCAATTCAGTAACAAGTTACCGAATTGCATTTTCCATTTTGTACATTTAAAAAAACATTTTCCGGTCGCAAATGGCCCCATGCTGCGAACCGAGCCATTTGCAACCAGAAATATGCTTTGTACATCTGGCTCTCAGTCTCCTGTCCTGAAGTATATAAAAAAAAACAATGTATCCCTACTCTGCCCCCCTAGTCCCCATCAGGAGAACCAATAGGGCCCCCAGGGCTAAAATGTTAAAATAAATTGGCAATTTGGGCCACAATCCCATTGGACTGCTGCAGGCTTGAGAAAAAAAAAAAAAAAAAATGGTGGCCTGGCACCGTGTGATTTAATTCAGAGGTTTAAATAAGGGGAGGGGGCATACAGGCCCTTCGCTCTCAGCAATTAGAGGCCCTGGGGAGCCCACCCATGGGCCCCTATTCAAAGGGAGGAGAGCGTGCGTTCCCCCTCCCCTAGCCATTGTAGGCCCTGGGGGTGAAATTCCCAAAAGGGGTAGGGAAGCCCACCCCCAGTACATAGCAGTTTTCCTGCCTGCACCGGCACCGCCAAACGGGGGCACACACAAAGTCTGCTTACAGCTGGTGGGAGCTATGACTATGCTCCTGCTGGCAGGGAGCAGACTTTTGATCTGTTTCCGTGCTCGCAGTGATGTGGTCAGGGAACAGAGCAAGATATTGCTTCTGCCCGGAAGGAGCAGTATAAATAGCTACTCGCTCTGGGAGGGAGCAATGCTGGTGCTCGCAACATGCAGGGAGCCGCCTGGGGTAGCTCGTGCCCTGTGACGCCCAACAAGTGTATGGTGGGTGCTCTGGGTGGGCACCAAGACATCCACCCATATTAAACATAGGCCTTTGGAGATCGGATCCCTTGGGCCAGAATAGGATCAGGGAGGAGATCTGAGTGGCTCGCTCCCCTTAAAAACACGGTCCTATAGGGTGGATTCCCCAGGGCCTTTTAAAAGCTTGGTGAGGGGGCTGCACAACCCCTCCCCTTTAAAAAAGAATAAGAAATATGAGAACTGCCCATTTGTCCTATCCTTCCACATTAGTAGTATGCAACGTGTTCCCGTCATTTTCCAGGCCGATGGACAGTATGTTTTCTCGACAATTCCACATTGAAAATCTGAAATCCCTGATAGAGGTGAATGCATCATTGGTTTATTGGAGCACAATCTGTTCTATAGTGAATGTCCAAGTTAAATGGGTTCTTTCTTGTCATGTCCTGGTCTGAAAGCAGAGCCCATGGTTCTACCTTTTAATTACTGCTGAGTATGCAAACGCGCAAAATAACCTACAAGCTCCTCTCGTTTGGCTCCCACCTTGTCCACGTTAGTAGTATGCAACTATCTTCCCACCTTTTTCCAGGCTGATGGACAGATCAACTTACCAATAGGCCCCCTGAGCATGTTTCCTGCATATTTTGGCCATTCTTGATGCAGAGGAATATGAGGAGGTCTCCACCAAACAAAGAAGCACTTACTTTATTAAGAGGAAGTGCCCTTGTTTGGTAGAGATTCAATTCTTTGTCTTTAGTCTCGTAGTCTTCTCTATATGAGGATTCATTTTGTCACAGATTTCTGTATGAAGACGCTCGAGGAGCAGTCACTTTGCCAAAATTACACATACACAAGGTCTTTGTAGATGTTACCTCGTGGACCTTTATGCAGCTGTAGTGTAGAATATGCACTAGACATTCACCCAACGAGGTAACTCTTATTCTCGTCAGGACGTCAGTTGGTTGTGCACCACGCTTAGAAAGCTGGGCACCATGAGACGTACCTAGAGCATGGAGAGTTGGCTTTTCACTTCAACTCATAGTCAGACGAACCCCTAGAAGCACATGGGTGGTTGACAACCTGACCGCCCTGTTCCTGTGGTGGCCAGTATATTCATTTTTCTTCAAACACACGTGCAGAGTGACTTACTACATGTTAGGTTCTGACGAATGCCGCTGGATCCCTTTAGGGGACCATCTTAAGGCAGAAACATGTTGATCACTGTTAGGGATATATTTGGTTAAATCCCTAGTCCTCTCTTTTAACGTTTGTCCCTGAGACCACCCATAAAGATTTAGTGGATCCACAGAGACAATTTTAATTACCACTTTACTACATTTTTTTGCACTCTGCCTCCCACTCACCCTTCCAATCGTTCATCTAAGGTTCATCTAAGAGAAAACGCCTCAGCTCCTCCCTTTGGGGAGTTGTAGCCCACACCTCGGTGTGAGGAGGTAACCCATATGATGAAGCATGTCACCTAACGGTGAGTGAGGGTTCTCATCCTGAAAGGATTTCTCCTTCCTGCTCTCTCTGACATTACATCTCTTCCTATTCTCTTCCTCCTTCCCTTCATTCCACACTCAGCCAGGCGTACCGTATGTGTTATTAAGTATTCGAAGGGATCAGTACTGACCTGGCTTGTCAAGATCCCTGGAGATCCACTGTGTGTGAAACACTTACTGATTAACCAGTAGAAAGTACACCAGCACGGTAGACATTTTATGCATGCCATGTAGACACTCCCCTGCCATGCCCGGCCATAGGCCGAGCGCAGCGAGGGGTTAGCTTTACGTATGGTAATAAAATAATACTTAACGTTAGAAAAACACTACACATTCACTGAGAAAAAACAAATGTTAAAGTAACAATATAATGAGGTGTGATAAAATGTTCTGTTTCTGTTTTAAAAACAAAAACCTTCGAAATTCTCTGAAAAAACCAAAGGTTAAAGTAAAGTTATAGTTAGGTGAATATGTCAGTGACAACATTAATGTTTTGAACTAAAAAAAAACACAGAACTTCACGAGTTATAGATAGCAAAGCTAACTATAACTTGCGCCCTGCCATACACTGCTAATTACCTCACATATTGCATCAATTATGACATGTTCTACGACATCATTCATGACATTATTGATGATATCATTGATCACATCACCTTATTAAAAGCATTGGGCCAGGGAGATCCCCGGGGCTGAATATGGCTTGGAGTGAGAGTTGCGCACTCGCCTTCCAAAAATACCTAAATTGTGCCCCTGATTATGGTGTCCCTGGAGCTGAAAATGGCTCCCATTAATTGAAGAATGCATTCGGGCCACCATTTTGTTTCTTTTTTTGCCACTGAAGTCTAGCCAATTTGTTTGCGATTTTGGCCCTGAGGGGGTCACTCTGTGTCCCCCGCATGGGGCTAGGGGACTGGGTATCCCTACCCTGCCCCTTTAATCATTTTTTTAAAATTCAGGACAGGGGATTAAGTCCCCAAGTCTTGTAATGGCTGCCAGCAACATTTTGCTCATGTAAGTGAGTCTGACTCCTGTGGGAGAAAGATGGCCCAAGAGAAAAAATGCTCCCCGGCCAATGTGAGTAGAAATGGACATACGATTCGACGTTGGCAGCTCTGCTGCAGTGCCGGTCCTGGTCTCATCTGCTTCTCTGGAGGAAAATTTCTAAAAAGGTTTCCTAGTGTCCAGTTTTGCAGGTTTTAGGGTCAGAGGAGCACACTCTAACACCCCCAAAGTTCAGGACGTTGTTGGCAACATTTGGGAGTTAGGACTTGCTCTCCCAGAAGCTACAAACAGGGTCCAGGACAAATCCAGTTGGAACAGGTCAGTTTTTGTGACTCTGTAGCTTAACAAGAGGTCAGCCAACTGACCCTTGGAGTCCAATTCTTGACCCTGGTTACAAATGGGAACTGCTCTTGTGCTGGGGTCTCTCTCCACAGGATCAGCAGCAGGTGCAGACCTTCTTCTATCTTTCAAGAGTCTAGATATGCTATGAAGAAGGTATCTAAGGATGCCACATTTATGCCTGGCACCAGCTTGTGAGTAGGGGAAATCCCCAGACCAATAGGGAAAAGGTTACAGGGCAACCCTGCACACTTTGACAAGACTTCCTGGAAGTTTGGTCTGAGAAATCCCCACATTGAAATGCTCTGCCAAAATGCAGCATGGAAGCACATTTCTCCCGGTGGGCAGCGCTCTTGGCACATCTCTGAGGTGTGTCTAGGGAAATGAGATTCTCCCCCTGCAAACCAGTTCTGAAACAGGTACGTCCTGACTACCTGGACAATGGAAAGGGCAGTCCTGTGAGTGAGTTACATCTGCTTGTGACAGGGGATGCCCCTTTTAAGCTTGTGCACTTAGTGGGCACAACCACAAGCTATCCTGTCAGGTGGAGGTCACACTTCTTCCCACAGATGGCACTTTTTTCCTTCCTGTGCGCCATTCACACCTCCTTGCAAGGGTCCAGCAGGCTGCCAGATGACAGTTGGGGATTAAATCTGAAAAGGCTACCAGAGGCTTTCGGGAGAAAAAAGTGACTTTCTAAAGTCATTATTTCAGAGATAAATAGATGAATTTAGACTTTGGCATTAAGTTAGATTTTGTTTAATGATGAATATGAGTCTTTGAAGTATTTTCCTAGCTAGTGCCAATCTGATGTTAGCTTTATTAAGGGTAATAAAGTAACCCAGTGTTTTCTATGACACAGCCAGCCTTCCGACTTTGAAAAACAGGTTTGGGACCTTTTTCACTGTAAGGACATATAGAATCATTAAATACACATGTCCTATATAAGAATGTTATGCACCCTGCCTAAGGGCTGGTAGGGTCTACATTAGTTGTGACTTACTACTATTTAAAAGAAAGGTTTAGTTCTGTTAAAATGGTTATTTAACAGGTTGAAATAGCAGTTTTATAATACCCAGCTAGGCTGGTGAGACAGGCCAGGGGTCATGTTTTACATGGTCATTTTAATGGTGGCACAATAAGTGCTGCAGTCCACTACTGCCATCTAATTTACAGGCCTTGTGCAAATGAGGTGCCATATACTAAGGACTTATAGATAAATTAAATGTGGTGATCAGGGATTTTAACCAATCCAACATGTTTTTAGAGTTTGGAGCACATGCACTGTGACGTGGATAGCAGGAGCCCAGTGCACAGAATCCAAAAGTCAACATCATCAGTCCAAAATAAATTAGGGTGATCATGAAAAAAGAGGCTTTTTCTCACATCAAGCATCACCTTTAAAGCACTAGCAACTAATAAAATTAACAAATAGATGAATCGCATTATATAGACAACAAACATGCATATGAACACACAACTACAACAAAGTAGACAAACATTTTTCATTAACACCATGCACATATCTGAAGACTAAAACAATGAAACAACCACACTAAATGGATCCCATTCAGAGATACAAATACAAGAGACAATATACAATAAAAACACCATACCAGCACAGTCTTTTATCGTCATATAGCCATATCATTTTAAATGTACTTACAATAGTTAATATTGTAATAAACATCCAAATACCACATTAAAGTACAGTTATAGCTACAACACATAAAACATGTTTATTTAATCTAAATAATTCTCCAACAGCAGGACAAAGAAAGAAATCTTGTCAAGCAAAATACTATTAAAACATTAATATCGGATTTAAGTATCCTTTTTGCAATCCTATATTGGCTTATGGCTAAATTGTGGCATATAGGAACTAACAACTTTCTCTGTAGATGGGAATAGGCAGTACAACAACCTAAAAAAAATTACCTTTTGTTTCCTCCTCGATGTTATGTGCGGGACGTACATCAGATTTGAGATTATCATTAAACCATTTGCAGCAAAAACTATTAATTGGTAAAATTCCAAGTTTGAATTTCAAATGCAAGGTTTTAGCTGCAGGTGGAGTGTTGTCATCCAGAAAGGACTCACATTTTGAGAGATGTTTAAAATTAAGAAAATGGTCAATAATGCCTCCATCCCTTGAGGCCACTGACCACTTCACCATCACATCTGACCAATATTTCATTTTTAGATATTTCCCAGTCCCATTTCAGATTGAACCAATGTCATCCCACTTCCTTTAGCAATAAGATGTAGAGCCAAGTTCTAACATACTTTAACTATGGTAAGGCGCTTGTTCTACCTAAATTCACCACTTCCTTCCTTTAATGCATTCCTGTATGAAGCCAACTCCTCAGTGTGCCAAATCCTCAACTATTAAAGAAGCATTCGTAGATAGGTTATATGTGCATTGCATGTCAGGCCTGTGTCAAAATCAGAGGAAGGATTGGGGCACTTTGGGGCATATTACCTTTTGATCTTATACATTTATTTCCAATCCTGACTAAACCAATGATGTTACAAATTCCCTAGATGTGGACAGCATGTGAAGCTGTGGTAGGGGACTTTGCTTAATATACTTGCAGACTCAATAAGACAGACCTTTTTGTAGTAGATTTAAATATAACTGCTGCTTTCTGCTCGAGCATTAGTTGATTGTTTGTAATTTGCGGTAAACATGATAAAGTATTAGTCAATTATAGGCACAGATAGTCAAACTTCTTGACCTGTTCCATGACTGACTCCCTCATTTTTAGCACACTCCTATATGATCTATAAGACGCTAAGATGTAGGGCTGCTGCAATTCCTCTCCTCTCAGAGTGAGTGACAATTTTGTAAGGGTTGTTGCAAGTAAGGGGCTCAGGATCCCTGTACTGCCACTTAGACTAGACCTTGCCCTCAAGCCCATCACAGAAGTGGCGAGAGTGCTACTCTTAATGTATTGGTTTCAGGTCTGGTCAATTTAGGTGCTACAAATGTATAGAAAAGCCCTAAGTGAGATTATAGTCCTAAATGACTCATACAAAATCCCTTGGTTGGCATACGTTAAACTTAGGGCTCCTGGTTTTATTATATATATGTTTTATTTTAACCTTTCAGTCTATATTTATTTTTTGGGCATCTTATTTGAATTTATCTATATTTATTTTGTGTTTTGAGATTAAATAGAGTCATAAAGTTGTACATTATCTCATTTATTTAATTGATGAACATGGTATTTAAGTGATAAACATGCACTCATAGTTTGATGCCTGTCACATTTTAACAAATTTAGCAGTCCTATACAACAAAACACGACAACCGCAAGTAAATATTAACATTGAATACAGATATATGTTAATATAAGTCGGTATTTAAGGAAATCTCATCCTGATTTTTACCTCTCCATGCTGTCTATCTGCTCAGCCTGAAATTTATGAAGAACAGCGTGGACAGTCACTCACAAGAAGCACAATTTTCTGTATTTTTCTGCTTTTAAAAATAGCTACTGACAGGAAACACATTGCTTTCTGTCTGTATTTATCTGTAAAAATGTATAAAAATCTGTAAAAATGGAAAATTGGGACCCTTAATTAAACTCACTTTCAATAGTTTGGGGTTGAGAAGTCTCTGGAAGGATCCCCTAACTTCAATAGCAACTCCAACGGTATTGTCAAACGAGCATATTGAGCAATCTTTGTTACATCTAATGAATCATCTGACTCTATAGGTATTAGAACGAAAGCCTTTTTAATGCACAAAAATATATTTCAACTAATAGATGCCCTGGATTTTATCCATCTGGCTCAGGTCTGCTCTCTTTAATTGCAGTTTTGCTAGGGCGTCCTTCTATTGGCCACTTGTGTTTCATCTTGGACTTTGTCGATTAACAAATCAAACTAACAAATTGATTAACAAATCAAAACACTGTTCAGCCCATTGTTCTACAGAAAAGTCAGAGGAACTTTTTTTATTTTCTGCAGGGCTTATTCCAGATCAAGATCTACGTGGATTGCACCAATGTGTTGGGCTCAGGGGCGGTGAAATGCGATTAACTCCCTAAGAATATGCAAAAGTGATACTAGGACAATATTGGGGATCACTGGGGCAAAATGTATTATGTCTGCATGGTCAATGCGGCAGAAGACATAGCCTCCGTATAGCTCTTAGCACATTTTTCATTGTAGACAGTACCCATTTAAAAAATATTGCTGTTGATGTATTGGACTTTTTAAAGGGCCAACGGTGCCCAATTATTTTAACATTTTATGACTTTAGTTTTTAGTGATATTAGATTGTCGATGAATGTCATAAGTTTGTCTTTTTAACAATTTGAATTGTACATTACATAATTTTTTTTTAACTGTTTTTATTTTATTTTTAAACATTTGCCAGCTCAGGGGCAATTGAATCATATCTGCGACAAGTTCAGCATTACTAGCAATGAGTGCTACATTAAAAAATACAGAGGCTATATCACAATAGTTCCTCGACTGACCCCCCTTCCCCCTCCCCCACCATGGGTTACACATGACCCTCATCCAGTGCATCTCCTTGGGAGACCAGATCATCGATCAACAAGTTTTGGGTCCAATGTACAGGGGTTTGTATTGTACGTCACAGCCCCAATCATCTCTAGGTTGTAGTATCTCAACTAACCCTGGGCAAAGCACTACGCTACGCTCGCGTAGTTTGCGAAGTTTGCGCTACTTCGCACTACGCAAATTGCACGTAGCACAGTGCAAACACGCGTAGCGTAGCGTAGTGCAGCGGTCATTTTTTGCTTGCTCGCGGTCCTCAACGTCAAGTTGGCGACCGCGAGCAAGCAAAATGACATCCCGGCGAGACTTTTTCCTCGTTCGCGATCAGCAACATCAAGTTGCCGATCGCGAGCGTGGAAAATAAACCTCCCGGCGAGATTCTCAACGCGGGGAGGTCAGGTTTCTCATTGCGAGTGGTCGCGTATGCTCGCGACCGCTCGCGATGAGAAACTACCAGTCCGCGTTGAGAAAGCTGCCGCTCGAGTAAAAATCTACTCGAGCGGCAGTAAAAGACAGCTCGCACTGTGCAAGATGCCGTTTTCAATGATTGCACAGTGCGGACAAGCATCCGGCACTGTGCAATCATCGCGAACAGCGCACTACGCAGTTCGCGTAGTGCTACGCGTAGCTCGCGTAGTGCGAAGTGCACTTCGCGTAGCTTCGCGTAGCGCTACTTCGCGAACTACGCCCAGGGTTAATCTCAACCATGGCTGCCAAATATTCCTAAACTTTTTGGGACATCCCCTGGCGGCATATGTAGTTTTCTCTGCCCCCATGTATAGGTCCATGATTGCCCGCCACTCCACCATAGTAGGTATCTCTGTTTTTCCCCAATATCTGGCTATGTCACGCTTTGCAACTATAAGTCCCAAATTGCTCAATAGGAGTTTGTACCTGGGAATATCAACGTCAGTGGGGATACCCAAGAGAACGTATCTCGGATCCATTGGGATCTGTACTTCTAATGTATCCCTTAGTTCCTTTGTTATTCATGACCAGTATCTATGTATTTGCTGGCAGTCCCACATTGTATGTATGTAGGTGGCACGACCGTGTCTGGGGCTCGGCATCGGGGTAGGCGCAGGCACATGATTCTCTCTTCCTTCTATTGTTGCATGACTGGGAAATGTGTGATGGAAGGACTACGTTTCCCAGCATCCGTGGGGTCAGGCACAGGAAGAGGCAACGGAAGTCAGCTGTTGTGGGAAGGCAGTATATAGCCTGTCCGCTCTGCTGCTCCGTGCTTGTCGTTCCCGTTTTGTGCGTTCTGACCTGCTGTCCTGTACTTCTTGACTTTGGATTTGCCTGCCGGTTACCCGACGAGTCTGTTTCCTGCTGTGCGCCATCCTGACGTCTCACTTTCCTGCCGCGACTCCAGTCTATCTGTGGAGTCCATTCCTTCCCTGCTATGGCGCATTCCAGGAAGGAGCCGGTTTGTTGTCCGGTGCCTGGGAGCTGAGCGGGGAAAAGAACCTTTCCCGAGTCTTTGTCCTCTTCGATCTGCACCACTCCTGTGACTGAACAAGGAGCCGGTTTTGTTTCTTCTGCCCGGAGGCGACGCGGGAATCGGATAGTTCCCGAGCTTTGTCTGCCTCAACTTGCATCGATCCTGTGGAGGAACACGGAGCTCCTCCACTTTATTGTCAGATAAGTGATGGGGGTGTGCTAGTGCCTAGGCACTTTTGTTCGTGAGACTTTGTGCTATGTTCCTTATGCTTCTTGCTCGCTGTACCTTGGATCCTGTTATTATTTGGAACTTTCCCTGACTTGATTGCAAAATCGGCACAGAACTGCTGGTTCCTCCTTAGTCTGTGGCCAAGTGCTGGCATTCAGACACTGTTTTTCCTGCGAGCTGCCTAAGTGGATGCTCGGCGATGTGAGTTTTTCTGGAGCCTAGACTAGAGTGCATTACGTAGGGGAAGAATTGTATGCATGGTTGTTCTCATTTCTTTTTCTTCTCTTCCACACAGGGTACGTCATAAGAGTCGATGTGTGATGATGTTCTGACTGGCGCATCCTCCATCCAGCGTTGTTTGTTGTTTTCTCCCATTCCCCGACACACAGGGCAGCGAGATACGCACCTTTGCTCCCTGTGTGGAAGTGTAAAGGGAAAGTGGGAAATTATCCGCTTACCATCATCCCCGCTGGACGTTATCAGCAGGTCAGTGGCGCCTCTGTCTTCAGGATCCGACAGAACGACAAGCCCACGTTGTTGACCCGCCTGGATGATGGAACCTAATGAGATGATGTCTTCGGTCCTTGAGACCCTGACCACCCTGCAGATAGAGGTCCATGCTTTCCGAGCAGAGAACCAGGATCTGCGCAAAGAGATGGGGTCTATGCGCAGAAGGTAGCTGGGCTATCAAGACAGGGCAAGGCAGAAAGAAGCAGAGGACCCTATATCAAGGAATGGACCCTGCCCCCTCCTGTACATATGGAAGACGGCTTTTCTGACAATCTTCTCTCTCAAGCTCCTGAGGGGAGCGTTCCTGTCTCGGGATATTTGTCTGCCAATCACACTACCTCTCGTCCTGAAGGCGGCAACGTACCTATCAATGTCATCCAACAGCCTCAAATTCCATTGGCCCCACCTGAACGTTTCTTTGGGGACCCAAAGAAATTTGGCGTCTTCCTGAACCCTTATGCAAACCAGCAATATTTCACGACGACCAAGACTGCCTTCATGATGTCGTATCTAGGGGGGAATGCAGCAAGTTGGTCAATATCATTGATTGAAAAGGACACTCCAGTATTGTATCATTTCCCAGCTTTCTGTGATGAAATGAGAACACTCTTCGACAGGAGGTCCCATCTTCTTACCCTAGACAGAGAACTGATCACCCTTAAGCAAGGTACTCAGGATCTCTTGACCTATATAACAACCTTCAACCGTCTGGTGATTGAGACAGACTGGCCACCTGAGAAGAGGACCTCTTTATTTTATCAGGGGTTGCGGGGAGAGCTGAAGGATGTTCTAGCCCAAGTGGTTCACATGCCCCAGTCCTGCGAGGAGTTGATTGCACTCACGGTACAGTTGGATCACCGTCTTCTGGAACGGAAAGGTGATAAGGGGAGGACGGAACCACGGTATTATCTACCCAGACCAGTAGTGGAGGAAGCCTCACGCTCTACAGATGGAACGGAGCCCATGCAAATCAATGGGATTCGTGGACCTCTAACCTCGGATGAGAAAGAGAGGAGACGTAAACAGCATTTATGCCTATACTGCGGGAAGGGAGGGCACTTCCCCAGAGAGTGCAGGGCTCGTACACGGGCTGTAGGAAAGGGAGCAATGGCACGAACACAAGCGGTCCTTCAGCAAGACTGGAACGAGTGGGAGACGTCGGAAAACTGAAGCGCCCGAGCAAGACCGAGATCCCTTGCTTGAGCAAAGTATATCCTGTGATCTCTCCTTTTGTGGCCAATACCGTCCAAACTTCTGTAGCTCATATCAGTGTGGTTGTCACCCCATGGTTGGATCAGGACCTACGCCAAAGAGTGCCTGCTTTACTCGATTCTGGAGCTACTGGCAACTTCATGGATCAAACCTACGCACAGCAGTTAGGCATACCCTGTGTAAGGAAAAGCACCCCAGAACCAGTGAAGGCGGTTGATGGGACAGCCTTGACTTCGGGCCCGTTGAAATATCACACACAGCCCTTGGTATGCAATTCGGGGACGTAGACTACAAAAGTATCCAGTTCAACTTGATTGATGCCCCCCATTTTTACCTTATTTTGGGTATGCCGTGGTTGACCTTGCACGATCCCTATGTGCGATGGTCTGCTCGTTCAGTCTCTATGAACTCTCTATTCTATCGTGACCATTGTATGAGTAAAGATGAATTCCTACAGAAGGTCCGAGCCACACAATCAAGCTACCTGGCAGCTGGATGCAGTATACCACTGGTTTGTTCTGTTGTGTCGGTTCCTTTGGAGTACAAACAATATCATGCAGTGTTTGACAGACAACAAGCAAGTCAGTTACCCCCTCATCAGGAATTTGATTGTAGGATAGACCTGTTCCCTGGAGCCACTATTCTATGCAGCGGAGTGTAAGTACTCATGGAGCCAGAAATGCAACACCAGAAGGCATACATAGAGGAGAATCTCCAATCGGGGTTTATTTGACCTTCTTCCTCACTTGCCTCCTCGCCTCTTTTTTTATCCCGAAGAAGGAGGGGGATCTCTGGACCTGCATCGATTAGAGGGCAATCAACCGGGTCACGGTGAAGAATCGCTACCCGCTACCCCTCATACCTGTGTTGCTGGATCAGTTGAAGGGGGCGCAGATCTTTACCAAATTAGACCTCCGTGGTGCCTATCACCTGGTAAGAGTCAGACGAGGAGCTGAATGGAAGACGGCCTTTCGGACCAAATTCGGAATTTACGAATATCAAGTAATGCCTTTTAGGCTTTGTAACACCCCTGCCGCCTTCAAGTATTTCATGGATGAAGTGTTAAGAGGGTACCTTGAGGTCTTCTGTATCGTTTACATTGACATTATCCTTATCTACTCCACCAATATGGAGGAACATATCGGTCATGTGAGAGCAGTGCTAGGCTGCTTACAGAAGAATTCCCTTTATGCCAAACTGGAGAAATGCCTGTTCCACGTGCCCGAGATCGAGGTCTTAGGATATGTCATCAACGAGAAAGGGTTGAGAATGGACAACAAGAAAGACTGGGCCATCACCGAGTGGAAATCACCCATGACTGTGAAAGGGTTGCAGAGCTTCCTGGGGTTCGCGAACTTCTATAGGAGGTTCATTAAGGGCTTCTCACACCTAGTGCAACCCATCACCAGGCTCCTGAAAAACGGAGCACTGTTCCTTTGGGAAGCAGAAGCAGAATCCACCTTTCAGGAAGTAAAGGCGAGATCCACACAGGCCCCTATCCTGCGACATCCGGATGTACGGAGACCATTCATATTGGAGACTGATGCCTCTCATTCTGCTTTAGGGGGAGTACTGTCACAACGACACCCTGATACTGGACAGTTGCATCCTGCGGCGTACTTCTCGAAAAAACTAACTCCCACCGAATTCAATTACAGCATCACTGACAAAGAGATGCTGGCGATCAAAACAGCCTGTGAAGAGTGGAGGCATTATCTGCTAGGAGCTACCCACACCATCAAAATATATACAGATCATCAGAATCTGTTGTTTCTTAAAACCGCACGGGCTCTTACTCCACGTCAATTGAGATTGACTCTTTTCTTCTCAGTTTATGATTTCGCTATAAAATATCGGCCAGGCCCGCAGAACGGGAAGGCAGATGCCCTCTCCAGAGACCATCAGCCTTCCGAAAAAGAAGACACAGAACTGCCTGTAATTCTCCAACACGCGGAATTCCCCAGCACAGAACAAGCTGTTATCACCTCCGCCACCTTCCTGGAAGATGTCAAGGCTCAAGTTGAGCAATTAGATCAGCACACGTGGATCCTTACAGAGCCAAACCTTTGGATGAAAAGGAAGGACTTGCTGTCTCGCTCCCGAGCTCTTTTTCTTCCGACTGAAGCGTAACAGAACCAAGCGTTGGCCTGGACACACGACTCTGCCATAGGGGGACATTTGGGCGCCCACAAATCCATAGCATTGACCACGCGGCTGTCAGGGGCTAGAAATGGATGCGCCTACATTGCCATGCTCAAATCGGAAGGCTGAGGTTGGACTGCAAGCCCCAGAATGCCCACAATGGAAGAGGAGTGTCTGGGCGTATTTAAGTTAATGACGCATGCCGAGTGGCGAGCGTAATTCTTGTTTCTGAAGTCAGACGCGAGGCTGTGCGTCTGCACGAGTCTCGTCTTCGGTGGATACTTTGCTTCATTTGGTGTTTCCTGCTGGTTTGGGGTCTTCCTGTCAGCAGGGATTCTTCTTGGCTGTCTTGGCTTCCGGACCCAGCGAAGCTTCCACTCGCGGCAGATGGCTGTCTGTGCGCATGCGGTTAGTGGATTCTCGCCATTCAGAGAGCCGTTGTTTGCTCGGCTAGGAGAGCGGATTTCAGCCTCTCCTTCTACTGCGCTACTCGGGACCGAGTGGCGTTTGGTGGCATCTCAGGTTTGGGAACGCAATTATTTACGGAGCGAGGAAGGAATGATCACGTTTCAGCTCCATTACTTTGTTTCCGATCATGCTATTGATTTCCTAAAGAACTATTTGGTATACTAGTTTTTATATGTAACCAAGGAGGTTATATTATTTTGCTTTTGCGGAACCCTAGGATAGGTTATGACAAGGCATCTTTTTGTAACTGTATTAGCAACGTCAGTGCACTATATTTTTGTTCACTGCTGCACTGGAACCATTCCTCTGACATTGTGGATTTCATAATTGCTCTGGGAAGCAAGTACTGTTTAGCCTGGATTGGTGTATTTATATAAGGAGTGAAACCAGTACCATTTGGATTATTTTGTTTTGTTTTTTCCTGCTTCTCCATCTCTTGTCTGTTGGGAATGATAGAAGATGGTATGTGGAATAGACGTTTGGGTTATGCATTAGTAGCCTTTGATATGAATGGTGGTATAAACTGGTTGTGTTTTGTTGTTGTAGGAGTCGCCTTTTCCAGTGAGAGAGAAGTATCTCTTCTGGTTTGAAAAGGAACATCGAGATTGGGTTAACCAGGCTCAAGGTACAAAGCAATTTAGTGAGACTCTTTGAGAATAGCCTTTGTTTATGGAACTGTATTAAAAGTGTGTTCTCTCTCTACAGGTATCCCATTCCCAGCTGTTCCTACCCTAATTCCCTTTACCTCGCTTGATCGCCTCAATACTCTGTGGGGGATATTCTCAAGAACGTGCGATAATCTTCGCCAAAATATGTTAACGCAATTTTTCACATCGCCATCTATCGTGGGAAAATAACTCAGTGTTAACGTCGTATTCCCAACACGGCGGTAACATGCGATAGTCTCCCGGCCACGCGTCAAATGTCCGCGATAAAATTACCTGGACGGCGATAAAAATCTAAATCCGAACGTGAAAAAAGTTGCTGCGATGTGCCCAACTGCGATAAAAAATTCTGCGATAAGCAGCGCCAGGCCTGCAAGTTACACAAGTCAGGCGGGAAAAACCACTATAAAAGCGGCAAACAAAAACACAACCAAGACACAAACAACCGCGAAGCACCATGGAGGTAGCCGGAGCAAGTACAGAGGACAACCAGAACCCCACAAGCCGCACGGAGGACCAGCCTGGGACCATCATTGGGGAGACGGTGGCAGGATTTGGGGGACCGGACACTGCACAACATGACCTGACCCAACAGCAACAGGGTGAGTAACGACCAGGGACTGGGGGGATGGGGGGAGATGTGCACAGTGGCACACATGCACAATTAAGTATAGCACATCTGCGGACAAACCATGCCCAAGAGTCACAACTCCGAACAAGAGACCAATTTACCCAAGTCCGCAACATCTCAGCACTGTATAAGCACAGAAGTGAAAGGCACACCGCCTGAAAGGGATAAGGGCAAGCCAAATCAGAGCTGAAGGGGCAACTCACCCACAATGCAGCACACACACATAAGAATCAGAGCACCTCAACAGTGACAACAATGTGGTACAAACTGCAACATTCACACAACAGAACAGAGGACACAACTGCTGCCGCTTGTGTGTAGAAAATGGCCATTCGCATGTGGCATAGCAGGAAACTGTGAGATGATAATGTACAAGTACACCCTCACATCCCTGATGGTGCAGAAATGTCAACTGTCCCGCATCAAATTGGCATCTCCTCACAAACAGTCACAATGTGCATTGTCATGCAGTCTGTATGTAAACTTGTACAATGCGTGAAGATACATGTGAACACAATGTCAATCTGCATCTCCCCTGCACATTGCAGAGGGAGAATCAACACCTCCTGCAGAGCAGACCCAACAACACAGCACTGATGATGAAGAGGACCACACCAACATCTACACCGCCGCCCTCCAACAGCTCATGGACAGCTCCGGCACCCCACCTCCAGCAGCACGGCAGCCCAGCTGCATCGATGAGACCCCACCCCCTGAACAGACCACACAGCAGGAAGCACCCACCACCACGGCTGTCTCCCAGGACCCCCACGACCAACACATGGCATACCAACACCGTGTGTTCGGGTGCCAGAAGAAGATGGCTGACCAGCTGCGGGTGGGTTCCGAACTCATGTCAGCCAAACTAGATGCCATATGTGGGTGTCTAAGTCCTATCAGGGATGACTTTCAGTCCCTAACGGACACCCACTGTCCGCTCCATGCTCTCCAACAATCCATGGCTGACATCGCTGGAGTCATGACTCTGAGCCAAGAACAACTGTCTAGTCAGAGTGGCTCCAGCGATGTCAGCCGGGAGTTAGGACACATAAGGAGAATGATGGAGAGCTTGGAGCGGATGCAGGCGGAAAGAATGTTTGCCACGGCTGCACACCAGTCAGATGTAGCTGTGATCCTCCATGCCCTGCAGATCCTCCTCATGGCATTGCCACCACAAGGCCTGGCATGGATGAATGCTGCTGCTACTACTCCATCCACATCTCCGCCACCTGAAATGTCAGTGCCACACACTGTGGCAGACATTCCACCTCCGGCCCCTGATGTGTCACTGCCACACAGTGATGCAGACAAAACAGCACCACCCGCATGTAAGGCACCGGACACATCAGAGGACGGAGATGATGATGAATCGGGCTTTGTGGTAAGAATGAAGTGGTAGCATTCATCTCCGCCATATGGCCTGTTTCAGTTTGGTTCTGCCTTCTGCATCATGTCCTGGAATAACACCTTCCACTGTCCCCCGATACACTCAGCGACACTCACCTTGGACCTCGACATGGACTGCCATATTTGGTTTGGTCACCAATGACACAGCAAGCACACTGCGGACTGAAGTCTTCCACTCCCGATGAACTTGTCAATCCCTAAAGGACTCCGGCTGGCCCTCCACGGGGCAACATTGCAAAGTGGGGTTTGCATGGCCCTGTACTGGTCCAGCTTCAACACTGTTGTTCGGCGTTGTTGTCCGCTCATGTATTCGGAGTCCAGGCGAAAGCAGCCATGTCCACTGTTGTCGTGGGATATGTGACCAGATCTCCAAGATGCAGCAAGGTGTTGGCACATGTGCAATGGGTTCCAATATGTTGTGGCTGTAGGTACGTAGTTACTTGTCCATAAAAGCGATTGCAGCTTCATAGGCTATCATTTCCAACATGAGCTCGTTGTCGACTTTATCAAACAGGACGGCGAGGCCATCCATTAGCAGGTCCGGACAGATGTGCTGCGTCCACCCCCTTTCACCAATTAGCACTACAGCCCAATAGGGGAGCGGTTCAATGTGGTCACTGCACACGAGGAGTTGTGCAATCTCCCAGGTCCAGCTACCAGCATGTATGCCAAGTATCAAGGCATCCCATAAACGGGTATCACTGTGACACTCCTGGTCGTGGGCCAACAGGAGGCGCACACACATGTCAAAATCCAGTTCAGCTACCGTCCTTTTGGATAGGCAGACATCCATGGACCACTCGAATATGCACTATCGACAATGCAACACAGGCTGAACGCAGGTGACGTTGGCAAGGCGGAAGCTTAGCCGGTAACTGATCCGCAGCACTGCCAATGGCAGTACCCCCAGCAAATGCAGCATACATGCATGGTACAGTTCCACGTGACGGGTTGTGCATGTGTCCGGGATGTTCTGCCATTGCGTTAGTGGCTCTGGTTGAAGCGGCACTGTTCTGACCTGCGCCAGTTCTGTGGATGAAATGCCACAGCTTGGATCAATGAGTTGTTTTAGTGTGGAACGGTTGTATGCCTGGGATGGTGTGGGAGTAAGTGTGAAGGCCATTCCATGCAAGATAACTTTGAGCAAGGACTTCTGTGTGTGGGGTGTGTATACGTTGGTCTTTTGCGGGCTGTGCGTAGTGTGGGAGTCGACATCAGCTGCTATAGTATCTGTCAGGGGTGCCGGGCACATGCAATTCCGAGGTGGGAGGTGCAGATGTGCTTCCACCTGATAGTTCAGACAATGGAGCTTTCATCCCTAATGTTAGTTTCTCATCTGCTTGCATTCAGGAAATGTGACGTGGCTTGTTGGGGGTGGGGTGGGATGTGTGCGACTTTTGGATTCATGTTTGACATGTCTTGCATGTGGCAAATGTGCGGCATCACTGTGTGTTACATTGCCTCACAGCTGCTCCTCCCTCCCCCGAGCCTATTTACTTGTGCGCGCAGCGCGGTTGCATCACTTGCACTCCTACGGCACACCATTGTCATGCCTGTCTGCGCATGTCCACAAGCCTGACAACCACACTGTGATGTTGTCCGTTGAAGGTGGACGGCCACGTGAGTGTAGGCCTATGGTAAGGATAGGGCGGACACAGATGTAGAGTCCATGCGTGGCTGAACTCGCGCTGCGAGTAGGTCTAGGCATTTGGTTCTTCCTGCGGCATTACAGATTCACACAACACTTGGCATGTATGAGCCAAGACCCCGAGCGGTCTTGCGCTCCTTCATTTCTCCGTTCGTGCGATCCCGCCCTCAGGGTACATGCTACATTGCAACATTGTCGATTGCGGCCAGGGTGGCGCCGACACTACAACAGAGACACACGCATTAGTTACTTCCTTGTCCAGGCCAGAACCAAACCACGCCCAGAGCCCCGGGCAAATCCTTCACACCCCTTCGCTGGCCTGGCATACGCCGGCCCGGCCCACTCTGCTTACACTTACAGGGGGGGGACAGAGCTACGTGTCCAAGGTCTTAGACACTGCCTGAGGTGACATGGTTGCTTCCGCAGTCCACAGCACAAGGTAAGGTGGTAGGGCCCTGGCCCATCATGCATACATAATGACCACAAGGACACACTTAGATAGGTAGTGGAACTGGCTACGGGCACGTGTGCCCGGCCACTTTTTATTGCCAGGGTCACATGTCCAGTGACGCCTGTGCTGGATGGGTGTGGGGTGAGTGTAAGCCAGCACTTAGGGAGTGGTTGGTGCTGGCAACAACTAGAACAGTGATCTTCGTATTACACACACAGATTCAATCATAAAGGGTCCATGACTTGTGGTGCACTGAGGTAGGGGCACCAGAGATGAGCGTGCTCATGTGCAGTGATTGTTAATCATTGTGTCCCTTCGGGATATTTCCGCTGCAGCTGCAGTGGGGTGTGGTACACCTGCCTCATCTTCATCATCATCGTCCCAGGTCTTCCCCACTGCCTGAGGCGACATTGTCGCGTCAGCTGTCCACAGCACAAAACTCAATCATAAAGGGTACATGTGTTGTGGTGCACTGAGTCAGTGGCACCTGAAGCGTTCAGTGGGTGCGCAGCCTGCGATGATGCATCGTCCGGGCGGGCCACACTGATAGCAATGTCTGTTGCCTACTGGACTGCGCCATTAATAAATCAAGTCTCAATTTGAATTGTGAGCCCTGCTGACTGCAGTGTAGGCCGGAGGCAGCGGTCAGCAAGGGCCCACAGCCACGTGACGATGACTTGTGGTGCACTGAGTTGGTGGCACCTGAAGCGCTCAGTGGGTGTGCAGCCAGAGATGATGGCGTGTCCTCGCAGGTCAGGATTGGATTTGATTTGAGAGCCCTGCTGACCGCAGTGTAGGCCGGAGGCAGCGGTCAGCAAGGGCCCACAGCCACGTGACGATGACTTGTGGTTCACTGAGTTGGTGGCACCTGAAGCGCTCAGCGGGTGTGCAGCCAGAGATGATGGCATGTCCTCGTAGGTCAGGATTGGTTTTGATTTGAGAGCCCTGCTGACCGCAGTGTAGGCAGGAGGCAGCGGTCAGCAAGGGCCCACAGCCACGTGATGATGACTTGTGGTGCACTGAGTTGGTGGCACCTGAAGCGCTCAGCGGGTGTGCAGCCTGCGATGATGCGTCGTCCGGGCGGGCCACACTGGAAGCAATGTCTGTTGCCTACTGGACTGCGCCATTAATAAATCAAGACTCAATTTGAATTGTGAACCCTGCTGACTGCAGTGTAGGCCGGAGGCAGCGGTCAGAAAGGGCCAACAGCCACGTGACGATGACTTGTGGTGCACTGAGTTGGTGGCACCTGAAGCGCTCAGCGGGTGTGCAGCCAGAGATGATGGCGTGTCCTCGCAGGTCAGGATTGGATTTGATTTGAGGGCCCTGCTGACCGCAGTGTAGGCCGCAGACAGTAGTCAGCACACACATAACTCCGCGGTGCTGTGCCGCTGGGTGCGCTGGGGGCCTGTGTCACAGACGCCAGCGATCGGCTGAGGAGGCTGGCGGTAATGGCGGCGGACTCGTGGCAGGGTGAGGGGCGCCTTCCTGGCAGACGCGTTGGCCATCCGGGAAGTGAACCACGCCCAGAGCCCCGGCCTATTTATTCACACTCCTACGCTGGCCTGGCGTACGCTGGCCCAGCCCACTCTGCTTACGCTTACAGGGGGGGGGACACGGATACATGACCGGGGTCTTCCCCACTGCCTGAGGTAACATGGTTGCGTCCACTGTCCACAACACTACAAACACCAGCAGTATATGTCCACATGGACATGTCTGTGCTCTGCATACTGTAGTCTGTCCAGCACATCACCGCCACACTTAGTATTGTGTACATTCTTATTCATGGGTGACTTGCCTCCTTCACACATACTTGGTTCCCACCTCTCCCCACATTCTGCAATTGTGTGGCTGAGGGGCCATGCCGTTTTGGGAAGGTCAGCTGTCTTGTTCTGCGCTGCCTCTGTGGTAGTCCAGGGGGGGGTCCTGAGGGGTGGTGGGGGTGGGTGTTGTGGCCCTCTTGGGTCTCTGAGCTGCATGGTCAGTAGCTCCATGACATGTGTTGGTCTTCAGATGTGGCTCTGGGCTGGGCTCCCTTTCATGCTGCAGGTTGTCGTCCTGCTTTACACCAGTAAAAGGCAGGTGTTAAATCCCTGCTGCTAACGCGCCTTATCGCCTGTTTTTGGGTCGCATCGCGGATCTGGCTGGTCATTGAGAATATCGCGAAGTGGTATTTTTGTGTGTTTTTGCACAGGAACGCCTACTCTGCATATCATTAGTGTTAGTTGTTGCTCTCATCCATGGCGATGTTTTTTGCGGAGGATATCGCTGGGAAACTGGCGATATCGGCAGTTTGCACCAGCTTGAGAATAGTGCGATAAGTCTATTGCCACTTTTGCAGCGCTAAAGTGCCGATAAATCGGCGATGACTCCTTGAGAATATGCCCCTGTGTTGGTTCTTCAGAGTTGAGGATGTCAAGAGGTGGACCTCTTTGTGCATCGTCCGGATTCTGAGGAGCTCCTGTGATCGTTACAGAATAACGCACCCACGAATTTCAGCTCCTCCTGATCCGGACGACTCGCGTAGATGGCCTCCTTGGACGATGTGCTTCAAGCCTTGGCACTAGTCCAACAGGAACTAGTTACGTCTCGAGCGGAGACAGCAGCTCTTAGGGAGAAGGTTGATAGACAAAGTAGGAACCCATTCGATGCCACGGCATCGACCTCACAAATACAGGTGAATGTACCGCCACCTATTCCCTTGGCCAATCCGGAGAGATATTCTGGGGTCCCTCACAAGATACAAAGCTTTCTAACACAGATCATGCTGCATTTTTCCTGTAAGCCTGCTTCCTTTCCTAACAATCACTCTAGAGTGGCGTTTGCTGTTTCATACTTGTCTGGGGATGCAGCTAATTGGGCGGTCCCATAAGTGAAATATGACGATCCATTGCTTTCCGACTGGAACGCTTTTCGTGGCGAATTCGAAAGAGTGTTTGATAGACGTGCTACCACGTTTAGTGCTGACAGGGAGCTGTTGGAATTAAGACAGGGAAAACAGGATTTGATTACTTATTTGACCTCATTTAATCGGTTGATTGCTGAGACGGCATGGCCGGAGGAAAAGAGGATGTCTCTTTATTATCAGGGTTTACGGGATGAGATGAAGGATGTATTGGCACAGATAGACCCTCAGCCCACCACATACACAGACTTGATGAACCTAACCTTACGTTTGGATCATAGGCTGGCAGAGAGAGGTGGGGAGCGAAGGAGAGGAGAGAGAACTTTTGCTAGGTTTGACAGAGGTATAAGAAAAGCATTTGTCCCGAGTGAACAGGGACCAGAACTCATGGAGGTGGGAGCCACAAGAGCACCATTGTCTAAAGAGGAAAGAGAGAACCGAAGGATACATTGATTATGCATGTATTGTGGGAAGAAAGGACATTTTGTAAGAGAATGTCCCACCAAACCCAAAACGCATAACCCAACAAAAGAGTAGCCGTTACGTTGGTGCAGAAAACCTCAGAAGAAACCCTCCCCACGGGGGCTTCCACGATAGAGACACAACAAGGAAAGGAGTGGAAGTTGCCTTCTCTGTCAGTAAAGGATTTGAAAGACACAGAATCACATATAGTGCTCTCCATGACTCTATCAACTGATCATCAGAATCACAGAGTGTGGGTGATGATCGATTCTGGAGCCACGGGAAATTTTACTGATTATGGGTTAGTTCAACGTTTGGGCTTACAGCGTATTCCCAGGGAAATCCACGAAAAAGTATTGGCAGTTGATGGAAAACCTTTAATATCCGGGCCTATCACCGAACAAACTGAGCAAGTTGGGTTGATATGGACAGAGGATCAACAGGATCATGTAGAAGTCATATTGTTAAATATCATTGAAGCACCCCAATATGAGGTAATATTGGGCATGCCGAGGTTATGGCAGCATAACCCCACCATTGATTGGAAACAGAAAACTGTGGTATTTCATTCGGAGGAGTGTAGACAGCATTGCCTGCAAGCCTGTTCCACCCACACTGTAGCTCTCACCCATGTGTTCCACGTTGCCACTGCAGCTGAAAAAGATATAGTACTACCATCAGTTTATGCATCATACAGGGAGGTCTTTTGTGAGACCAGGGCAGAAATGCTTCCTCCCCATCGTGATTATGACTGTCAGATAGACCTACTTGCAGGAGCTACTATCCCCTCCTGAAGAGTCTATGCTTTGTCGGAGCCGGAAACCAAACATCTGCAAGAATACTTAGACCATTAGGAAGAGATAGGTTTCATAAGGCCTTCACGCTCACCAGCTGCCTCGCCTCTTTTCTTCATATCTAAAGCAAACGGGGACCTTAGAAAGTTAATTGATTACCGCATGTTAAACAAGTATACAGTGAGGAATAGATACCCTCTTCCACTCGTCTCTGTATTGTTGGATCAGGTGAGGGAAGCCACTATCCACACCAAGCTTGACCTCCGAGGGGCGTACCATTTGGTTCGGATCCAAGAGGGGGACGAGTGGAAGACAGCTTTTAAGACACGCTATGGGCTGTTTGAATACTTGGTTATGCCCTTTCGGCTATGTAACGCCCCGGCTGCTTTTCAATTTTTTTTTAATGATGTGCTCAAAGAGTATGTGGATAGGTTTGTAGTTGTATATATTGACGACATACTGGTTTATTCCAATAACCAGGAGATGCATGTGAAACACGTTACTCTGATACTACAGAGATTACAGGAACATAGCTTGTTTTGTAAGTTGAGTAAATGTGAGTTCCATGTGGAGGAGGTTGAGTTCCTGGGAGTGATTCTGAGTCCCTCTGGGTTGAGCATGGCTGAGAGAAAAGTACAAGCTGTCCAAGAGTGGCCAGTCCCTGAGAATGTGAGAGATATACAATGCTTCTTGGGCTTTGCCAACTATTATCGCAGGTTCATCTCTCACTTCTCACATGTGGTTTCTCCCATCACAAAGCTCTTGGGGAAGGGTATGCCCTTTCTGTGGAATGACGAGGCAATGGAAGCCTTCACATACCTGAAAACATCATTCACCACCGCACCTATTCTCAGATATCCGCAAACAGAGATTCCTTTTGTAGTGGAAGCCGATGCCTCAGATATAGCGGTGGGGGCTGTTTTATCTCAGCGAGATAGACATTCAGGACAGTTGCATCCTGTTGCATTTTTATCCAAGAAACTGAATGCGGCGGAGTGCAACTATACATTGGCGGAAAAAGAACTGTTGGCCATCAAAAAAGCATTCCAAGAATGGAGGCATTATCTGTGGGGGGCACATCATCCAGTCACAGTTTACACTGACCATCGGAATCTCCAGTACATGGAAACAGCTAGACAGCTCACTCAAAGACAGATGCAATGGATGCTGTTCTTCGCAGAGTATGACTTTGTTGTTACGTTTCATCCAGTGTCAGAAAACAGAAAGGCAGATACTTTGTCTCGTCAAAAAGATGTTACCAGGCCAAGAGAGGGGATCTCTGAGGCGATAGTTAGCCCACATAGGGTAGTGTGCCCCATATCGATCGAAAGTTTCTTGGAGGATGTGAAAAAACACCGGTCTCATGCTTGGTGGGAGAGATGGGCCCACCTGAACACTCACAGAATGCTCAAACATGGGTTGCCATTTTATAAGAACAAGTTGTACTTACCATCACATGAGCTCCAGCTAAAGGCGTTTAACTGGTGTCATGATTCAGTCCTCGCTGGCCATCCAGGTTGTTCAAAGACATTGCATTTATTACAGCGTCAATTCTGGTGGGAGCAGTTATCCAAAGATGTTACTAAATGGGTAACACATTGTGAAATTTGTGCTCGTGCCAAGGGGGAACATGTAAGATCTAAAGGAAAGTTGATCCCTATCCCAACACCATCGCAACCATGGCAAACCATTAGCATGGACTTTGTTCTCGGTCTGCCAATAGATCAAGGGTACAATGCCATTCTCGTCGTAGTAGACAGTCTTACCAAAATGGGAAATTTTATTCCTTGCAAGAACTTGCCCACAGCAGGCCAGACTGCCCAGTTGCTGTTGACCCATGTGGTTCGAATACATGGACTTCTGAGGGTCATTGTGTCTGATAGAGGACCACAGTTTATAGCAAGATTCTGGCGGATGTGGTGCAAGGCTCTTCAAGTGGAGGTAGCCTTGTCTACTAGTTTCAATCCACAAACAGATGGACAAACAGAGCGGATGAACCAGACTCTCAAAAAATACCTTCGATGCTATTCCAAGGACGCCAATGACTCATGGGTGTCCTTATTGTGGTTAGCCGAACTATCCTATAACAACGCATGGCATAGTTCCATAAAGGAATCCCCGTTCAGAGCCAACACCGGATTTCATGCGAAGGTATTGCCGTTGGCCATTCCCAGTGATGGGACCACTCAACCTACCGTGATGACGCAAATGAAAAAGTTACAGGCAATGCATAAGAAAGTGCAGACCCATCTGAAACATGCCAAACTGATGTACAAGAAATGGGAAGATCGCCACCTCAGTGATGGGCCAAGTTTCCAGCCGGGAGATCGGGTTTGGCTCTCCACCAAGTACATCCGGTTCAAGGTTCGTAGTATCTTCCATCCCGATTCATAGGCCCGTACGCCATTCTGCACAGAATCAACCCTGTGGCGTATAAGCTCAAATTGCCTGCTTCTCTACGTATCCATCCGGTGTTCCACTGCAGCTAATAGAAACCAGCGGTAGGAGCCAGACGTATAGCCATTCCTCCAGTGGTTCGGGATGGCCAGCTGGAATGCGAAGTGCGGCGGGTGTTGGATTCCAAGTACATGAGGGGGAGGCTGTGGTGTTTCATCTCCTGGAAGGGGTACCCTCGGAGGATGATTCTTGGGAGCCCTGTGGCAATGTTCATGCTCTAGCCGCTGTGCGAGCCTTCCATTTACGCTATCCGGATAAGCCTGGATCTAAGAGGCGCCTGGGAGGAGGGCATACTGTCAGGGGCTAGAACCGGATGCACCTGCATTGCCATGCTCAAATTGGAAGGCTGAGGTTGGACTACAAGCCCCAGAATGCCCACAATGGAAGAGGAGTGTCTGGGCGTATTTAAGCTAATGACGCATGCCGAGTGGCGAGCGTAATTCTCAGTGGCGTAGGTAGGCACTCTGCCGCCCGTGGCGGTCCCTGCCTTTTGCCGCCGCCGCCGAGCGCCTAAGAGGGGGGGGGGGTGCTAGCGATAAATTTACCTGCCGCCCCGAAATCTCGTGCCGCCCGGGGCGTACCGCCCCCTCCGCCCCCCCCTTGCTACGCCAGTGGTAATTCTTGTTTCTGAAGTCAGACGCGAGGCTGTGCGTCTGCACGAGTCTCGTCTTCGGTGGATACTTTGCTTCATTTGGTGTTTCCTGCTGGTTTGGGGTCTTCCTGTCAGCAGGGATTCTTCTTGGCTGTCTTGGCTTCCGGACCCAGCGAAGCTTCCACTCGTGGCAGACGGCTGTCTGTGCACATGCTGTTAGTGGATTCTCGACATTCAGAGAGCCGTTGTTTGCTCGGCTGGGAGAGCGGATTTCAGCCTCTCCTTCTACTGCGCTACTAGGAACCGAGTGGCGTTTGGTGGCATCTCAGGTTTGGGAACGCAATTATTTACGGAGCGAGGAAGGAATGATCACGTTTCAGCTCCATTACTTTGTTTCCGATCTTGCTATTGATTTCCTAAAGAACTATTTGGTATACTAGTTTTTATATGTAACCAAGGAGGTTATATTATTTTAACTTTTGCAGAACCCTAGGATAGGTTATGACAAGGCATCTTTTTGTAACTGTATTAGCAACGTCAGTGCACTATATTTTTGTTCTCCTGTGCGCTGCTGCACTGGAACCATTTCTCTGACATTGTGGATTACATAATTGCTCTGGGAAGCAAGTACTGTTTAGCCTGAATTGGTGTATTTATCTAAGGAGTGAAACCAGTACCATTTGGATTATTTTGTTTTGTTTTTTCCTGCTTCTCCATCTCTTGTCTTTTGGGAATGATAGAAGATGGTATGTGGAATAGACGTTTGGTTTATGCAGTAGTAGCCTTTGATATGAATGGTGGTATAACCTGGTTGTGTTTTGTTGTTGTAGGAGTTGCCTTTTCCAGTGAGAGAGAAGTATCTCTTCTGGTTTGAAAAGGAACATCGAGATTGGGTTAACCTGGCTCAAGGTACAAAGCAATTTAGTGAGACTCTTTGAGAATAGCCTTTGTTTATGGAACTGTATTAATAGTGAGTTCTCTCTCTACAGGTATCCCGTTCCCAGCTGTTCCTACCCTAATTCCCTTTCCCTCGCTTGATCGCCTCAATACTCTGTGTTGGTTCTTCAGAGTTGAGGATGTCAAGAGGTGGACCTCTTTGTGCATCGTCCGGATTCTGAGGAGCTCCTGTGATCGTTACAGCGGTATTTCTGGTGGAGGAATCTCCGTCAAGATGTCAAGCAGTACGTCAAGAATTTTGCTGTATGCGCTCAAGGGAAACCCAGTCACTGTAAGTCTGTAGGACTGCTCCAGACTCTTCCTGTTCCCCCTTCTCCCTGGCACACAGTCTTGATGGATTTTATCGTGGAGATGCCTCCCAGCGAGGGTTATACGGTGATCTTGGTGGTTGTGGACCATCTGACAAAAACGGGTCATTTCATCCCCCTGAAGAAAGTACCTACGTGCTCAGAACTGGCCATCACCTTCCTGCAGAATGTGGTATGGCTTCATGGGATACCCGCTGTGCTATTAACAGACCGGGAATCTCAGTTTACTTTGCGTTTTTAGAAAGCCTTGTGCGCCGCAATGAAGGTCGATGCCCGGCTTTCTACCAGCTACCATCCTCAAACCGATGGCAAAACAGAGTGGTTAAACGAAACCCTTGAACAATATCTGCGGTGCTTCACACTTCAGCACGAAGATGAGTGGGGCTCCTTGCTCTGGATGGCTGAGTTTGCGTATAATAACTCCGAACATTCCTCATTGGGTTGTTCCGCTTTCTATTGCCAGAATGGGTGTCATCCAAACGTGCTACCATTCGAATGGCCCAACGCCTCGTATCTTCCCTCAGTGAGTGAACACCACGCACATCTGCATGCGGTGCACCAAGAAGCAAAAGCTCAACTTACCAAGGCTCAGGCAGATGACAAATGCTACGCTGACAGAAGACGCTCCAAGGAACCCGGGTATCGTGTGGGGGAGAAGGTGTGGTTGGCAACCAAACATCTACATTTGAAAGGGGTCAATAAGCTCAAGCCCAAATACATAGGCCCCTATTCCATTAGTAAAATAATAAACCCTGTGGCTATGCGCTTGAGCCTGCCAGCTTCGTGGCAGATTCACCCTGTCTTCCATGTCTCCCTTCATCGCCCCTGTCTGCCTCAAACCCGTTTACCCGACAGGCCACCCTCCTTAGATATGGATGGGACTGATGAATACGAGGTGAAGAGTATCTTAGACTCCAAGTTAATGAGGGGGCGGGTCCTCTACCTGGTCGACTGGAAAGGCTATGGGCTGGAGGAGCATTCCTGGGAGCCTGTCAGAAACCTTCACTGTCCTCGCCTGCTTCGGCGCTTTCATGAACGTTTCCCTTCAAAACCTGGTAGGCCGCCGGGTCGGCGGCCTTTGCGGGGGGTACTGTCATGACCGTGTCCGGGGCTCGGCATCAGGGTAGGCGCAGGCACATGATTCTCTCTTCCTTCTATTGTTGCATGACTGGGAAACGTGTGATGGAAGGACTACGTTTCCCACATCCTTGGGGCAGGCACACGAAGAGGCAACGAAAGTCAGCTGTTGTGGGAAGGCAGTATATAGCCTGTCCGCTCTGCTGCTCCATGCTTGTCGTTCCTGCTTTGTGCGTTCGACCTGCCATCCTGTACTTCCTGACTTTTGATTTGCCTGCCGGTTACCTGACGAGTCTGTTTCCTGCTGCGCGTCGTCCTGACGGCTCACTCTCCTGCCGCGACTCCAGTCTATCTGTGGAGTCCATTCCTTCCCTGCTACGACGCATTCCAGGAAGGAGCCAGTTTGTTGTCCGGTGCCTGGGAGATGAGTGGGGAAAAGAGCCTTTCCCGAGTCTTTGTCCTCTCCGATCCGCACCACTCCTGTGATGGAACAAGGAGACGGTTTTGTTTCTTCTTCCCGGAGGCGACGCGGGAATCGGATCGTTCCCGAGCTTTGTCTGCCTCAACTTGCATTGCTCCTGTGAGGAACAGGGAGCTCCTCCACTTTACTGTTAGATAAGTGATGGGGGTGTGCTAGTGCCTGGGCACTTTTGTTCGTGAGAATTTGTGCTATGTCCTTATGCTTCTTGCTCGCTGTACCTAGGATCCTGTTATTATTTGGAACTTTCCTTGACTTGATTGCGAAACAGCACAGAGCTGCTGGTTCCTCCTTAGTCTGTGGCCAAGTGCTGGCATTCAGACACTGTTTTTTCTGCGAGCTGCCTAAGTGGATGCTGGGGGATGTGAGTTTTGCTGGAGCCTAGACAAGAGTGCATTAGGTAGGGGAAGAATTGTATGCATGGTTGTTCTCTTATTTCTTTCTCTTCTCTTGCACACAGCGTACGTCATAAGAGTCGATGTTCGATGATGTTCTGACTGGTGCATCCTCCATCCAGCGTTGTTTGTTGTTTTCTCCCATTCCCTTTTCTCCGACACACTTCTCACAGGGCAGCGAGATACGCACCTTTGCTCCCTGTGTGGCAGTGTAAAGGGGAAGTTGGAAATTATCTGCTTCCCATCATCCCCGCTGGACGTTATCAGCAGGTCAGTGGCGCCTCTGTCTTCAGGATCCGACAGTAGGTACCTTGCTCCATCTTACAGCGCAAGCAGTTGGGTGTTTCTGCTCTACCCATTGTATGGAGTCGTGCTCTATCATAGTACACCCTGTGTAATATTTTGAACTATATTAATCTTAGCTGAAGCTTAATTGCCACTTCTCTTGGGTGCATCAGTGCCGCTTCCCAATCTATATCCTCAAGCGTACCTGGGATTTCCTCCCATTTATCCCTAAGGGCTAGCAGTCTATCGGGAATGTTGTTTATTAGGGTTTTGTATGTCCAGGAGACTGCCTTAGCAGATATCTCTTCCTGTAGCAGTCTCCTTTCTAGCGGTGCATATTCGGGAATACCAGTTATGTTCGGTTTTTGCACTCTCCAAGCGTGTTGTAGTTGTATATATTTGTGGTGTTGTTTATTTGACAGTTGGTATTCAGCTTGGAGGTCTGTGAAAGTAATTAAGTCTCCCTTTTTAATTATGCCTCCTAGCGACGTGATCCCAACCATGTCCCAGCCCCTGAAGTCCTGTAGCTTCGCCAGCTCCAGCAATCTCCTTCCCTCCCATAACAGTGTTGCTTTGGATAGTTTTCTGCCCCAATTCATCAGTTTTTCTGCTCCCTTCCAAGCTTCGATTGCCCTTTGCATGGTGGGTAGCAGGCCTCGTACCCCAGCGCCCAATATAAATAATGAACATAGGATGACTTCCGAAACTGATGTCTCTCGAGGGCTTATGTAGAGTGGTCACCTGGAGCATGACACCATTTGTTAATAACTATTAAGTGTGCCGCTCAATAATATGCTTGAATGTCTTGCAAGGTGATTTCCCTGTTATATTGGCTACGCTGTAGTGTTTGCAAAGCCACTCTATGGTGGCCACTGTCCCACAGAAGCGTACGCAGTTCACTATTAATTGTCTTAAAAATGCTGTCCGGGATCTTATGATATGTGTTTTGGAGTATGTATAATAGTTTGAGAAGTTTTATCATTTTGTACATGGCAGCTCTCCCTAATAATGTCAGAGGGAGTCGTCTCCATCTAGCCACATTGTCCCTGAAGTCCGCCAGTACTCGTTTAATGTTACGGATAAGGCAGTCAGCCACGTTTGTCGAGATAAACAATCCCAGATATTTAAAACCCTTTGTGGTAGTATGTAAGTGATCTGGTATTAATTGTGCATCCCTAGGGCCTCCCACGGGGTATAAGTTCAATTTCCCCCAATTAATATTGTATCCGGAGTGCTTACCATAATCCCCGACTAATTGAAATATCAAGGTAAGTGTTGTATCAGTGTTGGTGACATAAAGTAGAATATCATCTGCGTACAGGGAGATCCGTTCATCTGCCAACTGTTTGCTAGTGTCTTGGAAACCACTGAGTCCTGGATGTGTCCTAGTTTGGCACGCTAGTGGCTCCACGACCAACGCAAAACGCAGGAGAGAGAGGGGGCAGCCCTGGCGCGTTCCTCTTTAGATAGGAAAGTCGTCCGACTTTACTCCATTAACTCTGACTCTGGCTCTAGGTTGGGTATATAGTAGTTCCACCCATGTCATGTATACTTGCCCGAACCCAAAGTTGGCAAGGACACACCTCATGAAAGGCCAATGAACAGTGTTGAAGGCCTTTTCTGCGTACAGAGACAGCAACATTTTTGGGGTGGCCCTGTCTTTTACTGTATCTAGCCAGTTAGCCAGTCGGCGGAGATTAAAGCACGTGGCGAGGCCAGGCATAAAACCTGATTGGTCTCGATGGACCAAGGATGTAATTACGGTTATGAGCCGCGTCGCCAGAATAGAAGCCAGGATCTTCGTTTCTATATTGAGGAGCGAGATTGGGCAATAAGATCCTCAGCATTCTCGGGGCTTGCCTGCCTTTGGTATAACTACCACTGTGGCCTGACGGAGATCTGGTGGCAATATCCCCTCTTTCCTTGCCACCTGAAACATCTTGAGGAGATGAGAGGCCAGCAGCTCAGCGTTTTGTTTAAAAAACTCTGCTGGAAGTCTATTTGGCCCTCAGGTTTTCCCAGATTTGTGTTCGTTTATGGCTTCCTACACTTCGGTTATAGTGATTTCTGCCTCCAGAGCTTCCTTTTCATCTTGTTGTAGGATGGGAGTCGTTATGTCACTAAGGTAGGACATTATCTGTGTGGGATCTGCTAGGGGTCTAGCATCATATAGCTCCGTGTAAAAACGTGCAAAGGCATCTGCTATAGCGTGTGCGGTGGTGTGTTGTGCTCCCTGCTCTTGTATTTCGGACACCCAGCTCGCTTCCCTTTCTCTTCTGCCCAGCCAGACCAGGAGCCTCCCTGCCCTATCTCCAGCTTCATAAAGTGTGAGAAGTTGGCCTGGTATATGCTGTCCACTAATTAAAGTGGGCACCCTGTACCAGTCCAAACGACCCTTATGGTAATTTAAGCGGTCAAAGATAACCTTAGAAAGCTATCCAAGTGGTAACTGTAGAGAGCAGCCTTCGGGCTTAGTCTTGAAGGAATGCTAAGCATTTTGTTTTACTGGAATGCAACCTTTTAGTATTGGTTAAATAAAGGAGAACCACACAGTAGTTCATAAAAATATGTATTTATTGATATAGCACTCTTTAAGTACGTCACAGTACCCTCTACACGAGGATACTCACAAAGCTCACAATACTGTAGCACAGAAACAATAGTAAATAGCACTAATACACAGTGGGCTCCTGGGGAGACCAAATCATATACTAAAATACTGGTATAAGAACCACGACTCGAGTTAAGACAGTGTCTAGAGGATGTAGAAATGCTGGGACCCCAAGGAACCACCCAAGGTGAGTAAGTAGCGACCCCATGGAGGACGGGTGCAGTGTGGGAACACGACCGCGTGCTACGTACAATTCAATGGGAGAGTCGCAGTTGAAATTTTAATGTTTAAGGGCCCTTCTAAGTGGACTTCAAAGAAACCCCGTGGAAGTTAGGAGGTTGGAGAGCCACCCCACCCATGGCTACCATAGTACCAGAGTTACCTATCCCAGGGAAGCCAGGTGCATAGGTCTGAAGTGGCGTCGGAAACCGCCGTCGATCTCTATGGACGACTTCGAAGAAGAGCCACTGCTGGGAAGAAGAAAAGTGTCTGTCGGAATCCAAAGGTGGATTCTTGGTGAAGAGTACATGAAAGCAGAGGGGACAGAGTCTGGGTCACTCAAGAGTGACCAGGGGCTCGGTAGACGAATGCCCACCGATATCGGGTGCTTCAGGTGCGTTGAGGGGGTTCTTGACTCTGCAGCCACCGGTGCCAGGAGACGTTGAGGACAACCAGGAGGATAGATATGTCCCACGAAGGATGTCGAGTACTGAGGGGTCAGTGTCCAGCTGGAGCACCAACAAGCCTTGGCAACGGCAACCCACGCAGAAGGTCGAAGAAGGTTACGGTTCGGACCAGCAAGGTCCCGGAGACTCACCAAACACAGGGGAGTCAGGGCAGGCCTGGAGCAACCAGGGAAGCCCAAGAAATGCAAAGTTGACCCTCAAGAGGACCCATAGGCCGGAGGCACAGGAGTCGCAAGTGGACCTCAAGCAGTTTCGCAAAGCAACAGCCCACGGAGCACTCCGTGCGGGGAGGCCGGAGTTCTTTGGTGGAAATGGTGCCAGACGTTGGGGCTACTCGGAGCCCAGTGCAATTGTTTTGGAAACACCAACAAGCATATGCACTTGCAAAAGTACACGGTGCACAAGGGTACGGGAAATGCAGCCCCCATGAAGGATTCTGACCTCAAACTTGGTGAGAGGGCAGCTCGGACCTCAAGGTACTTGGAAACCCATGGCCAGTGTTGCTGGAGCCTTTGGAGTCCGTAGGAGCTCAGGAGCAGCAGACCGGTCAGTTGAGATGTGGTGCCTGCGGTTGCAGGGGAGTCAATCAATCAATCAATCACGGCATTTATAGAGCGCGCTACTCACCCGGGAGGGTCTCAAGGCGCTGGGGGAGGGGGTAGGTTACTGCTCGAACAGCCAGGTCTTGAGCTGCTTCCTGAAGGAGAGATGGTCCTGGGTTCGCCCGAAGGTGAGTGGGGAGGAGTTCCAGGTCTTGGCTGCCAGGTAGGAGAAGGATCTTCCTCCGGCGGTGGTTCTGCGGATGCGTGGTGCGGTGGCGAGGGCGTGGCTGGTTGATCGTAGCTGGCGTGTGGGCGTGTAGAAGGTCATGCGGTCGTTGAGGTACTTTGGGCCCAGGTCGTGGAGGGCCTTGTGTGCGTGGGTGAGGAGTCTGAACGTAATTCTCTTGCTGACGGGGAGCCAGTGCAGGTCTTTCAGGTGTCCGGTGATGTGGCTGTGTCGGGGGATGTCCAGGATGAGTCGTGCGGAGGCGTTCTGGATGCGCTGGAGTCTTTTTTGAAGTTTGGCTGTGGTTCCGGCGTAGAGGGTGTTCCCATAGTCCAGTCGGCTGGTGACGAGTGCCTGGGTGACGGTCTTCCTGGTTTCAGTGGGGATCCATCTGAAGATCTTGCGGAGCATGCGCAGGGTGTTGAAGCATGAAGATGTGACTCCTTCACTCCAAGGGAGATGTCTTCAGTTGTCCTTAATGCTCCGCAGGTCCTTCACAGAGCCTGTATGGTGCACGGGCACAGACAATGCTTTGGACAGAGAGGGAGACAAAGTCGGGCCAACACAAAGTCCAGCGAAGTCCAGCGTGTCCAGACGGTCGAAGGTCAGTGGTTTCTTGATCAGAATCTTGTCCACGTCAAATCTAGGGTCCTACAGCCAGGTAATCCCTTTTGTACCCACGGGAGAGGGTTGGACAGATTCAGGGGACCCTCCCAGGGGAGGGTCTGGACAGTGGGGAGGTTACCCACATGTCCTTTGTCCAGTTTCGTGCCAGAGCAGGAGCCAACAGCTCCCAGGACTGGTTTGAACTGAACTATGCACAGGGACACTAAATGTGCCCCTCATGCAGACTTTCGGTTGCTGACAAGCGCACCCACCCAGGCCTAATACACTAAATCCTGTCTCGCAGGTGGTCACACCTCCCTGTGACAGGATGCCTATTGTTTGCCTTCCCCTGCTAGAGCTTGGCTCAGCAGCAGGAGGGCAGAAATGTGTCTCTGGTCGGCAGCAACCATTTTGGGATGCCCGGGACTAGTAGGATGGTGTCAGGAACACCAGGGACCTCACAAAGCTCATTTCTGAGGGGTGGAATCATACCTCCCACACCGGTTACTGTTTTTATTTTTTAAACATACTTTATTGACTTTTTAGCAAACATTCAACAAGCTACAGCAATATTGTAAATTACGGATATTCAGTTGTACTCCTCAATGGTCTGTAGTTACATATCTAAGATAGACTCGGGAGTCGTGTCATTAGCTCAAGGCCCCCACCCCCTCTATCCACTTAATAAAGGTACTATAAGTTGCATCGTATTCAGTCCATCGAGCTCTCTACTTTTAGTCCTTAATGTCAGAAATAATCACTGCTCAGCATTGTAAACTGCCCCCAACTGTTCCCCCCCACCCTTGCCACCCCCCCAGGCGTGTCACGCGTAGCCAATCCCTTATCTACCTGATCTGGGGATGCCCTTCTCTTTGCTCTGCTAGCTGCCATTATGGGTCATTGCTGATATCCTATCAGTTTGAGGAGTTGCTACCGCTGCATATTTGATCCACTGCTCGTCATTCAGTGGTGTCTAAAGTGCGGAGTTCAGCCTTCGCCATCGGGGGGCCCTCCTGCTGGGTCCTCTCCCATCTCGGTCTCCGGGTTCTTTAGCAATTCCACTAACGCTGTCCATGCCCTACCTGTCTCCAGTGCCTTTCGCTCCCTGTTGTTTTGGCTATTTGCAGCCTGACTTCCCCCTCACATTCTGCCCATTTTATGAATTATTTTTTCCACCTGAGTATGTTAGGGCCGCCTCTCGCTTTCCAGTGGCTGAGAATGTCCCTTTTAGCTAAGACCAGGCCTAGGTCCTGGAACCTACTCGTCACTTTATTTTTAGCCGTGTGGGGGAACCAGTGTAGCAGGCAATACCCAGATATTACTGCTATTTCTCTTTCGGTCACATCTGCTAAGATTGTGGCTACCTCTTCCCAGAAGTCCCCCAGGTTCGGGCAGCTCCAGAACATGTGCAAGAATTCTGCTCCTTCCATATTGCAGCGTGGGCAAGCTGCTGTTTGCGTAGTAAAATATTTATTAACCTTGCCTGGTGTGAGGTAAGCTCTATGCAAAACATAGAAATGTACCAACTGAAACCTAGCATTTCTAGTGCTCTTCCATACCCTTTCCACTAACTCCCCCCACACTTTCTCAGCTATAGGTTCGCCTAAGTCTGCTTCCCATTTTTGATGCAACTTACTCAGAGGAGGGAGTGTCTCATGTGTGAGTCACCTGTAAATGCATGTGATCGCCCTAAAGGTTCCAACCGCTGTTACCATATACTAGCACCCTGCCGATGTCTGCGGTTCTGTGAGTCCCTCCCTCCAGTGTTTTCGTATCGCTGCCGTGAGGGCTGTATGCAACAGGAAATCCCCCCCCCCGGTATGTCATATCTCTCCCTAAGGTTGTTAAATGGGATCAGCCTGCCTTGTTCATATAGGTCCCCCATTGAGGATATTCCTAGCTCTCCCCAGGCCACCAGTCTATGCCAGTCACCCCCATGAGGTAGCGCTTCGCACATAACCAATGGGATCTCCAGGGCATAAGGGCATTTAGTCTTAGATCTTCATAGGCTCCTATTCCAGCATTTGCGTGCTTTTTTCAGTTCAGTGGGAATGTCACGGTCCTGAATAGGGAGTCTCAGTATTACTCGCGACAGCAGTCACAGGCTTAGGGTCACGTCTCCCTGATCTACTGTCCCTCTGAGTCTGCCTGCCACCCCCTTAGGGAGCCACTGTAGTTGTGCTGCAAGGTAATAGTACTCAAAATCGGGCACAGCCAGTCCTCCTTCTGCGCTTGGCCTCATAAGGGTGGTGAGCACCACTCTCCGCCTACTGGTTCCCCATATGAACGTCGTCACCAGTGCTTTTAGTCGGCTAAACATTCACGCCGGGATCCAAACTGGTAGTGCTCCGAAATAATATAAAAACCTTGGTAATGTTACCATCTTTAAAGGGGATCCTGCCAGCCACTGACAGAGGAAGGGTCCACCAGAAGTCAAAACTGCACTTGGCTCCCCTCAAGGCTCTCCCTACATTACCTTCCAATAGGTCCCCTTGGGTGTGGTATATCTGAGGTGCCAGGTACGTTAAGTAACGGTTCTCCCACTGAACACCTTCTGTCTCTTGTGGACCCAACCTATCCGCCCTGGTAGGGAAGAGGCATGACTTCGCCCAGTTCACTTTAAAGCCCGCCACCCTCCCTAATCTGTTTAGGATCTCCTTAGCCCCCCAAAGTGCTTCCCCCGCATCTGCCAGAAACAGTAATAAATCGTCTGCATACAAATACAATATGATGTGTTTCCCCGGTCACCTCAAGTCCTCGGAAGTACTGGCCTGTTCTATCCTTGGCGCCAGCGGCTCCATAGCCAGGGCAAACAGCAGGGGTGACAGCAGGCATCCCTGTCTTGTTCCCCATTCTATTCTGCAGGTCTCAGAAATTAGTTTGCCCGTCTTAACCCGGGCAGTGGAATCCTTATAGAACAGTACCATCCACTCAGCGAACTCAGGCCCCAACCCGAATTTCCTCATCACTTGGAATAGGTAAGTCCATTCAAGGCTATCGAAGGTCTTTTCAATATCTACTGCAAAGATGGTCGCCTCATCCCTGCAGTAGGAATCGGCCTCAAGTACATGCAATAATCGTCTGACATTTAATGCCGTGTTTCTGGTGGGAATAAAGCCCGCTTGGTCTTGGTGTATCAGTGTTGTCATTTGCAGGAGGAGGCGAGTGGCCAGTATTTGGCTCAGAATTTTATAATCCAGGTTATGCATAGAGAGCAGCCTGTATGCCGCCCTGTCCCATGCTGGCTTCCCCGGTTTTAGCAGCGGGATGATTACCACTTCTCTCGTTGAGCTAGGTAGTTTTCCCTCCTGTTTTGCCTGGTTATATAGTTCTACTAGTCTGGGAGCTAGTAGGTCAACATATGTTGAGTAGAACTCTACCGGGAGTCCGTCCGTCCCTGGCGTCTTGTTCCTGGCCATGTTCTTGATGGCCCCCCTCACCTCGCTCACCTCTGTGTCTCTTCCCAAGGACTCTGCTATTTCCTCTGATACTGCTGGTAGCTCTATGTCGCTTATAAAGTCGTCAAGTTCCTCATTCGCCGGGGATAGTCTGCTCTTATATAAATCTGTGTAATAATCCATAAACAGGTCATTGATATCCTGTTGTCGGTGGAGAGTCTCTCCCCTCTGCACTTTCAGCTCTAGTATGACCGAGTCTCTCCTAGCCGGGTTAGCCAACCAGGCCAGCTAGGCCCCAGATTTGTCCCTTTCAGAGTGAGCCCGGACCATATAGTTTTTGTAGTCGAAGTAGCGTAGCCTCTCCACCTGTTCGGCCACTGCTTCCTTGGCTGCCAGGAGCTCCTCCTGCTTGTCCCTCCTTTCTGGCCTTTCATTCTCTAGGTCTCGAAGTTTCTGCTTGGCCACCAGTGTGTCCTGCAGAAGCACCTTCCGTACTCCTTCCGTACTCCTACCATCTCAGAGATACAGCGCCCCACTCTATTAGTATGTTTGTCACTGTGCCAGTGTTCTCTACAAAATATTGTCCGATAGCGGTGCCCACTGTCGTTTGGAAGACCTGGTCCTCCAACGCTTCAGGTCTCAGGTGCCAGGTCGGGATTTTAGGTCTTTCACTGGACCAAATTAGTCCCAATAATAATGGGTTATGGTCCGAAATTGTTCTGGCAAGGTATTTGCTGGTTTGTACACATTTGTGCACGTCAGGGAAGCACAGTATGGAATCTAGTCGGACATGGAGCTCATGCAGTGCCGATAAAAAGGAATAGTCTCTGTCCCCAGGGTGTTGCTCCCTCTAGGAGTCCACTAACCCCCACCGCTGTTGCCAGTGTTGTCGCGCCTCTGCTAGCTTATGTATGGGAGCATCAGTGAGAGGTGGATGGGAACGATCTAATCCCACATCTGTGATACAATTAAAGTTCCCCCCTAGTATTATCGATCCCGTCAGCACTGGAGCCAGCGTTCTGGAGAGCTGAGTCAGGTACGAGGCGTTATATCTCTTCCATCCAACTGACCTGACAATATGACGTACCTCCCCTCAGGGTCAATTATTTGTCCCGTGCCCTGAAAAGGTACTCCTGCCCTCACCCAAATTAGAACACCTGGCTCCTCCATCTATGCTGGAGCGCGGCTCCTTCTTTTGCCATTATGTGTGTCTCCTGCAGCAGTGCGATTTGCACCCCTCTCCTCACTAAGTGCGCATGTATTCTATGGCGCCGCGACATAGTGTGCATCCCCGCACATTCCAAGATATGCATTTAAGATCTATGGGGGGGTACCATTGTGCTGGTCTCGTCTCCTCCCCGGTAGCTATCTAAGGTTTGACACGCCTGGCCCCTAAAATCAACCCTTGAATTAAACAAGAACCCCAACTCCCCCTCCCCAGGACAGGTACAGGCAAACTAGTTCCCATCCAAATGCAAACTAAGTTACGAAAAAGTCCTCTGGTGGTTGTGGGGCTATGCAGCTTACCCTACCGGCCCCGGAGCACCACCAGGTCATGTCCCCCAGTGTCTTGACTTGTTAGTCAGCCCCGGTTCATATGCTGCATTTCCTCTGCCTGGCCAGTAGGAGTTATGACCCCAGCGTTCACTCTCTCAGTCTCAGGCCCATCTGGCATTGTGATGCATAACTGCTTTTCCTTTTCAACTTGCCCCCATCACGCAATATCATCCGACGTCTGGGGTGTGACTTCCGGCAATTCAGTGTTTGAATCTTCGTTAGCGCTGGCGGCCAGTGACCCATCTGACCTATCCGCTTCCAGCCCACTCTTGCTCGACCTAGGACTGGAGCCACCGTGGCTAAGTTCCGCAACTGCTTGCAGTGCTTTGCGCCTTTCGGTTCTGACCTCCCTTGAGGACGGCGCCCAAGTCGTACTCTTTCTCTTTTCTGTGGGCTTCTGTGTCAGATCTGGTGAGGAATTACGCTTTTTGTTGCCTTGTCTAGAGTCCAACCACTCCCATGCTTCTTGCGGCGTAGTGAAAAACTGCACACCTGTTTTATCAGCCACTCGTAACCTTGCTGGATATAACATCGCATAGGGAATCTGCAGTTGCTGTAACTTCTTTTTGAGGGATAGAAACGAGGCTCTTTGACGCTGCACCTCTCTTGTAAAGTCTGGGAATATCATGATTTTACTGTTGTTCATCTGCATGTCCTGCTTTTGATGGGTTTGGTGTAGCACATGATCATGATCCCTGAAATGAAGGAGTCACGCCACTATAGGACGAGGAGGGGCTCCAGGTTTGGGCGGTCTGGCTGAAACCCTGTGAGCTCTTTCCAGCGCATAAAAAGGGGAGAGCCCCTCTGGGGCTACTTCAGTTTTAATCTACTTCTCAAGGAATCGTACCATGTCCGTGCCTTCCGCTTTTTCAGGTACTCACACTATGCATAGATTATTTCTACGAGATCTCATCTCGCTGTCCTCAGCTCTTACTTCGAGAACTTTAATCTTGGCCTCCACCGCACTGAGTGATTTTTGTAGGGTGACTACCGCCTCAGGGAGATCAGTGAGTGTTTTTTCGGTGGTTGCCACCCTCTCCTTTAGTTTGCGGTGGTCATCTTTCAATAGGCTTAGATCTGTCCCTATCGCATCTATTTTTGCCTCCAATGCCTCCCTCGAGGCCGTAATGGCCTGCATGATGTCCGTCAAGTTGGGCTGCATGGTAGTAGCATCTTTCCCCAACTCCATGCTTTCATCGTCGTCATCCGTCTGGGTTCTGGTTCCCCCCATGTTGAGGGCGCTATATCCTTTCCGCTTGGATACTTTCCCCATCTCTCTCGATGGGTCCCTGCTTTCGCAGAGATAAGAGGGCTGGCCAACGCAGGTGGTTCTCTAACGGCTCCTATAGCCTCTCCGTGTCACAATGGTCTGCTCCCCATGCTATCCTGTGGTGCGCCGCCCCGTGCAAATCCACGGCCCTCTACGGCTGGCTGGGTCAGGCGTAATGCGCGTCGGGTTCCTGGTCTATGTGATCTGCTGCTCTTCAATGGCGCCTCCCTCGCACCCTCCTGCTGTCCTCCACTGACCTGAGCTAATTGCGCTGTCTTCTCATGGCCGCCACCACTCCAGTGGTCCTCACCTTAGGCGTCGTAGGGTTCTAGGGGTGCGTCTTCCAGGCTTCACTCGTTCCACTGCCCAGCCTCTGGCAGTTGTGCCCACTGCACACCGACTGCCGAGTTATGCCTAAGGCCAACACCACTCAGGCCTTGCTCCCCTAGGTCTCCGCTAGGTCCCGGGCCAGCATGGGCTCTGGAGGCCTCTATTTGTGTGGGTACTTCTGCCACTCGTGCCCCTCCACCTGTGGTAGCTGCTGCTCGAGTGTACCAAGCGTTCATTAATGATGCCCCCAGGGGGCCCGCTCAATCGAGAGCGGTCCCCACCATTACGCCGTCCCTGCAGCAGGCCCCTCTGCTATGCTGCATTGTTCGCGGGCCTTTCCGGTGTCCTGTAGTGGATTGCCCGGCCTCGTTCACCGCCTCGTCGGCTGCCAATATTTGGGGCCCCTCCTCGCTGCCTTTAGGGTCAGCCTGCTTACCGCTTGTTCCGGGGCTTCTGCACGGCGCCGGAGGCCCCACCAGCACAGCTACTTCTCTCTCACTCAGGCCCCCCCCTCTTCCGCAGCCGCACGGGGGTTACCAGGCTCCCAGCTTCGGTCACCACAGGGCGCTTGCCCAGGGTGAAGCAGCCCCCTCTGGTGCGCCGCCATCGGAGCAGATTTCTCCGCCTCGCGGTAGTGTTCTTAGGCCTCACCGTAGCTCTGCCGCCATTCGCCCGACGGCGCTCTCTGATCCGCCGGTGGTCAGCTCTTGGGGCACTGCTCCGCTGACTCCAAGACCCCGCCTTCTTCCTTCTGCTACCGCTGCGGGTCGCCGCATCCACTGTCCCCGGCTTCAATCTTCAAAGTTGTCCGCCCCTCCACATCGGGACCACCATCTTGTTCCACTTGGCGCCGCTTCCCTTCGGGCGAAAGTCGAACGTTTTCCCAATGATGCAGGACCGCTGGGCAGGTTTATGTTGAAGCAGCGTGCCCTGGGGGTTGTCAGCCTCATGTATTGCTAAAAATTGGTGCGCTTGGGGCTCAGGATAGTTACCAACGGGGGATATGCCGGCCGGAGCTCCGCAGACCGCTCCTGACTACATCGGCGCCAGGCCACACCCCCCCACACCGGTTACCTGTGTGGGGGTATGATTCCACAATGTTTAACACCAAACACGATAGGGTTACTTTCAGCCATTTTAGAGTTGGTCATCACGCAGTCCCATAATGCCACTCTGTATGTCGTAAATGGCTGCAGCACTAACAACCTGGGAGAATGGACTCCGTAGGCTGCAGGGGTGTCCTGCTCATGCAGTGGCACTCTCTCACTTAGAACCAAGCACCCTGCCTTCAGGATTGTTAAGGCCTGCTATAGGGGTGACCTATAGGTTTTAAGTGTAGTGACCCTTAGATATAGTAAAGCCTATATCTTAAGTAAGTGGGGCATGCACCAACTTACACAGGCTGCAATGGCAGGCCTGTAGTTCTATTTTGCATGGCCTCTCATGGGCGGCATAATACATGCTTCAGCCCATGGGTGGCCTCTGTGGTACCCAAGCCCTGGGTACATGGGTACCATATACTAGGGACTGACAAGGGTACCCCAGTATCCAATCTGGAGTGTACCTAAGTACATAACATAACAGTTTAGGGAGAAAGCAGATAGACTGGGGTTCTGATTAGCAGGATCCCAGTCAGCAGAGCACCAGACAAAAAGTGGGGGAAACTATGCAGAAAGATCCTACCTTCCTACATAAAGTCTATAATGTGTGGCCTGGATTTGCTTCTGTACCTCCCGCTCAGTCAGGTCGCGAAGTTCCCTGCGTGTGATTGCCAGCTGCCTTACATGGGCGGCTTCCGTTTCTGGAGTTATATTGCTTTCTAGCTCCAGGAGCCTATCTTCTAATATTTCTATATCTTGGGTTTCTTCTCTGTGTTTGCACGCTATAGCATCTTGTATTTTACCCCGAAGTACCGCCTTATAGGCTTCCCAAAGAGTCCTATGTGAGGACACCGACCCTCTTCCTCGTGGAAATATGTCTTAGTTTCCGTTCTTATTACTCCCCTGATGGACTTGACTCGGAGCTCTCATGCGTTTAATCTCCATTCTGGTCTTTGTATGTTACCCTTGCCTCCCACTGTCGACCAGAGGGGAGAATGATCTGATATGCCCCTCGCCAGGTATGCTACCTTATCTACTGTTCGTATTTCTCCCGCCGGGGCAAAGAGATAATCTAATCTGGATAAAACTTTATGCGCTCCAGAGAAATAGGAATATGTGCGCTCTAATGGGTGGTGTTGCCGCCAGAGGTCAGCGAGTCCCAGCGAGTCTACGAAATCCGCCAATGGGGTGGGAACACGCGTTCCTGTGGGAATGTGTGTTCGGTCTATATTTGGATCGATCACATCATTAAAATCCCCTCCAATAAGGTGTGTGGGTGCGTCTGATTCTAGTAGTATCTTGGCAATTGCCTCTAGAGTTTGAGATTGCAATCTTGGCGGGGCATAAACGCTGATTAATGTGATTTCGTGTCTTCCCCAGAACCCCTGGACAGCAACAAAAGTCCGATTAGGGTCCGTCCAGGTTTTAGTTGTGCAGAAGGGTGTTTTTTTTAACTAGTATGGCGACACCACGTGCCCCCAGGGAGAATCCTGTGTGAGCGAGGGTTGTGTAGGTCCCTCTTCCGATGAAGGCGCATTGTGTACCCCTCAAGTGTGCTTCCTGTAGTAGGACGATATCTGGCTTAAGTCTCTTGAGATATCTGGTGACTAATCCCCTTTTAATTTTACTGCCCAACCCATTAACGTTCCATGTCAGTGCTGTGTAAGTTCCATTGTTAGTATGCATGGTACCTTATTGTCATTGTGCACCCAGGTGGGTCTACTCGTAGGCCACTTGGCCTCTGTTTCTGCTTGTCAGGTGGAATGCTTTTGCTTCTGGCTATTCTGTGAACTTCCTTACTAAACAAACTTTGAAACCTTTTCATCTTAACCCTATCCCCCCACCCCACTCTCTCCCACTCCCTACGCCTATTCCCACAACTATCAACATGACAACTTTGGAGTAAGGGTTTTTTGAGAGGTCTGTCGTCCCACCCTCACCCCAATCCCACTACTTTGTAATCAACACAATGAAGGATATGAACTTCGAGAAATGGTTCTGCTCGCAAACGTGGAGCTCAGTAGTGTCTGGGGGGGGGGTTCTGTGGCAGTTCTTCCCTCTGCCTGCCAGCGTCGTGGCCCTTATCTCAGCCTTCTTCACCACTTTTTCTCTGTTGTTGACCTGTATCCTCTCTGTTTCGTTCCTTGGTGCCCTGTTCTTCAAGACAGTTAATGTTCCTCAGCAGTGGATGATCGTTGTCCGCGTCCACGCGGTATTCCTTATCTGATTGATCTGTGTGGGTACTGTGTCTCTGGCTAGAATATTTTTCCGTACTTGATCTTGGGGCGAGTCTTCATCTGTTTCTGAGCATGCCTGTGTCTCCGTTCTGCGTTGGGTCTTTGTCCATTTATTATGTCTTCCCCTAAGCAGACGCTGCTTTTTGACTCTCTGGGGCCTGGGCTCCCATTGTCATGTCTTTAGGTTGTGTCCCACTGGTTCTTATTTCTTTTTATCGTACCATGGGGTGTTCTTCTATCCAGGCCCAGGCCTCTTCTGGGGACAGGAAGAATTGCGAGGTACCTTGAAAGAGAACGTTGATCTTGGCAGGGAAGAGGAGCATATACTGGTTCTGCATGGCTCTCAGTTTGACTTTTACTGAGTCAAATGACCTCCTCATTTTCTGCACTTCCCTAGAATAGTCGGAGATGATCATAATTTTGGCATTAGCGAGTTTGAGCTCCTCCAGAGGTCGCGACTCTCTGAGGATTATATCACGGTCCTGGTAATTTAGGAAGCGTGCAATTAAGGGCCGCGCGGGCACCAGGCGGTGGCCGCACATTCAGCATCCTGTGGGCTCGTTCAATGATGAAGCAGGGTGAAAACTTAGCCATGGGGAGAGAGTCGCGCAGCCACGACATTAACAACCCTGCCGGGTCAGGGTCCTCCGTTCCTTCCGGAAATCCAATAAAACGTAGATTGTTCCTGCGTGCCCTCTTTTCCGCGTCGTATACTCTCCATGCAACCACTCTCATGGTTGCCTTCAGGTCGTTGACATCTGAGTGTAGTTTGTGCGTCATTGTTTCCACCTCTGAGATGCGAGTTTCAGCTTGGGTCACCCTTTTCGCAATGTTACGCATGTCTTGGCGTAGAGGGGAGACCTCCGATCTGATTTCTGGCATTTTGCCCTCGATGGCATCTCTAGAGGCATGGATCGGCTGGAGGACTGCTGAGTAATCTTGTGGTCCCGGGGAGTCCCCTTCAGTTTCCATTGGTGGCGGGAGAACTTTTGTGTACTTATCCATTTTGCCCTGCTTCTGGGTCTTTGGTTCCTTGTCTCTCTCCATTCTCTTAGTTGCCGAATTACGTCTTTCAGTAGGTTAATAATTATTTCCGCTATCCCGGTCGGAGGGTCTACTACTGGGCGTCCTGGTATGCCGTCTGTGTCCTTTATCGATTCAACAGCGATGCCACCGCAGCTTCCTCAGGCTGCCAGGAATGGTATGTCAATTGATATTTTTAGCATTCCCTTCTTTTCCCCAGTTCTCAGAGTTTCAGGCCTCTGCATTAGGGTGCAGACCGTCTGATCATCTCCTACCTTACTGCACAGGTAGAATGGAGCCATGTATTCAGTGTCTGCACAAAGTCTCTCTCGCCAGCTCTTCACGGCACTAGGGGTGGTAGCCAAACCCGTCACCTGGATTCACCAATCAGTGTAGTGACACCCTTCCCCCAGCCGGGGTTTACTTCACTGTTGTTGTGGTTTTTAGGGCTCCGCCTTTCGTGGGGTTTCATCCGCTGCTCAGTAGGAGGACACAACTCTATTCACCCCTGCCCATTCATTATATAGCAGCTTCTAGTATGTGTGTGTGAGGCCTATATCACCGGACTCTCTCGTCACTGGGACCGATCTTTGATCCTCTCAGTCACTGCCTTTCAGCTGGTGGTTCCCATGCCGCGTACACCTTGGGGTTTTTCCCTTGCTTCTTATCTGCCCCTCTTCCCGAGCGCAGTCTCTCTCCTCTGCCCCCGGGTTAGGCCCTGGTCCTCTGGGGGGGGCGGATCTCATGCCCCTCTGATCTGTACCTGAACGGATCTTATTTCATTGGGGCTTGGAGCCGGGTTGGACGCACTGCTGCTATTCTTGCGGAGGTCTCCACCGCCGCCAGGCAAGACACCGCCCTCGGATCTTCGCTGTGTGCGCTGGCCGGACTCAGACTTCTGCAACCTTCTTGGCAAGGCCGCTTCTTCCAGCTGCCGCCAATCTCCGCCAGGGACCCCACCGCCACCCCAAGCCAATCCGCCCACAGAGAGCGGGGGTCTCCGGGCCGTCACTTACCCGGGGACCTTGTCGTCGGCTCAGCTGGGGGAGGGCCGCCACTCGACTCAGCTCCAAACTCGGCTCGTCACTTCAGGGGGACAGGGCTCCTGCCGCGTGGGCCGCCTCTCTCACCCACACTCCCCACGTCAGACGCCCCACGGGGGTAACACCCGGATGCCTCCTGACAAGGGCCTGCGTTTACAGCGTGGCACGTTTCATCTGCCGGTTTCCGTAGCTGCGAACCTCCGCGCAAGGCTGTTTCCCCTTTTTTCCTCTCTTCTCTTATCGCAGTCTGCTCCAAAGGAGCCGCTTCGGATCCATTCCTGCCGTGTAGGGAATGAAAGATATCGGGAACTGGCCGTGGATGGTGGTGAAGATGGTAGGATTGTACCAAGGATTAATTTCCGGTCGCCGGACCTCCGGCGAACGCAGCTAACCGGCCATGTTGCTGGCCATGCCCCCTCCTACATAATTTGTTTTTAATCTTTGTACCGGTCAATGAATTGCTAAATTCAAACTGACATTAAAGCCCTGGTTTCGATGGGGGCCAGTCGGACCACCGCCCACTATTGCAGCGGTCAGTAGAATATCCGACAAGCAGGCGGTGGTCATATTGCCGCATTTCGATGTGACCGCTGTGCTGTCAGTCAGAAAGTGCTCTGTATCATGGCAACATGTGCTGCGGCCAAGGAAAAGGACTGCAGCACAAGTCACCATGATACGTAGCACTTCCTGCATGTCCATGTGCCAAGCACCATGCTGTGCATGGAACACGGATGACACACAGTGTATGGAGGTGAGTGGGGGCACTTCTTGTGAAGTGACCCACAACTCATGGGGGCCTTGTTTAAGGGCCCCAATATCTTTTTCCGACAGCCTTTACATGGCGGTGTTCCTCCCATGAACAGGCTGTTGGAAAGGGATATCCAAATCCCAACGGCGCTGCCTGGCTTGGTATCGCCGCCATTCAGGGACGCGACTCCGACTGCCGCCCCGTAGGGATCTGAGACCACCACTGTGGTCTGACCGGCAGCATTGAAATGTGGCGGTCAGACCGAAGGGCTGTCGATGGTCGGACCGCCACTGACGACCTGTCAGTGGTGGTCTGACCGCCATCATAATGAAGCCCTAAATTTAGAATTTGGATATATGATCTATACCGATTACCTACCACATATTTGGTTTTAGATGCGTTGATTTCTAATCCACTGTAACTGCAGAAGATAGCAAATTTGTTTACTAGGGTCTTCTGAAACCCCATCAGCTTTCTTAAAACCAATAAATTATCATACAAAGATAAAAACTTTGGTATCTTGCATCCATTCAGTTTTGGGGGGGGCATTAATCCAATCCTCTAAATAATGTATTACATCATTAATGTAAAGGTAAAACAATGTGGGTGCTAACATGCATCCTTGCGGCACACTTCTTTGTATACTGCTATGATCAGTCAGTACACTTTTTCTTTCCCATCTAACTTAGTAATTATTAGTGTGTGGATGTATGATTATGGTTAGTAAAGCTGTAGTGTCTTTTGAGTAAGAGATGACAGGACTCTTTTGGCTCCTGATGGGCTCCATAGAACTGGGACGTAAGTGTTCGGATGTGGTTAATAGAATTCATGATTTAGAATTTTGAGTTCATGGTTACACACTGAGGAAAAAGCATGTAATACTAAGCTCAGTGTGTGATGTAATCATTTACATGTTCTGAGGCTGGAGAGGATGCTACAACTGGTGATGAGACAGGGGATACGTAATCCGAAGAATCAACAGTGCTGTCTCAAAGAGTTTGGCGAAGTCCAGCAAAGAGCTTGTGCATGCCACACGTGCCTCAGTCAAAGTGAAGATCGATGGTTGGAGTATGTGGAGTCAAATCGCCACTCCAGCCAGTGCAGTGCTTTTGAAGAAAACAAAAGCCTTCCAGAGAATTTACTCATTGTTGGATAGAAACTTGCTGGTAAGGCCCTGAAAGAAGTATTGCACCACAATGCAACTCTGAGCTATATGCCTTACAGAGCGATAACATTAAATGCACCAACAACCAGGTACAGAAAAACGCTGAAGGCAGCGATAGCTGAATGCAAAGTAGCGCTGATGGCAGTGATAGCCAAGTACAAAGAAACGTTAATGGAAAGAATATCTAAACCTAAAACATATCAATGGGTTTGGATCGTCGGTTTTAAGATACTGGACTTACACTTTTAATCCCTGAGCTGGTTGTTATACTTCGATAATTAATCATTTGCTCGCCTCCCAGTTCGCTATTTACCAGCTATTGTATTGTTTCTCTGTTGCCCCTTTTGTAACTGTTTCGTTGGGTATTCTTAATTGACGCCTGTACTTCCCTGATTACTTTCCTTCCCTCCAAGTGTAAAGCGCTCTGATATCCTTCGGGATCATGTTCGCGCTATATAAAACTTTATAAATAAATAAAATAAATAAATCATCGTACTTATCAAAACCTGAGTAAAGCGAGTCATCAAACCACAGCATTGGGCAAAGTGACCCAAGTGAAAATGCAAGGGGTTGTGCTTACAGAGCTGTCGGTTCTTGAAGCTACCACTACAAAGGCTCCAATGCCACACGACATCAGGTTGGTCATGACGACCCACATGTTAGAGCCCGGCTAGTGCCAGACAAGGATGTTGGTCCAAGTACACAGCCAACATCCGCAAAGTGGCTATGCCATCAATAGCAGAAAGTTCCACACTTTATGGTGCTGCCGCCTTTCTGAAACTAACACCTCCATTCAACACTGCAAAAAAACTGAATATTGGTGACAGATGGACAGCCTGGATAAAAATGTTTGATTATTTCATCAATGTACTGGATGAAAAAGACAACAAAAAGATTATCAGACATCTCAAAAATCGTTCCAGTGAAGGAGGTAATAAAGAAAATTCCAAATGCAGGCGAAGTCTCATACCGTCAAATAAAAGATACGTTAACTAATAAATTCAATCCAATGTGAATGTGGATTACAAAAGATGTATTTTCAGTCAGGAATGACAGAAAGCTGGTTAAATGATTGTCAAATTCATCAAAAGACTTGATACGCTCATCAAACACTGTAAGTCCACCTCAGAGTTATCGATGGATAGTTGTCAGATTCATTCAGATGACGAATGCTGAGAGAACCCACTTAGTCTGGTGCGAGTACTCATGGCTGCCAGAGCTGAGGAACATACACATAGACAAACTGGTGACATGGAGGCGGGAGGTGCCCAAAATGAGTCAGTCATGAACATGAAAAGTAAGCAGAAACACAAGGCTGAAGGACACAAAGTACTGTCTCCAAAGAAAAGGAAACTGTGCTTCAGATGCAGATTTTTTAAGGCAAATGTCCCGAACATTCCAGAAGTGATGTTCTACGCGCACCCACAAGGCCAAGCAGCAACATCAGCTGAGGCAAATAGACACTAAACAAAGTCAATCGTTGCCTAAATCATCAGCCAAGAAGTCTTGGGTGTCATTGTCAAGCGACAGTGAAGAAGATGGATGTGCGATTTCAATGTTTACATCAGAGAAACGTGCACATGTTGGACAGGCCACATGCAAGGAAGAAGGCAAGTCAAAGAAAAGTCGACAACTCAAATCACAAAAGTCATTCAAACTTTGTCCTAAAATTACATTAAAGAAGAATGGTTGTCCATTCCTTTTATAATAGACAGTGATGCCTCGATAAACATTATGCCTGAGGAGAAGTACCACAAACTGTCTTCAGTGCCCTGTCTCACACCGTCAAAGACTAAAGTGTATACATAGGCAGCATCAACACTGTTAAAATGTCAAGGTTCATTCATAGCAACCATGAAACACAGAGAGACAAAAGTACAAGCACCCATTCACGTACTTGAAGGTACTGCGTCAAGTGCCTGTTTACTCAGTTTCAGTACTGCTGCTGACATCGGACTATAATCTGTAAACTACAACATGAATGCTCATCAAAAAATAGTAAGCACGTGCCCATCTTTGCTTAATGGATTAGGAAAACTTAGGACCATGGAAGTGCAACTGTATATCAATGAGGAATTTTTCCTGTTGCTCAAAGACATCGTCAAATTGCATTACATTTACAAGAAGCTGTTGGAAAGGAACCTAAGACATTACTACAGCATGGCATCATTGAGATATCTACTGGTCCAACTCCATCCACCTATAGTGGTAGTGCCCAAAAAGGAGAGCGAAGGAGCTGTATGCATCTGAGTTGATATGCGTCAAGCTAACAAGGCAATTGAAAGACTATGACATCCAGGTCCACACATTTGTGACAGGATCACACAGCTAAATGGTGCCAAAGTCTTCTCTTAATCTGAAAAAAGGATATCATCAATTGAAACTCTAAGAAAATTGGAGGTACATTATCACTTTTCCTACTCAAAATGTATTCACATATAAAAGATTACGTTTCCGTGTGTCATCATCTGTATAACTTTTTCAAGATGTTATTCAACGTACAATACAGCCTGTCACAAATACTATCTATTACATCAATGACATATTGGTGTTTGAGGCCACACGAAAAGAACATGATAAAGCTCTTACACAAGTGTGCTGATTACCTGCTGATGCAGGTCTAACCTTGAATGCAGAGAAGTGTGAGTGCCACGAAACAAAACTCAAATTCTTTGGCCATATTTTCTCTGATGGGGTAATAACTCCAGCTCTGGCTAAATAACAGGCTTTGTCAGCCACCCTTCCCCAACAAGATGTTACCATGTTACATTCTTTTCTTGGCACTGCCAGTTACTGTTCTAGGTACATATGTGAATTTGCCACAGTAAGTGCTCCCTTAAGAGACTTAACGAAACATAAAGCTTCATTTCACTGGTCACATGCATATGAACAAAGCTTCAAGAAAATCAAACATGCAGTTTAGAACTCTACAGAAATTACCTACTTTCATCCAAAGCTTCATACAGAGGCTGTTGTTGATGAAGGGCCGGTCAGGTTGGGTGTGATCCTTGCCCAACCGAATGGACAACCAAATGCTCAAAGACATATTGTGGGATATGCTAGCAGACATTTGTCACAAACTGAATGTGCCTATTCACAACCTGAAAAAGAAAGTTTAGCAGTGGTGTGGGCTTGTAAATATTTCCACGTATTTTTATACGGAAAGCATTTCACTCTTGTCACAGATAATCAAGCATTGCTTGTCATCTTTGGCAATCCTAATCCTAAATCCCAAGATGCCTCCTCATATTGAACGTTGGGGTTTGCGACTACAGAAATATTGTGCACCAACCAGGGAAAGATCAAAACCCTGCTGACTATTTTTCACGAGTGCCAGTACAGTGTCATGGTACCACTTCCAAGCGGCTGAAGCATACATTAACTTAATCGCAAAGCCCAGTACACCTGCTGATGTTCCATTGGAAAAAATCATTACTGCCTTGAACAAAGATAGTGACATGCTGATACTTGAAGATAATATTGTACATAAATCCTGCAAACAGCACACTTGACCTCTTACAAATGACAGTGAACATCAGAAATTTGAAAATGTGAAAGATGAACTGTACGTTACTCAGGAAGGTATTGTCTTACGAGGTTTAAGAATTGTTATACCGGAGAGTCTGCGACAACAAGTAATTGAAGTGTGACATGAAGGACATCGTGGAATTGTCGCCATTAAACGAGCTCCCCGAGACCGAGTCTGGTTTCCTCATCTTGACAAAAGAGTTGAAAGGGAATTAAAGGCCTGTCGTTTGTGCAACTGCTTATCTCCCAAAAAAAACCAGCATCCATTGAACATGTCTGATCTTCTGAAGCATGTGTGGGAGAGAATCGCTGTTGATTTCTTTGGACCCCTTGAAAATGGACATCACCTGATGGTGGTTATTGATGAGTACTCTTGCTTTCCTTTGGTAGAAGACTTCTCATCAATCACTCAAGAAAAGGTAATTGAGAGGTTAAATGGCATTTTTGCAACCTGGGTCGTTCCTTCAATTCTAAAGTCTGACAATGGCCCACCTTTCAACAGTTGAGAATTCAGAGACTTTCTTATCATTTCAATGTTAAGCATCAGAAAAGCACACCACTTTGGCCACAAGCAAATGGCATTGTCGAGCATTTTATGAGCACACTCAAGAAGACCATTCAGCGTGCTACACTGGAGAAGCTTAATATTAAATCAGATCTTCATTCTGCTCTTAGTAACTACCGGTCAACTCTGCATTCAATGACAGGTGAAAGTCCTGCCACCCTGATGTTCGGGAGAGGCCTGACGACCAAGTTACCACAATGGAAAAATGAAAGATCAACAAGTGATGGTAAACTTCATCAAACAGATTTGTATCACAAGCACAAAATGAACATCTAGCAGACATACGCTGATGTGTTAAGAACACTGTGTTTACAGAAGGGGATTTAATCCTAGTAAGATAAAAGAGAAAACGAAAGTCTAATCCTCCATTTGAGGCTGACCCACTTAAAGTTGTGAGTAGTAAAGGACACATAGTGCCTGCTCATTGTCCTGGAAAGTCCATTACTTCAGATTCTTTGCATTTCAAGCATCTGCCTCATCATTTGCCAACTCCAGATGTCAGAAATTAGACTGTTTCAATTGAGACTTCTGTGACCCCCTTGACTGCTCCTGTCTCTGTATCACCAGTGTCTGTCATGGACACTTATCCTATCCCTTCACAGCCTCTTTGGAAATTGTCTGGGCAATTGATTCAAGCTCCACAATGACTTATCGAAGAGTTGTAATGTATGTATGTAATATTTGTAATACCTTTTATTTAACAAAGGTGGAAATGTAGTGCCTTGTGAGCTACAGATGACGGGACCTTTTTGGTTCCTGACGGACTCCTTAAAACTGTGATGTAAGTGTACGGGTCTGGTTGATAGAATTCATGATTTAGAATGTTGAGTTCACGATTACACGCTGAGGAATAAAGACGGGTAATACTAAGCTCTGTGTTTGGTGCAATCATTTACATGTACAGAGGCTGGGGAGGACGCTACATCTGCGTAAAATTTACATCCTCTGAACGACTTTGCAAACATATTATTCACTCAACAAAACAGAATTAGACAGCATACAAACATTCATTCTGCAAATGATTTGCCACATTTTCTAAATTGCTGAAAATATTTGGTTGCAAGTTTGTGAACATTTGTAAACTAATGTTTTCATGAAATTTGAATACATTTTAAATAGGTCAGTAAGTACCCCTTATACGACTTAAGTATTTGCCTGACCCAAAATTATTTACTTACTAGAGGCAGGGCCTGCTATGATAGACCAGTTTGAGTCTCCCTCAATCTGCTTCAACGTACTCATTTGATCACAGTACCATTACTTTTACACTATTTTATATTACTCCTTAAGAAACCGTCTTTAGGCTCAGATGACCTCGCCAACTAACGGACCATCACTCACCCACCATTTATCCTCAAAATCATTTAAAAAGCAATGTTTGTTCAATTCCAAGTTGATATCAGTGATAATAAACTCATGCATGACTACCAGTCTGGCTTCAGATCATGATGCAGCATAGAGAGCAGTACCTTACATATCAAGGACAACGTCCTCTTGAGCTCAGTTGAAGATGACCTGTTAGAAATGGGGGTCTCTAGTTGCCAGAGGTATGCACCTTGTCAAAGTTGGGACTCTTCCTCCTAGTTGGGATAAGGGGATTACACATATAAAATCACCCCTGCTGACCCCCTTGGCAGTTTGGAATGAGCAGTCAGGCTTATCTCAGAGGCAATGTGTAAAGCATTTGCACATAACACACAGTAATACAGTGAAAACACTGCAAAAGGACACCACACCAGTTTTAGAAAAATAGCCAATATTTATTAGTGTAAAACCACATCAAAACGATAAAAATCCAACATACAGTATTTACAATACGAATATTGCAAGAATTAACTCAAAATACAGTTCCTTAAAGTTGATAGCTCTGTCCGCATCGTGAACAAACAAATCTAACAGTTTAGGCTAAACTGCCGCATCAGGGGCCAACTATGGTGTCGGGAAGACCCACAAACAGTACTTTGGAAATGCAGGGTAACGTGGACCTGGCGATGAGATCCAATGATGCGTCGTCAGTAGGTGTTGGCTTCGGAAGTTGGTGCCAGAGTTGTCGGGCCCTTGAAGTCACAGGCATTGCATATTGAACTCTGTGAGGTTCAAGTCAGGAACGCCGGTGGCCCAGGAGTCAGGGCTGTGGTGCGAAGTGCAGCGGTGTGGTGTGCGGTGCCCTCAGGTTACAGTGCAGGCAGCCACTTGGTGAGAGCGTTCAGCGGAGGAGGTGGGACCAGGGCTATGATGCGATGCGGGGTGATGCTCATCGCGCTGCTGGAAGGTCAGGGTACAAGCAACAGTGGCGTTGTTGCTGAACCGCTGGAGTCGATGTTCCCAGCCTCTGTAGGCCAAGGCTGCAGTGGGGAATGGGGCGGTGCATCAAGTAACTTACGAGTGATGCCCTCAGGCCACAGTGCAGGCGTCCATGTGGGTGTGTAGTGGCGTCTTTGGGGATACCAGGGCGGCAATGTGAAGCGAGGCGGTGCAAAGTGCAGTGCCCTCAGTCCATGGTGCAAGCAGTGGCTTGGTGGAGGCGTCAGTCGGTGTCGTCGGTGAGACCAGGGTTGAGGTGTGAAGTGGGGCGATGCTCTCTGTGGTGCTAACAGGTCACGGAGCCGGCAGAGGACTTGTTGACGGCATTGGGTTGCTTTTTCTTCTGTTGCAGCGCAAAACACACAGTTCCCAGTGCTAGTAGAAGATGAACTTGAAGTCTTTGCTGATCCCGAGACTTCTTGAACAGGGGGCAAGCTCTTCCTCAAGCCCTTGGAGAAACTCAGGAAAATACATTGCAGAAAGTTCAGTCTAGTCCTTTCACTGTCTAAGACAGAAGCAGCCACTGCAGGCCAACACAGCAAAGCACACAGCAAAGTGGTAGCTCCTCCTCACAGCTTCTCCAGCTCTTCTTCTTGGCAAGCTTATTAGTCCCAAAAGAGTTCTAAAGTTCTGAGGCCAGGGCCCCAATATTTATACTACTTTTCCCTTGAAGTTTTAGTCAGAAAGCCTCTGTGGTCAGTGAAAACCAGTTCTATCTTCTCTGGTCCAGCTTCACTACAGGACGTGAAGACATCATTATACAGAGCAGACATAGTCTATTCAGGTGCTAGTGAAAACTCCTCCCACCACTCTAAATACAGAAAGGTCTATTCAGCCTGGCTATGAGGGACCCAGGAAAAGGCAAGACACACCTCAACCCCCCCTTGTGACTGCCTAGTGTTAATGCACATCCCCAGCTCCTGTCATTCCAAAACTAGACGCTGAATATAAAAACAGGCAGAGGCACATAGGAGGGTTATGTAAGAAAATGAACACTTTCTAAAAGTGGCCTTTTCAAACACACAATTTAAAAACCACCTTTACTAAAAGGTGTGTTATTAAATTCTGAGTTCAGAGCGCCTAAGCTCTATTTCTCTATCTTGTCCCAATTGAAAGTTACATATGTAAAATGTTACAGTACAGCTCCAATGATAGCCTATGGGACAAACATCCTTTCAACAGTGAAAAACGAAATACACTGTATTTTACTATCAGGACATGTAAAGCACACCAGTACATGTCCTACCATTCACATACACTGCACCCTCCCCATGGGGGTACCTTGAGACAACCTGAAGGGTGCCTTACACGCAAGAAAAGGGAAGGTTAGGATCTGGAAAGTGGGTGCACTTGCCAGGTCAACACTGCAGTAAAACTGCACACAGACACTGCAGCGGCAGGACCGAGACACCTTTGAAGGGCTACTTGTGTGTTTGACACAACCACTGCCGCAGGCCCACTAGTAGCATTTGATTTACAGGCCTTGGGCACACATGTGCACATTACTAGGGACTTAGTAGTAAATCAAATAGGCCAATCATGGAAACACCTTTCCATAACACAATTTACATGGAGAACATATGCACTTTAGCACTGATTAGCAGTGGCAAAGTGCCCAGAGTCCTAAAACCAATGAAAAATGGGTCAAAAACAGAAGGCCCAAAAGCAAAAGGTCTGGAGATAAACCTGTCAAAAAGGCCAGGTGTAACATGACCCTTGCCTCCTGATGTTGCTGTACATCTCAGCTGCCTTTGACACAGTTTACCATCTCACCTTCTTACCTGCAGGGACATCTTAACGATTTTGGGGGCCCTGGGCCAAGGATATTTGGGGGCCCCTGTTCAGACTATCTTTGAATGTATGTTCCAATTCCAGCTCTTTCATGCCCTCGTTGGCCAGGTCACTCACAGTGCATAGGCACACTCATCCAAATTCTAAATGTATTTACATCTAATATTCAGGGATACTGACAACTGTTTTCAATATTGTAACACAGCAGCAGCTCACTAATATTACTGCATCTTGAGACACCCTTCCATTTCTCATATGTCAGGTCTGGTTTTGATCTAAAATAAACTTTTTTTTGCATGAAACATAAACACAACATTTCTCACACAACACTCTCACACAACACCCACATTAAAAATTAATCAAAGGAAAACTGTATTTGGAACAATCTGTTTAAGAATTAGTCAAGGTCATTAGGACAAGCCTCCCCTGATGAACAGAGCTGGCTCTATCATGGGGCCACCTGAAAGGCTGGGGCCCTGGGCCAGAGACCATTTTGCCCAGGCCTTAAAATGTCTCTGTTTACATGTCCTGAAGTCTCGAATGGGATTCACTAGCAATGTCCTCCACAGGTTCTCCTTCTAGCTCTCCAACTGACACATGTTTGTTCACATGGGAACCTCCAGGTCTCAAAAGATCCCTACTGGCTTTGAAGTCTCTGAGGGGTTCCATACTGTCTCTTGTCACCTTCAATCATTGTATGATGCTGTTTGATGCTCTACTCACAGATAACTGCTGCGGCAACAAATGATAGACGGAATACTGAATAAATCAAACATTCTCCTCCAGTCAAGACATCAGGGTTAAATCCATCGTTCTTTTGCTCACTACGCCAACCCAGTATGGACCCAGCCATATGCAAATCAGTCTTGACCCTGCTACTCATGGGAACCGTCCAGCCCGAACTGCCAAGCCGGGTCCTCCCTGGACCGGAAACAAGCATCTTGGGGCCGGTTTCGGGGTATATCACCCCTCATCAGCCAGGCAAGCTTGAATCCAGTGGCATAGCGAGCATCTCCCTTAGGGTGAAAAAGTGCTGCTGCAACAAATGATGGATAGAATGCTGAATAAATCAAACATTCTACCCCCAGTAAAGAGATCTGGGTTAAATTCATTATTCTTTTGCTCACTTCGCCACCCCAGTTGCCATGGCACTACCCAAAGATAACAGAATCAAGATTCACCAATATGCCAATGATACTCAACTCTGCTTGAAAGTCTACTTTGCTTCAGATGTCCAATGCCTCAAGCACTGCTTGCACATAATTCACAACTGGATATCTAGTACATACCTGAGACTCAACTCAACCAAGACAAAATTGCTGGTATTTACCAAGAACACCAAGTGAGAAACAGTAGAAACCTAGCTCAATAAAGAAACCTAGCTCAATGACACAAACCTTGATGGCTTTGAAGTCAAAGTTTCATCGAATGGCCAAGTCACTTAGATTCCCCATGGAACCCACCCTCACCCATATGGCCTGGTGCCAGCTTTCTCTTCTAAATAACATGTATTGTCACATCACCGTCATCCTAACAGAACTCCATTGGCTCCCCATCCTGTCCCACACCATCTTCAAAATCAGCTATTTCGTTTACAAAGCCATCACAACCAGCTTACAGCAGACAACCTAACAATCTCTAGTGGTTCTCGGCATAACTGCAGTCAGGACACCAGACTGCAGATTAAGAAGTATAAAAAAAAATCTAAAAAAAAATCAAAGCAGCAATGTGCCCGTTATTTGGAACAACATCCCAATATCCATCAGGACAGCCCCAACACTGTCCCAGTTTAGGAAAGTGTTGAAGATGCACTTCAGAAAACACTACATCAAAATGCGTGAATCATCCACGGCCCCATCTTCGTCTATCACTACTTAACTTCATGCTTCTCTGTACATCTTTGCGCTGCCTTTTGCCTAGGATTGAAATACCTATACATACATACATGCATAAATACAAGAATGGTATTTCTTTGACTTGGGTCTTAAATACATTCAGCTCAGAATACCACGGGGCATATTATCAAGAAACAGCGTTAAAATTATGCCGCTTTAGCGGCAGAAAACTGTGCGATAATGGGCTTGATAATATGCCCTTGAGAATTCCAATAGAAGCCCATGTTCTGGTGTCAACATGGGCTTCTATTGAAATTCTCAAGAGCATATTATCAAGCCCATTATCGCCGCTTTAGCGGCGATAATTTTAACGCCGTTCTTGATAATATGCCCCCACATCTTTTATCAGCAAATGGAACTTTCCTTAAAGAAAACATCTAAAAAAGTGGAGTGGGAATTAAGCAAAGAAACAGCCTGTCATTATGAAAAAAACACCCTTTTCATTACCACAACCGAGTGCTATGGAAATTAAGCTTTAAACCGTCTTTGATTATTTATTCCCAGGTTGCACTTATTATTTTCATTAAATGTTCAGTTATTTAAATCAACATGATGACCTTGTACGAAAACAAGCTCTGTGAAAAGGGAATCGAGTTTCCTTTTTAATTATCTTTTCTGATTGCATTATAAACTTCGCAGAACTGCAAGCCTCTCGCGGCACTTACACGAAGGGAGGCTTTCAGCGCTGGCAGGAAGGGGCAGACAGGAACACCACAGGACAGGAGAGCGCAATCTTTCCCACACATGGGGCCTTACTGCATACACTGCCCGGGTGGTGAGAATTTGAGGCGAGGTGATGTACCGCCATATTGCATGCTGTAATTGTGTGCTATTTTTCTCCATCTTGTGTCGCAGCAAAAACAACTTTTTCTATTTTGACAAAACGTGGATATTGATTTCGGATGCCAGAAAACCTCTGTGTTCGATGTAAAAAGATGCAGCAATATGTACTACACCATTTCTGCATGTAAAACTGTGCTAAATAGGGCTTCATAGCAAACTTGCACAATCCAGGCAGGTAATACAATCTATCACCAGTTTAGCTTTCTAGTGAAACTATCACGACAGGTCCTCGTTTTATTTTTGTACTGTGAGGCTTGTAGTTTGGGTTTTTTCTTCACAATGTCCCTATGAGTTGTCCAGTTGGTTTGCTGAAAGCGACACGACGCAGTGCAAAATCTGTTTATGAACTTTGCCCCTAAAATAAGGCATAAATATGGATTTTGCTGCACTAGGCAACTCACTTTGAACAACTTAAGATCTCTGTCCAACGCATGCAGTGTTCTTCACTTTAATAGTCTAAGGCTCCCGTTTTCAGAGGTTTGCAAATCCCAGACCAGGTGCAAACTCCTGCTTAAACCTGAATCAGGATTACTATTCTAGCACAAATTGCACAAACTGCAGGGTTTTACAAGCACAATTTGCCCTAAACTGTAAAATAGCACACCAGCGCCGGTTGAGGTCTTTGTTATGGTGAATAGTGTGTGATAATACCTCGTTATCCCCACATATGACATTAATTGGAGTTCGGCCCAAAATTCTTATCCCGTAAATACATTGCAGTTTACTTGGTGTCAGTGGCAGCTCCTTCGCTATGCCGAAGGAGCGTCGCCCCACTGCTTTCGAGCAGTGCGAGAAGCAAAAACATAAAATGATAATAACTTTCAGTTATTATCATTTTATGTTTGTACTGCTTTACGGGCGGGTGGGTGGGCGGGGCTGCTCTGAGAGCAGGGCAGTGGAGGAGTGTTTGGTCGGGCCTCTCGGGTCACCCAAACTAGTCATGTGCACTTTCCCACTTCTTCATGCAGGCTGCATTACAGCCTGCATGGAGAACATGCCCACCCCTCCAGCCCCTGGCTAAGCGCCGTGTCACAGCGCTCAGACCACTCACGAAGCTGCATTGCAGCATTGTGATTGGCTTAGAGGAGTGAGCCTGGCTGCCTGCTTCCTGTTCCAGAAGTCAGAGTCAGGAGAGCAGGAGCAGAGAAGACGGGGGACCCGGAGGCGGAAAGGTAAGTGATTATTTTTTTTATTGTTCTCACTCCCTCCTGCAATCGTGACCCCCTGTGTGACCCCCTCTCTCCCCATGACTCCCCACACCCCCACCCACGAGCCATGCCAGCCACCACTGCTTGGTGTGTAGTATGTGCGTGTGAGGCCCTATCAAAATGAGAGCCCATTAGCGCGAATTCAAAATCACATAAAATAATTATTCACTTAGAGGCTCATTTAATCAAAATTAACATAAAGAACACAATTGAAAGAACATTGTCATACTGTTACCAATGCCGTCAAGTCACGACGAAAATAGTAAATGGAACCAAATAAAGTATAAAAAAAAATAGAGACCAATAGATTTACAAAATTCATAATACGTTCATAAATAAACCCATAATAGTTTGTAAGGACAATTCCTCCAAGCACATACAAGACATTAACCATGGTTAAAAAGTCTACCTCTAGTTACGATGTACAGCATATAATCTTTGATATAATAAAATTAAGATTTGTGGTGTAATTTACAATCCAACGCAAATTGTGATTTACACTGGATTGCTACTAGGGGTGGGCAATAAACTCTGCTCTGCCAGTGGAGTTTGCTGAGATTTTCCCACTCTACGTTACGCTTGTAACACGGAGTTCTGGCACAACGTGGTAGAGTTTTTTCTCATGTGCGGCTTACCAACGTTAAGTTCTCAAGTGAGGATTTGCATCCCCGAAATTTTCTCAACGCGGGTGGTTGCGGCAGGCGGCTACCTTTCGCGTTGAGAAAGCTGCAGCTCTAGTAGAAAATCTACTCAAGCAGCAGAAAGAAGGAGCACCCTCTGGCGCATCACGTGGGGTGGTTCACACAGATTATACAGCGCAGGACAAGCTCCCGGAGCTAAAAATCAGCGCAACATGCCGCATTCCACCCGCTCGCAGAATGTTGCTGAGTTTTTATGTAACTCTGCGGAATTCCGGAACCTCCGCAAGAGTTCAGCACCCCTAATTGCAACCCAAAGTAATGCAAAGCTGTAGAATTTGCTGCTTTGTGTTTCTTTGCTGAAGGGGGAGTTCCATGGTGGTGGATGGGTGCTCCCATACAACCACTCATGAGGTTTGATGGAAATACCTATCTACAAAGAACTGTAGACAGGGATTTTCACAAAAATCCTGCACCTCCTGGAGGCAGGCAGAACATGGAGAAATGTTTTTATTTCTCCTCTTTTTACACTTTGCATATGTGCTTTTATTGTACAGAAAAATTACAAGATGGGAAATGCCTTGAAGCATAGCTTTTGTACTGGAAAGGACCACTTTCAGCATAAAACCTATGCTTCCCACAAAGCAAACACCCGTACACTATGGTGCTTGGGTGCCTGCAATGGCACATGGCAGCCAAAAGAGCACCAGTACCGGGAGAGAGCTGAACAGTTACACATCTTACTAGATATGCAGCTGTTCTGCTCTTACCCTTTCACGCAATGCCGTGCAGCAACTTTACTTGTTGTGCTGCATTGCATTGCATTAGTTCTTTGCAAATTTGGGTCTTAGTGGTCTGAAACTGGTCCTGACATGTAAGGTCCACTTCTCGCTCATGTGAGTGGATTAATTCACATGAAAATGTGTGTGAAAGTAAACCACTTATGAGGGCAAAAACAAATTTGTGAATTCAAAAAAGTTGTCTTTCACTCCTAAAAACAGCTAACTAGGTGTGCTAGCCAAACCAAACACTGCCTGGAGTTGCAAAAAACGGATGCAAATGTATGTCATCACACTTAATGGATAAAGCTTCCATGTTGTGAATGTTGTTTCATCATTTGTGCTTCTACAATGCTTGAAGTTGAACTCGTGCTAACATCCCGTAAAATGTACTGTCTTCCATTTTGAAGTGATGCTGCACCACACCACTAGATCAATGTTGGTATTTCTCGGTTCCAAATAAAGAGCTGCAGGCTTCTTTCTAAAAGACGGTGAGCATTCCCAGAAGCTTCTCACCACACTGTACATAACCAAGGACCTTCCAACTGTCTCAGACGATTGTTCATACAATGTATTGATTGTTGTGCTCGAATAAACTGTATTCAATATAATAGTATTATGTAAGATTCCTCAAATGTATTTGGTAGGAAAATGTTTCTTCTTGCCTGTTACTCATTGGTGCATAACCTGAGAACCATGCACATGCTTAGTAATGTATGAAACACCTTGTCTGAAGTCCTACAAAATGATGTACTTCTCCTCTGTAATCAGAAACCTCATTCCCACTTTGTAAGGTGAATCTATGCTGGAATTTGCAATGAACTTTACTGAGTTCTTTGCACTTATGGTCTGTATTATTTATTGTTAACCATGCTTATGAAATACTTCATGTGTTTTGCATGATAATTCTTTATATAAACTTATAAAAATCTTGACCTGTGTCTGTCATTTTTACTGAGAATGTCAGTACGCCTATTACCGAATTGAGAACATCGTAATAGAGACAGGTCCAATCAGAGAGCCCTAAAGTCCGTATAGGGACTACACCGTTCCCGGTCCGAGCAGTTGGTGTGCATTTGGAAAGGTTATGAGAGAGTAGTTTGCACATTGACAATGGTGTGATTAATAATTAGCATGCACAATTTTTTTTGTTGCAATAGCTATTTTCACGTAAATTCCAGTATTTTGCTTTAGCCGAAATGCGCTTAATTTAAACCATTTTACGTAAAGCTAAGTCTTGCAAGAATTCCAGCAGAAACATGGTTCAAGTAGACAATATCTTGTCGAAAACATATTCACTTTGAACTAGATAGTTTCTCCTTGAACCAGTCTCCTGCTAGTACCACGCTTGACTCGAAGTGCAATGTATACCCCTGCAGAGAAAAGTTACTTGAGATAGTGGTGAAATGCACTTTGTGTGTATTATATGCTCTTTCATGACAATTATCTGTATTTTGAAAAAAAAGGGAAATTTTGTACAGCCTAAAAATGATTGCTTATTAATAAAAGGGTATGTGGTTCATTTTCTAGACCTTAAAACAGTGGATGGCTGGCAGGCCCTCAAATACTTCAAACCTGCAGCGGATATGCCACATTGAAATCTCTGCAGCAGGCACTCAATGAGCTATCTTGTCAACTTATTTAATGTAGAGATGTGCACAATTCAAGTAATTTGTTTTTACATAATTATGTGAAATTTTAGCAAAATGAAGTGAAGTTATGCGTAATTACAAAAAATGCAAATCCGTTATTTTGTCTATATTTTAGAATTAAATGCATCTTTGTGTTCATTTTTAAAATGAGGACGCATTTTGCGCTAAAAAAAGTCTAAGCAAAACAAGCACCCGCGAGAAACAGCCACTCCCGTGCGTTTGCAGTAAATTATAACCATGAATGGCATGTTTGCAGTATATATTTATTACGATTTACTTGTAATTACGAGAAGTGGCATAGTGGTGTAATTTTGGGAATTTCACATGACAAGTTCCCAAAAGTACCTGAATTTTGCCCGGTTAATTTAAATTTGTCCAAGCTTAATATAAAGGACAGATGTGTTTGCGGCGAACACCCATCACAACGCATGCGTTACATCGCATGCGTTTACGTCGCAAGCGTTACAACGCAAGCGACGTTATGACGTGGACCATTACCACGCGTCCCATTACATCGCATGCGCTTTTAAAACGCATGCGCTTTTAAATCGCATGTGGTGTAATGGACGAGAGTCGGACGCGGACAGAGGCGAGCACCGGGACGGACGACGCGAGGAGAGAGAGGTAAGGGGGATTGTGCGTAGAGTGTAGTGTTTAGGGTTTAGGGCAGTGTCTGGTGGTCGTAGTGTAGGGCAGTGTTTTAGGCTTTAGGCAGTGTCTGGTGGTCGTAGTGAAGGGCAGTGTTTTAGGCTTTAGGCGTAAGGGGGATTGTGCTTAGAGTGTAGTGTTTAGGGTTTAAGGCAGTGTCTGGTCGTAGTGTAGGACAGTGTTTTAGGCTTTAGGCGTAAGGGGGATTGTGCTTACAGTTTAGGGTTTAGGGCAGAGTCTGGGGGTCGTAGTGTAGGGCAGTGTTTTAGGCTTTAGGCGTAAGGGGATTGTGCTTAGAGTGTAGTGTTTAGGGTTTAGGGCAGTGTCTGGTCGTAGTGTCGGACAGTGTTTTAGGCTTTAGGCGTAAGGGGGATTGTGCTTACAGTTTAGGGTCGGGAGAAAAAACCGCGATGTTAAAGCGTGCAGGGTGTTTGTGTGCGTTGTGATTGTGTTTTGTATGCGTTTCAATGGGGAAGCGAACTAATGGTTTGCGTTGTGAAAGTGTGCGTTGTGAATGTGTATGCAATGTCAAGACGGCGATGTAAATGTTTGCGATGTAAACGTTTGCGATGTAGAATCATACATCCTTGTTTGCTAACTTAGAAGATAAACATAATACAATGAAAAGTGAGATTGTGCAGAAGTTTAGAATATTCATCAACAACACTTGCAATTGTGAAGTAACTTGATTCATTAAAGTCCCAGCTAATTGGCTATATATCACTACCAAAGGAGCAAAGTGGTGTTTTGGTCCCCCCTTACCGGGAAATAGAACAATGCCCGCTTCATCATCTATGATGAGAATAAAATGTTTTTAAATTAATATTTTCTTATCTGCTGTAAAACATTTGTATCATTGAGGTCAGAGCTTAGTAACAAAAAAGATGCAGTTAGTGAATTACTGTTCCTGCTTTAGGTATTTGCATATAGAAATGAGAGTAGTACCTTATCTTACTTTATTCAGTAACAACTTCATTTCATAAAGTGCTGTGTGTCTTCTTTTGGTTACTTCTCTGATCTTGACAGAGGGGTGGAGCAATGAAGGAACATTATTTCAAAACGTGGATAGCTGACTAACCATGTCTGATATTTATTTGTGATCCTTGCCAGTTTGAAGTTCAGTTAAAGGGAAATAGAATAGTTTGTTTTTTAAAAGTTTCCTGAATCTCGTATAGTTGGGTTTGGATCTCAGATTCACCCAGAGCCCATTCTAGAGTCTAGGTCCTTGTACAGCCAGCAATCTTCTTTTCTATTTCATCTTCTAATATGATCTGTAGGTGATCCAATGGCAGGACATTAAGCAAAGACTATTGATGAGCCACTTTCTGTAGATTCGGTGAGCCACTCACCACTGGGCATATGAGCTTTGTGGATGGTGCACACGACCTTGAATTTGATCCTGACTTTGATAGGTAGTCAATGATGAGCTTCATGGGTGGTACAATGCGGTTAAGGCAAATTCTGGTTTGAAGCAATCAATACAAATTCTAGGAGAGAATGCACAACTTGTATTCATTGATGGCGTGCCTTTATTAACTATAGGCAAACCTAGTTCACAAGAACCCTGCACAATGTATATCCAGAGTCAAAACTTGGTGCCAGTAATATCTGTCCGTATTATGTGCTAACATTTGTTGAATTCCCACCAGTACTGTGGTACGCAAGGCATGGGCTTTGTGTTGGATAGAAAAAGAAATTATCCTTGTTTAGATTTTTTTCACCTCTGCCAAACCCCATTGTGGTGAACCTTCACATGTCCAGGCAGTCTGTTATATACGTGCAAAAACATGTCTTAAATGTCAAAGCTCAATTATTGAGCTTTTGGATCAGAAATAATGCTAATAGGCTTCATGTTTTCTTGGACGCCTCTCAGAATAGCTATAAAAATAGTCTGCATTTTCAATGTTGCTGTAGGGTTTTATTTTACAGGGATATTGACTGCAATCCTTGTTTTTTAACATAAAGTGCATCGTTGACATCTGCCTTGGCTTTCATTGAGTCCTGATCATCAGCATACCCTACCTCTTTGCCTTAACTTTCCCAAAATGACGAGTCCTTGCAAACAGTGAACATCGGTGGGGGTTGTAAGACATTAGACTAATTGGTTGAGGGGGTTGAAGCCCCACTCAGGCAACAACCACAATCCTTGACAGGGTGACCACAAGTCATAAAAGTAACCTGTGCTTTGCCTTCTGGTAGCTTGGCACAAAAGTATTCAGGCTTTACTTAGAGGCAATTTGTAAAGTATTTATGCAGCACATAAACACTAATAAAGTGAAAACACAACACAAGAAACATCCCAAACGAATTTAGAAAAATAGAGTAATTTTTAACAAACTATATGATACCAGAACAGCAAAAAGTTTCAAGTTTTAAGTGAAAATAGTACTAAGAAGGGGAAAGCACCATTCGGGTTATCCGGTTGCACCAGGCTTTGGGAAAGTCACATGTTCAGAATGGCTGCGATGGAACCTTCCTAAGCCCGAAGCAAAGAGCTGTATTTGCGTAGGAGTAGGCCGCAAGGAGGAGGCTTTTGAGGCAAAGAGCAGCTGGGTGTCGCAAAGAGCCCAAACCTCAGGATTTTCACCTTTTTCTTGTGGGGCAGTTCTCACTGATGTCAGTCATGGGTCCAGGACTTGGGAGGGCGCCTCTTGGGAATCAGGATTCACACCATCAGATGCCAGCAGCAGGGCTCAAGGAGGTGTGGGTAGGACCCAGTGGCGTAGCTAGGGGGGGCGATGGGGGCGGACCGCCCCAGGCGGCACAAGTTTTGGGGCGGCAGCCAGCCCCCCTTCCCCCGCTCTTACCCCCCGGCCGCTCACCCCCACCCCCGCTCTTCTATCATTTTGCCGAGGGCGGCAAACGCGGGGGCCGCCACGGGCAGCCTAAGGCCTAGCTACGCCCCTGGTAGGACCAGATGCAGCTGGTCAGCTTTGGAACCTTGTTGTGTCCCTGTAGTCATTATGGGTAGCCTAGGATAAAGACAAGCAGGGCCTTTCCTTCAAGCAGCAAGGTGGTCCATTAAGCAAATCGCAGTCTTTCAAGCAGTAAGACAGTCATTCAGGCAGCAAGGCAGACCTTCTGGCAGCAGGGCAGACATTCTGAATCTTCCATAGGTCAAGGAGTGTATTGAAGAGTTGCTCTGGATAACCGGTATTTATACATGGTGCCAGACTTTGTGTATGTAGAGGTCTCTAAACTACCCTCATATCTGGTTCTTGAAAGTTCTTCCTGTTCCTCTGCCAAGGTTCCAAACTGTCTGGGGTGACAAAAGGTTGTTGTCAGGTTCCTTTGTGTGTGTTGCAGGCAAGTCCTTTGAAGTGTAAGTGGGGCAGGGCACAGCTTTGCCCACAGCGATCCTGGCAGAATGGCTCATCAACCCACATCTAGCCCCTTTGGGTCACTGCTGGACGGAGTCCACAAACCCCATTAGCAGAGCCATTCAGAGACAGGTGGCCCAGGAAAATGGCAGAAGGCACAAATGTTTAGTACAAGAAAATCTCCAAAAAATGGAAGGGATGGAGAGGTAATCGGCGGTCCAGTGTACGTCCTCCCCTATTAGAATCAAAATCAGTACAATAGTGTGCTGTCCCATTGCTTTATCGACTCTAAACTGAGGTAGACAAAGTTAAACTGGTCATGGATGGCACCCTTTATTGGATGCATTAGCTGTCATGCACCGGAATGTCACTTCATCATCAGGACATGCTCCTTGCGGGGTGGGCGCTGCAAAATGCAGCAGGCCCATCCAATTGGGCTCTTTGCCAGAGATCTTCTGATCTCAATGTCCGGTTTTTGCCTAACAATGGAATAGTGCCCTTTCTCCGAAGTGTTCAAGAAAGTGGTAGATTGGGTGGTTTGTTAAAATTGGCTATGGGCAATTTGTTGTGTATTTTATTTCCAGAAAAAGTCCATGTCAAGATTAAAAACAATGATATGAACCAATTGAGATAACAAAGATCCATCGGTTTAAATGAAGGACATGTTACTTGCCTAGTGTGCCTTTACAGTGTCAGCTGCGATTTCCCCAATCAACACGGGTAGTTTATTGAAAAAATAAATTGGAAATTTTCAATCATCAAATATTTAATGCAAAGCTACATTTTGCACTAAAATATAGAGCTAAATGGCGGATTTGCATTTCATATAACTATGCTTAATTTAGCATAATTTTCCCTAAATTTTGTGTAATTATATGAAAGCAAATTATGCATTTCACACACACCTATTTGTTCATTTGTTCTTGGCATGGCAGTATTCTCAAAGAAAATACATAAAACACATATAGGGCCCTATTATGATGTGGTCGGAAACGACTTCGACCGTCAGTCGGAGCCTTTCCGACCACACCGTAATATGTTGGTCGGATTCCTTTCCGACTGTCTCATTACGATGGAGGTGGTCGGAAAGGAATCTGATCTGTTATTCCAACTGGCTTCCGATGGGCTCAGAGAGCCCGTCTGCCAGTCGGAATTTTGTCAGTAATCCCAAGAGTGGCTCTTTCCGCCCGAGGGATTACGATGTTGGGTTTTGGCATCCTTTCTGTGCCGGCCTTTCTGACACAGAAAGGCTGTCAGAACTCAACTTTGGGGGCCCCCAGCGGGGCCCCCTTGGTTGTACAGCATCCGGTTGGAGGCCGAGGGGGCACCTATGGTGCCCCACTGTTGATCCCTGCACCCCGCGGCAGGCACCTTGAGGTGCCTGCCATGGGGTACAGGGATGAACTGCACCTCCCATTTTACAATGGGAGCATGCATTCCGGTCGGAATACATGCTCCCATTGTAAAGTATAGGAATGCGACTGAACAGTGTTTGGTTGCATCTTAATTAGTCAGTCTAATTAAGATGTCGGGCAGAAGAAATTCTCCGCCTGACATCGTAATAGGGTCCATAGTGTTTTTCTTTCTCCAGCAACGATCATTTCTATTTCCAGGCTTTTTCGGGTCCCTATTATTTTAATAATTGCCTCTCTTTTGGCTATATCAATATTGTTCTTATGATAGGGTTGGGGTTCCTATGATGATGTTAGGATGGTCCTAGAACGGTCTTCAGTTCCAGACTCTGCTATGATCTGTTGCAGCTCTCCTCCATCTCCACACTGTGTTGCTGTGATCCAGGGAAAGGGACTTTGTACTGCAGTCTCTGTCATGGCTAAAGGAGTACCCACATTACCAGATGCGGTGTGTCTCAGTGACTGTGAGCAGCATGGCTCCAGCTTTCAGCACTCCTCATCAGTGACTTATCCTATACCTGCTCTTGCTGATTTTCCTAGATCCGGATTCAAAGATGATCGCCTCCAGGGCACTTCTATGGTGGGACACTTGCTCTTCTATCATGAGACACTAAATAAGCTTTACAGGCTACAAAGGCGGCTGTTAATGTTGAGTCCTGAGGTTTAAAGGCAGCAAGCACATGGCAAATTGGCAGGAAGCAGGGCCTGGCTTCAACAGCAGCATAAACCAGCCTTTCACCTATACTGTGCATCTGCGGCACAGCTCGGAGCCACAGCTACTACACCGCAAGTATTTTTCTCAGCAGAGTCAAACTGGCCTATAGAGCAATCAGATAGTGCCCGACAGGTAGGACTGACAGGTCAATATGTGGGCCACTTTTTTCCTGTTTCTGGTCTCCTGGTCTGTTTTTTCTATTAATTTCCCTGGAATTGAAACAAATATTACTTCTACCAAGCTCAAATCCATGTAGCCTTCCATACCCCACAAAACACTTAAACAGCATGTCTTTATAAATTCAAAACTGACCCAATTTGCAAATAATGTCACTTTTTTAGCCATCTAATTCACTAACAGAGGCCATTTGTATTTAGGTGCCTGGGCTATATTCTGTCCCATTCCGACCCTGTTTCTCAGCCACATGTACTAAAAGTTTTTAAATATGCACACAGCTCATAAGCACAAAGTTCATCTGAAGCGTAGTACCTATCTCTGTACAATTCGTGGCATTGATTTAAACACACAACTCCCAGTTCGTCCTCAGTGATAAATAAAGCATCCCTCATCCAAGTTGGTTGTCACAGATTTTATTAGGAGAAACGGCTACAGAGGCCTCATCCAGCAGAAAGTCAGGTCCAACTCCTTTTCCCAACACTCTTAATTCTAACCCAGCAACCACCCACATTGTGATGCCCTACATCATCACCTAGAAACCAAGATTAATAGAACTAGAAGAAGTGTAAAACACCATATCACCTCCCCCTTTATAACAGAAATGAAATAAGAAAAGAAAAACAAACAAGAAACAAGAAACAAGAAAATACAATATGGAAAAATGAACATTAATAGCATTTCATTAACCACAATCCTGTAAACGAAGCAGAACCTTTCTCGTACGAAGAGACCTACCAACCTCCTCTTGTATGACTTGTGTGTTGAAGTCCACAATCCTAACAGGTTGACTGAATTTGGACTCTCTTCCATCCCTCCATGGAGATTTGATCCTGACCCAATCACCTAGACCCACAACTGTCCTCTTCACCTCCTTCCTCACATCATAACAAGCTTTCCCTTTTTCCATCTTTGCCTTCTCCTTTTCTGTCCACCCCTCAGTGTCACCAACACCATCATGCATGATCCTTCTCTTGATTGTGACCCACGAAGGAGTCACTTCAGAGTTGGCGATTCTGCCTTTGAACAATTGAAATGGAGCAACACAAGTAGAGGAATGCGGCGTAAATCTATATTCACGCACCTTATTCTTCATGGCTAACTCCCAATTCTCACCAGACACTACAGCCTGTTGCAATGTCTCCTTTAGCACCTTCACGAACCTCTCAACAACACCATTACTCATCTGGGTGGTCCAACGCCGCCTTCTTATGTATGATGCCCCTCTCTTTCAGAAACTTTTCCACCACCTTAGAGGTTAACTGCACTCCGTCATCAGACAAAATAATAGTGAGAAACCCTCCTGCTCAAACAGTTCCTCCAGAAACACCATTACTACCCCAGATTCAACAGAGTTAACAATTTTAATTTCAGGCAATCAGGAAAACAAATCCAGGCAGACTAAAACATACCTGTCCTGAGTTTTAAACTTGACTGGACCTAAGATGTCAATCGCAATGTCGGACCACTGACCACTAGCTTGTTCCCTTATTACTATAGGTTGTGTCCTGCACTTCAGAATTCTATCAATGTTTGAGCATTCTATACAGTCCCGAACCAGCCTTTCAATATGCAAGTCCATACCAGGCCACCAATAGGCCTCTCTGATCCTTTCTTTATTTGCAATGCCCATGTGACTGGCATGAGCACTCTTCACCAATTTGTCCCTGAGACTACAAGGAGGAACTAATTTGCTTCCTCTCATGAGAAGACCCTCAACAATTGCCAGCTCTTCCTTGACTTGCCAATAACCTTTTATTTCTTCCTCACAATCTTTCTTCTCCACACATTCCCCTAAAACATACATCAGAACTCGTTGCAACCACAGATCATTAGCTAAACAGTCACTCATTCTTTCTCCAGAATCGCCCCTTCACTGACATTGACCTCCTCCTCAAACTCTTCACCTCCAAACCAGTCAGTTTCTTCAGTGACCTCAGCCTCTGTGCCACTTAATCTGGAAAGATAATCTGCCAAGATGTTACAAGAGCCGGGTAAATAAGTGATTTCAAAGTCAAACTCCTGCAATGCCACAACCCATTTTCTTATCGGATGCGACACAAAATTGATACCTTTCTCAGTAAACACCTCTTTCAAAGGCTTGTGATCAGTCAACACTTCAAATTTCTTACCCCACAAAAATGTCCTTAACTTGTGCACTGCCCAGAAAACACCCAGAGCCTCCTTTTGAACAACTGAATAATTACACTCCACCCCTCTTAATGCTCTAGACATAAACAAGATAGTTTTGTCTATACCACCCACCTTTTGCACCAGAACAGCTCCTAGGCCTTTCGAGCTGGCAACTGTCATGACATATGAAGATTTTGAGGGATTAAAGCTTCCCAGATTGGGGGCTTCACAGAAATGCTCCTTGATGGACACAAATACCTTCTCACAACCATCACACCATACAAACTCACCCTTTCCTGAGCAAACCCCTCATGCGGGAGGTCTTTTCGGCAAAATTTGGCACAAAGTTATTATACAATTCGCCCATCCCTAAAAACTTCACAAGCTCTTCCTTGTTTTTGGGAGACACCAGGTTACAAATGGAGCTAACCAATGAGGGTGTCAGGAATCAGATGCATGGCGCCTGCATTAATTGAGCGAGGGCGCTCGTCAGCAACAATTGCACACGCGCTAATCTGGCTATTTTTAATTATGTATTAGAAAACTACATCTCCCATGAGGCATTAGGTGTTCTGTAGTTCGGACGCGGCCTATCCAAGGCCATTAAAAGTGGACATGGCACGTCAGGTGACATGCGTAATTCTGGAAAGAAACTTTGTTTCCTGTGAGGTCTCCGGTATGGGTTTCCTACCTGTGGGAGGTTTCGCTTCATTGGCAGGTTGCGGAGGGCTGAGGAAAGGTGTCCGTTCCTTTTGTTTTGTCCACGCCTGGATTTCCTGAGTTCCAGAGGAGGCAAGGGGAGAATCAGCGCTTCACTAACAATCGGAGATGAGCTTGCTGTTATGAGCGGCAGCACATGAGTCCAGCAGTCCTTGTTCTGAGCCTCAGGCTGGAGTTAACCTGTTGGATGCAGTGAAGTAACAGCATCCGAGTTTCTTTGTTTGTGTCTGGAGATCAAGAGACAAAGGACTAATTATCGTGATCTTTTGCCACCAGAGTTATGAGGTAATAACTTGGAGTGGGAGTCTCATTTCTTTTCGTTTTCTTCTGCTCATGAACAACTTGACATTCGGTAAAACACTCATTACCTGCTTGTGACAAAGAAGTAACATTGGAGTTGGTTGTGTTCACAAATCCAGTGTCGCAGCCTTGGTTACTCTGAGTTAAAATATCTACGCTTTTTTTTTTGCATATTCGTTTTTTTGGATTAAGAAGGCTTCTGCATATTTTTGGTTTCCTTTCACCATTGTTGGGGGTATGTATGATAAAAAGCCTGATTCAAATACTTCAATGGTTTATGATTGTACATGTGAGGAGGCTAATGAATTTTCCTGTTTTCTGGTTTGAAGGATAGAGAACCTAGCTTTTGGGGAACAGGCACTACTGTGTGGAAGAAGTGAAAGAATACCGTAGTATTGTTTTGAGGTATGTGAATTTCTCTTATTAATGAGACTTATTGAGAGTAGTCTTATTTCATGTGGTTAACCGTTTCTTTCTCTTCTTTCAGGTTTCTTCCTTCTTCCCAGCTGTTCCCATCCTATCCCTTCTCTCGCTTGATCACCCTAACATTCTGTGTTGTATATCTGAATTGGGGGTATCAAGAGGTGGACCCAATTGAGCATCGTTCGGATCCTGAGGAGTTCCTTCTTTCATCCTAGCCAGGTGGAAGTCGTGACAGAGGGTTTGGGCCTAATTCCAGATGCTGACACTAGATGTCCTAAGTACTCAAATTTCATCAACATCAAACTTACACTTGTCTGACCTAAGTGTGAGACCAGCATCCAATAATTTCTTCAACACAGATCTCGACCTTCCATCATGCTCTTCAAGGTCGACCCCAAAAATCAAAACGTCATCCTGATAGACCGTAACTTCCTCAATTCCCCGCAAAATGCACTCCATTGCTCTCTGAAAGACAGATGCCACAGAAATATGTCTGAAAGGCATCCTCAAGAATTTAAAGGTGGCAAATGGAGTGACAAAAGCTGAGAGATCTTGATCGAGTGGATAAAGCTTGACAATGATGATAGGCCGAAGATAAGTCTAATGAAGAAAAATGCTTCGCACCTCCAAGAGAGCACAACATCTCATTAATATTAAGGAGTGGATAATGATCAACCACCACCGCTTTGTTGAGCTCCCTCAAGTCAATGCAAAGCCTAGCCTCTCCATTGGCCTTTCAAGCCATAACGACGGGAGAGACCCATTCTGTGGCCTCTACCTCCTGAATCACCCCATTCCCCAAAGGTTTGTCCAGTTCAGCTATCATGCTCTACTTTACCAACAGAGGTACCCCTCTCACCCGTGCCACCTTGGGAGTGACATCCGACTTAAGTTTGATACAGTGCATGTAATATGTGAGACACCCCAGTTCTTTCTTAAAGACATCTGGAAACTCCCTGATCCAAATTTCACTCCCTCTTCCCACCAACCTGACAGATGGAATTTCTTTCACACGTACAGAGGGGTTTTTATTAGGATCCAAATATACATACTGATCCCGTTGATGAAACCAACTTATTAAAGAGTCCCCTTTCATTGAAACATATATTTTTGCAGGAATGATCCTACCTTTAAAATCATTTGTACCCCAAAAATAACCTAGGAGATCAATACCACCAAACCCTTGCAGCTGAATATCAGGTTTCAATAAGTGAACTTTCTCTGACAAATGTTGCTCATAAATTGTTTTTGGGATCAGAGTAATCTTAGCTCCAGAATAGAAAAGCATGTTGACAGATGCATCATTGATCAAGACTTCTCAAAAGGCCCTTACCAGCATGCTCCTTAATCTGGAGGATGTTAACCTCCTAAACTACTTCTTCGTATACCTCCACTTCTCTGGCCTTCCTCACTTTTTTACCAGATTTGCAACACCTGGAAAAATGACCCTTCTTCCCACAAACACTGCAAGTGGCTTTCCATCCCGGACATTCTTTAAAATTTGCCCTGTGTCCTAAATTGCCACACCTAAAATATTTTCCTTGAAAATTCTTAGTACCAAAAGATTTGACCATCATGCTGGTATTGACTTTACTTTTAGTGGATTTGGTGTCCACCATTTTAACCATCTCTGCATCATTTTTTACTACAGATACATCCTTGCGTATTGTATCAACACAAGCTTTGAATGTTTATGCATTTTCACAATCGTAAGAACTTCTTGCAACGTTGGGTTGTCTTTCTGCTATAAAGTATCACTAGCTTTGTCAAGGGTGCAACCCAACAGCAGTTGATCCCTTAAACGCTCCTCCAAGGATGCCACAAAATTTCATGTGGAAGCCAATTTCCTTTACACGGTTATGTACTGCTCCACTGACTCTTCCTGTCTCTGCATTCTCCTCCCAAAATTATATCTTTCAAGAACTGTTCTAATTTTGGGAAGGTAATGCAAATCCATTTTCCTAATGCAAGTCTCATATTCATTGAGTCTAGTGTAATCACTGTCGGGAAGATCAGGAAGATGCTCAAACAACTCCTGGCCCTCTGCCCTAAACAATGCATAAATAAAGATGTTTTCCTCTCTGCAATGAGAGAAGTCCCACACACCCTAGCATAATGTGTGGAAACTTTCTTCCATCTCTGCCAAGGTATAGGAGGTTCACCAGGGGAAGAAAGCAAAAATGGAGGAGTTGTGTCGTTTTGCATGACTAATCAACCAGTCGATGTTCGTAGGATAACTATTGACCTGAGCTGGGATAAATAAATACAGACAAAACTTTTGAGCTTGCACTCCTAATCTAATGGATTGTTGTTGGCATGCACTCCTGGTACAGAACAAACAATGTGACACTGTGAAAAGCTGTGTGCATCAGCGTGTGACCACAATGCACTCTATGAGCTGACCTGGTAATGCGACTCTGTAAATGTAGAGTTTTGAAGATGTCACCTTCAATGAGCTGTGCGCATCAGCGTGAGCATGAGCGCAGGGAATCACCACAACCACATGTGAAGCCCTCATCAGAATGGATGAATGTGATGTCTTGATTAGCTGTATGCATCAGCATGCGAACAAGATGCACTCTATGAAGTGATGTGCTGTGCGCATCAGTGTGAGTATGAACACAGGGAACAACGGTAACGTCGTGTGAGGCCCTCACCAGGATAGATATCTTCGATGTCTCATGAAGTTTTTGGCTGCTGAGCACGTCAAAATTGAAGTTTAGTTTTCCCAAAGGCTGTGCGCATCAGTGCCGAAGAACTCTTCATGGGTGTTAGCAAACTCCAGACTGCTCGATCCAAAATGACCACCGTTACGTGGCCACGTCATGCACAGGCGTCTTCAGCGTATCTAGCAAAGGCCGCCACCAAAGGGGGCCTAGAGGGCCAGCGCCGTAACCAACGCCGAGCCCCGGACGAAACCGATTTTTCGCGCCACAGAGTGGGGAAGCTCCCGCGCCCCTTCCCCCCCGCTGCGGTCCCCAGGGAGGCGCCAGCCCCCCCGGCCAATGGGGGCCTAGGCGCGATACAAACCCCCCAATGGGGGAAGACCAGGCATAAGGCGGCCCAGCACCTGGGGGGGGATATAAGCACTGCTCCCCCAGGTAAGCTCCTATCTTTGGGGAGCGGGGGGAGCAGCACCGGCGAAATGGATACAAGGATGGAAAGTGGGGAGTGGGCAAGTGCGGGGGTTATTGTGTTCAGCACTCCATAACATCAGAACCCGAGCACTCCCACCATACAGCGTCGAAGGGGCTCCACAGCAACACCAAATATTCCAGAACGGGAGGGTTTGCGCTGGAACTCGCGCTTCCTCTTATCACGCACTCATTTCAATTGAATTTTAATTAAAGTTGGCTAGCGCACAACAGATTCATCAATATTCAGCCACTATAGAAGCGTGAAATACCTTAAACACAGTTGGTGTTTCTTTTTTAAATATTTTTATTGCAGTTTTTCATGTATAAACAGCACCAATTATGTACATACATTTCATTAACGTATGAGGATTAATCATTCCTTCTTTTATATATGACATTTTCAAAATAAACACTTTTTTTTTAACACACTTTTTAAATTAGCTCTAATTGGGAAGAGAAAAAAAATAAGTAAGCTGAGAGTTGTCCACTGCTGAAAGGAAGCTCTAACAGTTATTCTATAGCATAAAATTCCTACAAAAAATAAAAAATAAACAGAGGGGAAATATCACGGCGATGGTAAGATACCAGTCTTATTCAAATATCTAGGGCCCATTATAAAACTGCGATTCCTTCCAGCTATAAATAGGTGCCCATATACGTCTGCCTAGAATTTTTCCTCTCTTGCCCTTCCTTTCGTAAATTCCCCTCTCCAGATTAAATACAGTGAGTAGCCTGGCAAGCCAATGCTGAAAGGTTGGAGCTGCTTGATCAAGCCAGGCTGAAGCAACACAGATTCGCAAAACTGCCATAGCAAGAAAAAGAAAACGGTAAGACATAGCTTGCCCCTGGCTGTTATCAACCCCAAGGAGCATTAAGGCTGGGGTTAACTTAACTTTAAGGTCCAGAGTATGTTCACAAAATGTCCTAATTGAGCATTTTAGCATATCAAGACGCGGACAGGTGGAGAACATATGAACTAAATCTGCGCTTGGAAAATCACACCGGGAACACCTGGTTCCCTCCTGCCCGCCCCACTGTGCTATCCTAGCCGGGGTGTAGTAAAGCGAGAAAATTGTCTTGTAGTGCTGAGCCTGAAGCCCAGCAGAGCATAAAACGGTCTGCCCCAGCTCTAAAGACTCAAGAAAGTTATCCGAATCGATGCCCAGCCTATCTTTCCATTTTTCGCCGTGCTTTTCTAGATCGTCCTGCTTGAGTGATGTAAGTTCAAAATAAATTCTTTTAATGGTGCAGCCCTCACTGCTTCTTATAGCGTCTATGGTTTTAACTTTACCAAAGCCATTAAGCCCGCCCATCTTTTTGCTCAAGAAACTTCTAAGCTGGAGATATTTAAAGAAGTTCCTAGTACCAATACCAAACTTATCCTGAATATCCTTAAATTGATAGATTCCCACAGAACCCATTAAGTCCCCGACTTTCAGAAGACCCCGGCCCGCCCACTCCACCATGATTTGATCAGAGAAGATTTCTGGCAGCGTGGGGTTTCCAAACAACTGGGTATAAAAGTTCCGTCTTCTTCTTAAGGGCAGCCCAGATTTTAAAGGCTGCCTGCATAGTTTTGAACCTTGTTCTTTTAAAATAGCTAGGCTCACTGAATTTCATAAAGCAGTTCACTGCGTCCTCCCCCACCAGTAACCTATATACATCTGGCAATCGATCTTCAGCGCTTAGATCTTCAGATCGCCCATCCAACAACCCACACATATATTGAAGAGCCGCAGCCCAATAATAGAGTTTAAAATCCGGAACCGCCCAACCACCTCTTTCCTGGGGCAGTGTCATATACCGTAAGGCCCTCCTAGTTTTACCGTGTGCCCAGATAAACCGGTTTACCAGCTTCTCCAATGCAGTAAACCATTGCTTCCCATATTCTAGGGGTATTGCCCTAAACAAGTAGAGTATTTTTGGTAAGAATACCATTTTAACCACATTGCAGCGGCCCACCAGTGACAGATGCAAATTGTGAAATTTATCAAAGTCATTTTTAGCCTTCCGGATTACAGGATCAATATTTATAGCCACCAGATCACTCAATTCAGAGGTTATATCAATACCCAAGTAAACCGCTGAGTCTGTCACCCGTGGGTCAGAGAGGCTGATCCCCCTGTTCATAACTATCTGGGTCTTCTGCCTGTTTAGGGCATATCCGGAAATCCCACCAAATGCTTCAGCAGTCTCCTCGACTGCAGCCAGTGCTGCTAGCGGGTTGGGGGTGACTAAAGCGACATCGTCCGCATACGCAAGGACTTTTGTTGCTAACCCATGGTAAATAATAGGCTCAATATCCCGGGAGGCATCCAACCGCCAGATTAAAGGATCTATATATATAGCAAATAAAAGGGGTGAACACGGGCGACCCTGCCTGGTGCCCGCTTGATCACAAAAGGCACAGTGTATTTCCCATTTATTCTCAACCGAGCAGTTGGTGCTCTATACATAGCGCGAATGGCTTTAATAAACCCCTGCCCGATACCAAACCATTTCATTGCCTCCCATAGATAATCCCAGGAGACCCTATCAAAGGCTTTCTCTGCATCCAAAAGCAGCAGAGCCATAGGGTCCCCTGAGACTTCAGCTGCATCGAACAGGGTTATTACCCGACGTATATGCTGGGTAGCCCCCCTCCCTGGTATAAACCCATGCTGGCATGGGTGGATTGCTTTCCCTATGATGGTGTTTAATCTGGTCGCGAGAGCTTTGGACAGAATCTTAGCGTCAGAGTTTATGAGCGTAATTGGCCGATATGATCCAGGTTCCCGAGGCGGCTTGCCCTTTTTTAGAAATATTATAATATCGGCTCCTGCCCAAGAATCGGGAACCGAGCTCCCGGTTTGTGCCCGACAGATCGTATCAACCAGGTCGGGTCCAATTACATCCATGAAGGTTTTATAAAACTCCAGGGGAATCTGGTCAGGTCCAGCAGCCTTGCCTGAGGGAAGATTCCTCAATGCACCATAAATCTCATCCTGTGGCAATATAGCCTCCAGCATCTCACTATCCTCAGAATCAATACTCTGCAATGGAGTGCTATTAAGATACCCCTGAATTAAGTTCTGCTGCACCTGATGTTCCTCGCCATATAGTCGTTGGTAAAATTGTCGAAACACTTCCTGAATCCCAGGTGGATCTATAACTAGGTTTCCACGGTCATCTGTGATCTCATTTATCTCACTCGCAGCACTCCTTTGTCTGAGTCTAACTGCCAACGTGTGCCCAACCCGCTCACTAAATTCGTGGCAATGCTCTCTTTTAGCTAAGAAACATTCCGCTGCCTTAGCGACGGCCCGATCTCCGATTTCTGCCTTGGCCCAGGCTAGCCGAAGCAGAGTATCATCAATTAATAGACCTGCGTTCACCGCAGTTGCCAGCTCCACTTCAATCCTAGCTAGGTTTTTATAGAGCGTTTCCTCACATTGCGCCTCCCTCTTCTGCCGATGTAGGCTAAAACTGAGTGTCTCCCCTCTGACCCCCGCCTTAAAAGCGTCCCACACTACACCAGCACTAGCACTGTGTCTATTTATATCCCAGAAAGCCTTAATCCACCCCTTCATATGGAGAACATATTCAGAGTCTATTAGGAGACCCCTTTCAAAAGTCCATATCCGCTCACCTTTCTCCCCATTTGAGAAAGCCACTGTAAGGACTAGAGGATTATGATCCGATAATATCCTAGGGTGTTTCTCTATTCTAACCCGATGCACTAAAGATTGTGAGACAAAGAAATAATCAAGTCTATAAACCGCCTTGTGAGGGGCAGAAAAAAACGTACTACCGGGATCTTTTATGTTTAGATGATGCCATAGGTCTATAAGTCCGTGATTGCTTACCATATTAGTAAGTGCCTTAAAGACTTTTCTCTTACGCCCAGAATATATATCACCAGCATTTCCCCAAAGTCCACCAAGCCCATTAATGTTGAAATGACCCCATATTATTAGTGAGGTAGGCCATTTGGCTAACTCATCATCCAAGAACTCCAATACCTCTGGGTCATCTGCGGTTGAGCCATAAACCGAACACAAAGTCAATGGCTCCCCAGCAAACACACATTCCACTAATACCCACCATCCCCACCTATCTCAAAGTTTCCTTTGAACAATTATATCTTTCCTTCGGGTAAGAATAGCGACCCCTCTGGTTTTAGTACCTTGCTTAGTAGCCATCAATAGACTAAACCCAAGTTGTTCAAGAATTCTTCCTCTGGTACCCTCTATGTGGGTCTCTTGAACACATAGGATATCAGCTTGCATTGTCTTCAAAATAATTGCCGCCCTTAGCCGCTTGGCTTTATTGTTAAGCCCACAAATATTGATTGAGACGACTCTAAGATTCATAAAGCAATTTTGGGTAGCTTTCCTTCAGCGTAGAAATATATATATATTTTTCCCCCCTTCCTTTTAATACCACCGTATCCTCCACTCCCCTTTCAAAAGAAAACCACTCTCTACACTTTCTGCGACCTTTAACCCTGTGTTTCCTCATACGTTGTGCTGTGAAGTGCTGTGACCTACCCCCCTGGATCCCCAAACCCCCCCCTGAACCAGACCACCCTCCCTCCCCACCCCCCCCCTACAACCCATACAGGCAAATAGGTCAATCATGACCTATGTGTGGCAACCGATCTCTTATTTCGAGTTACCGCTGTAGCTTCTCCCCCTCTGCCCCTATATAACGCTATCCCCCCACCCACACCACGTGATAGCCATTGATAAGCATTTTATAACAAATAAGAGCTGTATCAGCCCCTTTTTTCCCCCTCTCTTTTAAAAATTTTTTTTTAAGAAATCCCCCAAAACAGATACCACCATCGAGAAGGAACCCCCAAGCAGTTTAACAGATGAAATACAAAAGCAATGATCAAAGATCAGTCATTCAGCTATCAAGCCCACTTACGGCTAGCGGGCTGCTTCTCCCCTCCCTTTTACCTCCTTCAACTCTGTCATAAATTCTTGTGCTTTAACTTCAGAGGAAAACATTCGAATCCGCCCATTATCAATAACCTTAAGGCGAGCAGGAAATAACAAGTACGCCTCACAACCCAGCCCCTGAAACGCAGTTATCAGCTGGCGGAGTCTCCATCTGCGCTCCACCGTGGCGTGACAAAAGTCTCGGCACGCGAAAAAGGTGTGTCCATCATAGGTCCGCTTGGCGTCTGGTCTTGCCTTATCAATTATGGCTTGTTAAAGCAGAAAGTTCCCGATATAAATCAGGATAGCTCTTGGGCGCTCCTTTTGCCTGGCTGGGTTACTCCTCCGCTGCACAATTGGGAAGCGATGGACCCGCTGAACCTCCATATCCCAATTCCATTGGGCAAGATCCGGAAAGGCTCCTTTTAGCAAGGATACAACAAAGGGCATTATATTTCCCCCTTCAGCATTTTTGGCAATCCCTAATAATCGGACATTGTTTCTCTGTTGCCGATTCTCGAAATCCTCGAGTTTCCAGCACATGTCCATTGCTTGCTTTTCCTGCTGCTCCTTAAATCCCTGTAATTTATCGACCTCTTCCTCTAAAGCAACTGTTCTGTCCTCCACATGGGTGACCCTTTCGGCCATTTCAGTGCATAATTTATTTACTTTGCGGATGGAGGCCTGCAATTTTTTAGTTGCTTGATGCGGCCTCCTACTTTCCAATCTGGCCTCCCCCTGCATTTGTTTTAGGGTAGAGTACACTAAGTCCAGTGAGGGCGGTACAGAGGGACCAGGAGGCATAGCTGGACCAGCAGATCCCGCTTGCCCATCATTCTCATAAATCATGCTAGTAGCCGAGTAATCCCACTCCAATTTACATGCCGTTGCCAAGTCAGTTTTACCAGGACTTGCTCTAGCCCTTACTCCGCGCTTCTGCAACATTGACTTGCTACGGCACCCTTTTTGCACGGTGGAGGACTCCCCTGAGTCGGTTTCTTCAGAGGTATTAAAGTCACTAAGTGCCGGGGACTCAGAGTCATCATTGAGCGAGTAGAACTTGTCCCCGTCGGGAGATCCATGCGTCATCTCGTGGCGCTGTGGGGTTTGTTTTGAATTATGATCTGCGGCATTATCAGCGAGTACAGTGAGGCATACCCCTTCCTTTACAGCAGTGCTGATAGTGTAGATAATGCCATTGCTACTTACTTTTTCAGTCTCACCCCCATTCTTAGCACCAATCCCCAATGAACCCACAGATTCCGTTGAGTTGCCACCCTCTATTGCAGTCTCAGCATTGTCAGCCCGCTCCCCCGTAGTCTCTAAGAGAAGTGATGGTGAAGGTTCTGTGTGTTCTGTATGTTCAGTTTGCTGAGCCAAATCCCCCTGTAAGCCCTGTTCCGGTCCGGGTTGTTCATGCAGCACAGTTCCCACGTAGGGCTGAATGGCTTCCCCTGTCTCTGCTGGTCCTGTCTCGGTCAAGCGGGGAGCGCTCTCCTTTGCGTTTTTAGCCGGGGCGTCAGGGGCCGAAGGCGAGGACATGGAGAAGGCTTCAACCACCGTCGGCTGTCGCAGTGTTCCCTCCGCGGCCGCCGCCGCACGTAGCCGGGTCCCACCAGCAGCACCGACGTCCTTCCCACTGCAATCAGCCTTTTTCGCCAGACCACCTTGCCGCGCTGGGTTCGGCCCCCGCAAGGACACAGGAGCTTTGGAATTGGGGGCACCGGGAGCTCCGACGGCCCTCGCTGTGCCGACGGATGCATTCAAAGAGTCTTTGTTTGCGGCTTTAGCCGCCTTTTCCACCTTCTCCATTTTCGGGGCCATAATCCGCTCGGAGTACCAGCAGCACTCCCAGAGCACGCCAGGAAAGCGCCGGGAATTTCGAGGCAGCAAATAGAAAATATTGGCAAACGACCTGGCTTTCAGATGGCACCCGATACCCAACTGCCTCATATCATTGCAAAGGTAGGTGCAACAAAGACGGGGTGATTTTAGCGTCCTCTTATCGCAGCATCCAAAGAAAACGCAGAGGGAGAGAAGCCGCAGTAACTCTCATCAAGGTCAGTCGGCAGCCATCTTGCCTCCCACAGTCGGTGTTTCAAAGTTAAAAGCGGTAGGTTAAGATACATTTTCTCGTTCTGATCACCAATCAAAATGCAGTATTGAGGTCTCTTCTTTTCTTCTGTCTCTCCACTCTGACTATGGGCTTTAGTCATGCTTCTCTCATTGCCAAAATGTGAAGGTTAGTCCTCAGTTATAAGTAAAGGATCCCTCATCCAAGTTGGTGGTAACAGGATTTTATTAGGAGAAATGGCTTCAGAGACCTCATCCAGCAGAAAGTCAGGTCAAACTTCTTTTCCCAACACTCTTAATTCTAACCCAGTAACCACCCACATTGTGATGCCCTACATCATCACCTAGAAACCAAGATTAATAAAACTAGAAGAAGTGTAAAACACCACACTATCTTTGTACAATTCGTGTCGAGTTTCCTGTGTCTATTAAGTATGAGTATCTAATCCAATCAAAGTTTATATTTGGATTTTGGTTCCGATGATCCTGAATTGATAGGCAGTTTGAAGTTATGAAACCAGAAGACTCGAACTCTCTGGTATCAACACTCGCACAGCAACAAACCAAATGCTCAGCTCAAATGCATAGCTCATCAATTGTAGCTTTGTCCCTGTCTTTTTTTTTTTTTAAACTTTGTTTATTGGTTTTAATCACAGCCATATATAACATGATTGGACTACATATTCGAGGTTGTCCTCAACATAAGCAGGCAGACAGTATCTTAAGTACATATTAAGCAGTTCCTACAAGGCTTACTGGTCTATGCATCTCCATTTCTACCGTGGGTGACACACAGGGCTCCCTCGATATTTATTCCAGTGTGACCATTTCCTATCCCACTTTTTGGGACACCCCCGACCCTTGAACACCTCAGTCTCCGCCAACATACATCTATCCATTTCTTTAGCCCACACGATAACTAGTGGTGGGTTCGCTCCCCCCACCCTCTTGCCAGCTCCCGTTTCACCAGCGTGTATCCCAGTGTCGTAAATTGCTGTTCAACCTCCGTGAGATCAGTAGCCTCCCATATATTCAACAGTCCCAGCGATGGCGTTAAGTGTATGTCCTTCCCCAGGGCTGTATGCATGTGATTTGAGGCTCCCTCCCAAAGGGCCCTTATCCTTGGGCAAGTCCAAAGGGTATGAAAAATGTGGCCTGCTGTCCACAACCCCTCACACAACGGTCGTCAGGTCTAGTTCCTATTTTCGCCAACACTGTCCCGGACATGTATGATCGGTGTAGTATCCTAAGCTGGATCAGCCGAAATCTCTGTGTGATAGCCGCCTCTCGAGGGGACATGAGTGCCATCTGCCAGTCCTCGTCTTCTATAGGACCGATATCATCCTGCCACCGCTCCCTGAGCTTCGGGAAAGCGTCTGGCGGGTTATTACTCAATTTCCTATAGGTCAGAGATATTGCCTTTGAAGCAAGGGGCCCGTCCAGCAGGCGGTCTTCCAGAGGTGATGACTCTGGTATATCATTAAAAGATGGAAACGCCGCCTGTAGTGCATGTCTGATCTGTAAATATCTATACATTTCTCCCTGCGCCAGATGATATTGTTTCTGGAGCTCACTGAAGGTAAGCATTGTTCCCTTTTTGACCAAATCTCTCACCGCTGATATCCCGATGAGGTCCCATTTATCAAACCCGGGCTGATAGCACAGCGTACCCAGTTTCTGGGAGAACCACAGCGGTGTAGCCTGCGAGAGGACGCCCTTCCATCCCAGCCGGGAGGTGACCACCCGCCAGATTTCCAAGGTGTGTTGGGTGGGTCCAAAGAACCTCCCCTTATTTTTCCTATCAGTAGTATATAGGGCCCCCAAATATCCGGAGCGATCAGTTTGGTATCGATCAAGGGCATACGCTGGGTCATCCGGGGGGTAGTATATCCAGTGATTGACTGTCACCAGTTGCGCCGACCAGTAATAGCGCTGTAGGTCAGGAAGAGCTATGCCCCCACCATACCAGTCTTTTGTCAATTTCTGCATTGCAATCCTAGGGGCCCTGCCATCCCACAGCAGTGTGCGAATCTCCCCCTCAACCACTCTAAAATACGAGTCCGGGATCCGATGAGGACAGTTGTGCAGTATATAGAGAAAACGAGGAAGGGCCAGCATTTTAAAGAGTGCCGCCCTCCCCACCAGTGTTAAGGGCAGAGACCTCCAGTGTTTTACGTCGGCTCGCAGTCGGGCCAAAGGGGGGGCCAAATTGGAATCGTAGAAACCCGTCGGATCGGAAGTGATAAAAATCCCTAAATACCGGAACCCCTCCGTCGCGACCGCTATAGCGCATTTAGCCGGAAGGCGGGGAACTGCGCCTCTCAACATAAACAATGAGGACTTGTGCCAATTTATCGCATATCCCGAATATTTCCCAAAATTCGTGAATATATCCAACACTACCCTGATCGATTTATACGGGGATGCCAGGTATAGTAGTATATCGTCCGCATATAAAGATATTCGATCTTCCACGTCAACTGCCCAGCGCAGCCCACGCACCCTCACGTCTCTACGCACCCAGTCCGCGAGAGGCTCCAGCATAAGAGAGAAAATCAGCGGAGAGAGCGGGCATCCCTGCCTGGTACCTCTTCGCAGCTCGAACGTCCTAGATGTGAAACCATTTACCCTCACCTGTCCCAGCACACCAGTATATAGAAGCTTTACCCATGCTACAAATTTAGGGCCCAGTCCTACCTTCTCTAGGACCTCGAATAGGTATGGCCATTCAATGGAGTCGAATGCCATGGAGGCGTCGAGAGACAGCACCACCGCATCCTCCTCCACATATTTCCTACGCGCCATCACGTTATGTAAACGCCGTATATTAAGGGCCGTATTTCTACCTGGCATAAAACCAGATTGGTCTGGGTGGACTATTGATGTAATAACTGATGCCAATCTGTTCGCCAAGACTTTTGCCAGCACCTTTGTCTCAACGTTGATCAGCGAGATTGGCCTATACGAGCTACATTTATCCGCTGGCTTACCCTGCTTATGGATGACTACTATGGTGGCCAGCCGCTGATCTACTGGTAGCTCACCGACTTCTAAACTCCCTTCATACATGGCTTTCAAATGTGGCACTGTCAGGGAGGCCGTAGCCTTCAGAAGCTCTACTGGAATCCCGTTAGGCCCCATCGCCTTTCCGGATTTGAGCTGCCCCAAGGCCTTGCTTATTTCTTCGGTTGAGAGGTCTATCTCCAGGTCCTCTCGTTCCATCTCCGAGAGGCCCGGCACCTTACTGTCCCGAAGGAGCTGACGGGAGTCCTCCGCCGTGTATTGAGTGGAGGGGGAGTACACCGTTTCAAAATAATCAGCAAACTTCTCTGCTATGTCTTTCGGATGAAGCACTGCTTCACCTCCCGTCGTCATTAATTTGTGTATCCATCTAGACCCCTGTTCTCGCCGTTCTAACCACGCTAGTGTCCTGCCAGCCCTATCTCCAAGTTCGTAGAGTCTATGTTGGGTGGCAGAATGTTTAGCCACCATTTGTTCCCTGGTTCGTATCCTGTATTCGTCTTGCTTCAATAGGAGTCTATGACTAGTATCTGGCGAGGGGTCACGTGAATGCTCCCGCTCTAGTTCGAGAAGGTCGGACTCTAACTGAACCAAAAGTTCACGCTTTTTGGCAATATAGCTCGTCTTTAGTGACAGAGCTTGCCCCTTTAGAACCACTTTGTATGCCTCCCAAATTATTTGTGCAGAATCGACTGAGCCCACATTTTCAGTAAAATAGTTCTCCGTTTGAGTACGGAGTTCAGTTTTTATATCAGGTATATGCAGGAGCCATGGGTTAAGGACAATAGTGGTGCGTGGTTGTCGTTCCCAGTGCGTATATTCCATCCATACCGGGGAATGGTCCGAAATACCTCTGGGTAGAACTTTATACTGGACAAAATTACCGACCTTGGACATTTGCGTAATGAAATAGTCAATGCGGGATAAACTACGGTGGACACTAGAAAAATACGTGAATAGTTGATCAGTGGGATGAAGCGCCCGACCCACGTCTGTCAAACCCATCGCCGTCACAAAATCAGCCATTAGGTTGTTAGATTTCTCCCTGGACTTCGGTGGGTGACGGTCCACGGTGTCATCTAAGGTCATGTTGTAGTCTCCCCCATTATAAGTGTACCCTCCCGGAGTCTCGTCAGCCTACTTCCTAGTTCTTCCAATGCCGCCTTGCCCAGAGCTGGCGGTATGTATACAGAGAGTATATTGATGTCTTTTCCATCCCACTGGACCTCCGCCCCCACGAAGCGACCTCCAGCATCCGCCCATGTCCGATGAACTATAAGGGGCGTACTTTTCCTTACCAATATAGCCGTCCCCCTCGAGCCCGTGGTATAGTCTGCATGTACCAAAAGTTTGTATCCCCACCTAGTAAGGGCTTTGGATTTCTGACCCACTAGATGCGTTTCTTGCAACAAGACCACTTCAGGCGAGTGTCTTTTCAGGTATTGTTGCACAATACCCCGTTTGATCTTATCCCCAACCCCGTTGACATTCCAGGACATTACTGAAAGGGTACGGTCCCTATCCTGCCCCATCCCCATGTATCATACTCAATTCCCTTACACGGATCAATAATATGTAGGAAAACACTTGAGCCTGTCCACTCAGTAATTGCCGCCCAATGATCAATATGGCTACTTTCTGCTGTTGAATCACAGTTTTACGTTGCTTACCAATAACACAGTTAAAACAATAACATTCCCCGAATCCCAGCCTCCTAGTCCCTTCCCCCTCCCCACACCCTGATCTACCTCACGACCCCCTAATCCCTAACCCCTTAACAATCCCCCCCCTCCCTGCCCCCCTGCCCGTGGATGTAAAACTACCCACTCCCCAACCCGGCAGAGTGCCTCTCTCCCCCCCAGACATGCTAGAAATGCACGGGACGGTCAACTCCCATCCCCACCCGCTCATATCACAATTAACTTAAATTTCCCCCCCCATCCACTGATCTTATAGGCCAATCACATTCAAATCACGTCTATTTAATCCCATCGGTCTCAGAGCTTGTATCGGGTACCTTTTGGTTAATCCCACCTCCGATGGGTAAACCAACCCCTCACCCAATCCCCCCTACTTGCACTGTCAGTTGGGTGCCGGCTCTCCCTCTACGGTTTCAGGAGTCCTTATTCCTGTTCCTTCACTGGACCCTCTTCTTCTGCAGGTCCCTTTGGTGCCGCGTCAGAGCGGAGGCCCCTGCGTTGGCTGTTCTTTTCAGAGCGTTCACGTCTCTGGCCTCCCACCATGCTCCATCCTTCCATCCAGTCCCAGACTGCCTCCGGTGAGTCAAAAAACCACGATTTGCCATTCGACTCCACCCTCAGTTTCGCAGGAAAGAGCATCGCATACTTCACCTCCCGGTCCCTCAGCTCCCTCTTCACCGCCTGAAAGCTGCGACGTTGGGCCTGAACCTTGGCCGTGAAATCCGGGAAGAGGGCCACCTCGTAGTTGTCTATTTTCAGCGGAGGACTAGACCTCGCCGTCTGCAGTATAACATCCCTATCTCGGTAGTTGAATACTCGGGCAATAAGGGGCCTCGGGGTGCTCCTGATCTTGGTCTACCCCTGGTACTCTGTGAGCTCTTTCGATAGAAAAGTAGTTTGACAGAGACTTAGGTCGCAGGTGATTCAGGATGAGATTCTCCACGTATAGGTCCGCTGCCGGCCCCTCCGTCCTTTCCGGAACCCCTAGGATGCGAATGTTATTTCGGCGGGCCCGGCCTTCATAATCGTCGAGTTGCTGTTCCATCCTGTCCTGTTTCTTCTGCATTGCAAGCATCTGCGTTTGAAGTTCCGAGGTGTCCGTCTGTAGGGAATCGGTGACCACTTTAAGCTCCTGGACTTTCTCGTCCATCTTCCGGAAGTCCGCTCTGATGAGAGAGACCTCCACCGTGACCGAGTCTACCGAGGAGCGCACTCCATTTATGGCCGCCATGACATCATGCAAAGTCGGCTCTGGGCCTTGTTTGGAGGCTGCCGCTCCTTCATCTTTCTCCGACTGCGGCGAATCTCCCTTGGCCCCCTCTGTGGACCATGCGAACTTGGCCAGCTGCTTTTGGGCCGTCGCCTTGGGCCCCTTTCCTCCCGTCGCCATAGGTGCGCGGCACTGAACGTCGTCCTAGGTGAGAACCCGGCTCTGTTCCGGAGGGTTGACTGCCGGTCTTTTGACAAGAGTGACCGAGTTCCCCAGGTCAGGTCGGTATGGCTGGATGATCTTCGCCAGCCTTCTGCAGGAAACTTCTCCTCACTCTATTTACGGCCCTCTATCTCTCCACCTCTTGCTGAGCTGGAACCTGCGGCTTTCCCGCGACCGGGTAACCTCGATCACTTCCCAGTGTCAGTCAGGGCTACTATTTGAGCTCCCCAGCGGGCTGATGGCTTGTGGGCTTATGGGCCCCGACGTTTTATCCACCCGATGCCCTCCGTCGCTGGCTGTCGAGCAGTGTGTCTTGGCTTAGGCCGCAGGGCCAGGTATCCGACCGGGCAGCGCACCGACTGTCACAGAGATACCAACACTTTCCCCAGGACCTGCGGGTCTGCGCCGTGTTCTCCCAAGCAGTGGCGAGGTCGCCGCACCAGCGGTGGACAGATCGGGCTCCCGCCCCGCCTCTCAACACTCTCTCTGGCCATAAGCCGGGGCCTCGCGCACCCCGCAGAGGCCGATTTCTTCAGGCCCTGGGCCCCAACGCGCCCTCTCGTGTATTGTCTGCCAAATGCTCTCCGGTCCCCGCGATGCAAGCGGACCCAGTGGCCAGATCTCGCCCTGCCACCACAGCCCGCGGGGAATCCTCCCAGCTACCGCCCTTTGGGATGTGCAGGGCCGATGGCAGCGGCCGCGGCGCAGCTAGGCCTCGAGCCGGGGGCTCAGGTGATCAGGGCACTCACCGGCTCCTCCCCATTACCGCCGCATCGCTCGGCGCGGGAGCCTTCAGGCCGTTTACGTCCGAACCTGGCTCCGCGCTGGATCACTGCACTTCGGGATCCCCGGCGGACCACCACACAGCCGGGCTTTTCCGACGTTCTCTTTCCGACGCCTCCAGCCTTTACGCGTCCTCCATCGCCGCCATTATCTCCTCCTCAGGGACGCAACACATGGAGGGCGCCGGAGGCACCAGCCGAGTCGCTACACCCGTCGAGTCTCTCTCAGGAGGTAGGGGATGAAGCACCTTACATTCGGTGCATTTTTCATTCGTGGATGGCGGCGGGTATTGAAGGATTTATAGCGGGGGTTCAGGAGCCCATTCAGGCAGCAGCCATTCTCGTTGGTCGCTAGCCACGCCCCCCGCTTTGTCCCTGTCTTAAACTTGATCATCATTCTTTATCATTGCACTTTGATCCACATTCACATCTCAGGGGTTATATATTTGTATCATAGTACAGCTCTCTGACATGTAGGCATAACTCACAGGTGCTGTTCCTTAACACAGGCCCACAAACAAGCACAGCAATCCAAGAACAGCTCTCAACATAAACAGTGGATTAAATGCATTGATATAGTATGGGAACTGTGATGCAGAGTGTAATGGGAATGGGGTCAGTGAGCATGTGGCGGAAGTCAAAGGTGTGGCTACAAAAACCAAAATATTCTGTAACATACTCCTTCCCAAACTTTTTATAACCACAACCCACTTTTTAGTATGACAAGCTTTCGCAACTCACCTATCTTTAATGGAGCTGAGGCAGGTGATTTTTGTAATGTTACTAAAGCATCATGTGGTACTGCATTGCCAATTACAGACAGCACATTTTCCATTGAAATTGTTGCTAAATTTGGACAGCCATGCAGTTTTACTGATCAAACTATATTGCACACAAATGATAATGAGTGGAAATCGGGCTACAGGGAATATTTATTATCTGTGAATTGCCAAGTAAAGTGTCTTGATTTGTTCTGATTCTATGAAAATCTTGGTTTCCATCACACTTCAGAAATACAAAGAAATGTGCTTTCCAAACTGCTGAATGTGTACAGTTCAATTACAGGTTTTTACATTTTGTTGATTGTTTTGAAATAATGATAGCCTACAGCCTTTCTTTTAACACATCATGTACCCCAGGAAGAATTGACTTCTTTCTGTGACTGTAAAATGAGAAGAACTTGTAAAAACCACTCCCCGTGTTAAGAAATAAGCAGCAGAAGACATCATCTGAAATTTGACCTCTGTCTTTAAAGAGCAGGGAATGTGACAAGATCAATACAGATTTGAAGGTATCTTTATGTATTAATTTGACCCACCAGAAATCAGCTCTGGGTCATGACTTATTTATTTATTTTATTTATTTATTTAGGAGTTTTATATAGCGCTAGCCAGACCCGAAGGTATCGGAGTGCTTTACAACATTTGTCGAATGACAGTCGAGTATACAAAGAGTGGAACAGTGCACACAGTGTTTAAAGACGGGTCATTGATCGGTATAATGTCACGTATCATTCAAATGCAGAGTAGTAGTTGTGGTGGTAATAGTAAGGGGGGTAATGTGCGGGTCAAGAGAAAGATGCTGTAAGGAGTTGTTCTTATCGTAGTGACTGGATCCTCAGTTGGTGGCGATTCGGTATTGTAGGTCCGTTGTCACTTCGTGAGAGCTCGATTGAGGAAGAGCACTTTGAGCTGGCTTTTGAATTCTTTGAAGGAAGGGTTAGTCCTGATATGTATAGGGATGGCATTCCAAATTCTGGGTGCATTTCCAGAGAAAGACCGAGATAAGGTCTTTTGTTTGCGGGTTTTCGGGGGGATGAGTAGCAGAGTGTTGGTGCTCCTGAGATTTCTTGTCTGTCCCGCTTTGTTGAGTTTGGCGGCTAGATAGGTGGGTTTACCAGTGTGCAGAGCTTTGTGGGTGAGACAGGCAGTTCTGAAGTTAGCACGCATTTCTATTGGGAGCCAATTATGGGGCATATCAGCAAGGGCCTGCGATAATTATCGCTCAGCGCTTTTAGCGCGAGGATAATTATCGCAGGCTAACGCTGGATTCTATCGTGGAGATAGCGTGCTATCAGCAACGCTTATCTCCCAAGCGATAGGAATCCATGCGTTAGCTGGAAAACAGTGTGATTATCGCTGGAAATCCAGCGATAATCGCACTGCGACCAGCGATACCTTGCTGATAGGGCAGGGTGGTTTTAGCCATGTAATCCACCTCCCATTGGATTACATGGCTAAGTCAGATTACAAGCAGGCGTAAGGAAAGTAGCGATAACTGTGGTTATCGCTACTTTTCTTATCGCTCTGCTTGTTTGTGTGCAGCTTGATAATTGGAGAAATGTCAGTTAGCGACATTTCTCCAGTTATTTTGGCACGGAACGCCCACTTTGCATCTCATTAGAGATGCAAAGCTGGGCGTTGTTGTAAGGGGCGCTAAATCAGCAAAACACACAATAGCGTGTCTTTGCTGATACGGCAATGAAATTATCGCCGCTTTTCGCCCGAAAACGGACGCAAAAGCGGCGATAATTTCATAGCGCCGCCTTGCTGATATGCCCCTAAGCTCTTTGAGAGCGGGGGAGATGTGTTCGTATTTCTTTACTCCAGTCACCATTCTGGCTGCTGCATTTAGGGTTGATCTAAGAGGAGCAAGGTGTGATTTTGCCGTGCCTGTGAGGGTGGCGTTCCTGTAGTCTAATCTAGATAGCACGAGGGATTGCGTGACTTGCTTAAGGTCTTTTGGAGGGATGAAGGGTTTGATTTTGTTTAGTAGTTTTAAGTTGAAAAAGGCACATCTTGCAGTGTTCTTGATATGTTTGACCATGTCAAGGTTGGGGTCTAGAGTGATTCCCAGTGATTTCACGGAGTCTGCCGGGATGAGAGTGCAGTTGAGAGCATCAATAGACTTTATCCATTCCGTGATTCGGGGGGTCTGCTCTTTGTTGGCTATGAGGAGGATTTACGTTTTGTCTTGGTTGAGTTTCAGATGGTTTTGGGACAGCCATTTTTGGAATTCTATTAGGGTGTCATTGAGTCTTTGCATGTCCGCTATGGTGGAGGTTTTGAGGTAGATCTGGGTGTCATCGGCGTAGAGGTGGAAGGGTAGGTTGGCTTTTTTGAGAATGGTGGTGAGTGGCTCCATGTAAACGTTGAACAGTGCGGGTGAGAGAACTGATCCTTGGGGAACGCCTCTGTTTATGGGGTGTAGGTCGGACGTGAAGTTTCTGATTTTTATTCTTTGAGAGCGGTTTTGCAGGAAGGAGGTGAACCATTGTAAGACCACCCCTTCTGCTCCTACCCTTTCTCGGAGTACGTTGATGAGTACTTTGTGGTCAACCGTGTCAAAGGCCGAAAGGTCCAGGAGTATGAGTAGACAGCAGCGGTCCTTGTCCAGTGATTTGTGGACGTCATCAATGACATTCAAGATGGCAGTCTCTGTGCTGCATTCTTTTCTAAAGCCCGATTGGTGAGGGTCGAGGAGATCGTTGTTGTCCATGTGATGGGTAAGTTGACGGAGAACAAATTTTTCTAGTAGTTTTGCTAGGAATGGGAGATTGGAGACAGGCCTGAAGTTGTTGAGATCGTTTGGGTCAGCGCCTGCTTTTTTCAGTAATGGTGTTACCTGACCGATATTGAGGCAGTCCGGCATGATTCCTGTTTTCAGGGAGCTATTTATAATCTCCGACCAGAGTAGGGCTAGGGAAAGTTTGAGTTTTTTAGCCAGTTGGGCAGGGAGGGGGTCCTCAATGTGTGGTGAAGGCTTGGATCCGGTAGTCAATTCAATAATTTCAGTTTCAGTGATGGGTTCGAATGTTATCCAGTTGTTTGTGGATTGCCTGAGTGGGTTTGGTGGAGCAAGGACTCACAATGAGACTTGCTCAGAAGCAATTCTCTCACAGTATTAATTAATTTGTACTAAAACCATGTAATGTCTTATTAATAATATGCAACACAAACATATTTAACTAGAAGATGCTTGCCTATGTGTTTTCTGCTAATAAGTAATCCTTGTCTAATCCAAAATGGCGGCTAAAATGCAGGAATCCTACTGCGCATGTGTCAACCATGTCACGTGGTATGACGTCTTTCTTTGCTTGGAGGGAATCTTTTGCTTCTGCGCAGTGTATGCTAAAATGGCCACTTTATTGTTCTCACATGCTAAAGCTTTCGCATTGCTGCAATTAATAATGTGGTATTCTAACGCTACTAATGCGGGATAGACATTTATAATTAAATGGGATTAGGGTAGAAGTAGGAGGTATACAGTGAAAACATTTATTTTTGATTTTAATATGTTTCTTCTTTGATTTTCTATTAGTTCGTAAAGTGTGCCTGGGTTGACTAAACGGCAGCTCAAGAATCATGTGACCTGCGCATGCGCCCTGAAAACTAACAAAGCAAAGCGATGAAGTCAACTTGGAAGATGTCCAAGGATATGACCCGCTGATCACCTTCAGAGTTCATCCAAAATGTCCTACGAAATGATACATTTAGTATATACTTTGTATTAAATTGTTGTGAAACGGGTGGGAAATAAAGCAAATGTATTAATTGAGAGGGGCGGTATTTTTAAAACAATGGGCTTAAGAAAATTGAACTAAATTGACATGGTGTGAGGATCAACCCCCTGTCCCTGTCCAATCAGAATTAGTAGGCCCATAAATTTGAAACATTAATGGGAGGTACCTGGGCATAGAAGGGTACAATAGATATAGGATTTGCTAATTAGTTGGCAGTAGCATTAGGAGAACAGATGAACATAGATGCGGTAGCAGAGAACCGATGCTATTGCAGAACAGAGCAGACTGACCGCTGTCCGAAGAGGTCGTGAAGTGGGGGCGGCGGACCGTATTAGAGGGAGACGCGGAAGAATCCACGACGAGGAACGAAGTGTCAGAGAGGGGAACGACGCAGGCGTCTTTGGTAGAGAGGTCACCTATCCTGTCCTGAACCTGGTCCGGAGGTCTTGGTCTTCATCTTTCTTGGGACCCTTTTCCAACTCCTTGGCCAAGGGGTTTGGTTTTCACACCTTTAGGTAACTATAAATGCGTAATTTTAGTTGTACTGATGTCTCTATCTTCTCCTTTCTGAGGGACCGTCATTTTTGATTAATAGGTGACTATAAAGTGTGCTTCCTCCTTGATATGCGATTAAGTGCCATGTGGCTTGTATTTTACTCTGCTAAATTATTTTAGATAAACATTTTAAAACTTCCTGATTCAGTGGTTATTTCAGGTATTTGATGAAATTATGTTTTGTATGATCTCATTACAACCCCAGTTATCAAAGGTCCATTGGTAAGTCATTACTCTTCAATCAGAAAAGGTAATTGGTAGCAGGGATTTTGATAAAGAGTACAACTGACTCCCACCAGCGGTGATTACTAGTTAGTGTGAATGAATGGGCCCAGGTGAGTATCTAGTGTATGAATGCTTGTTGCTAGTAACCCGCAGGATCAGTTTTCTGGCTATCAAAGGATGGTTATACTTTGTTAACTGGGTAATGAGAATTTTATTTTTATGAACTAACATCCATTTTAAAAGTTTTGTTTTATGTTGTCTAGAAATCCCCGGGAAATTGAATAGCAGATGGTAAGTGGAAACCATACTGCAGTGAGGTTATCTGTCAGGCAGAATTAGTACTGAAAAGTTAAGCAGGGCTATCAGTATTTGTTAGGGACTCTGTGTGTGTATGAGTGACAGCAAAAGAATACGCTGGTGACATTTTGATGTTATATCACCTAGAAAGGGTAACATTGAAGGAGTAGCAGGTATTTCTGAAGCTTACGTGAAGAGTAAACGGAAGGGTTTTACTCGTAGTGTATGTCTAGTAAACGGAAAGGTTTTACTAAGTGTGAGAAAATCTATCCTTCAATTTAGGGAAACTGACAAGATAGCGAATGTTTTATGTGGTTACTGAATTTTAATGAAAAGTGTTGAAGAATTAAAGTTTGCGTACGATTTTTGTAAAGGGATGGTCAGCTGCCAGGATTAGAAGCTGAAGTCACAAGTGCCGCGCTGAGGTTGGTTGAAACAGCGGGCGTGGAACGAGTTTTGTAAAGGAGGGGTCAGTAGTCAGGAGTAATACTGACGTCACAGGTGCCGCGCTGGGATTGGTCGACACAGCGAGGGACAGAGAAGCGCAGATTGTAAAGGAGGGGTTGTCAGATAGAGTGAATAGACGTCACAGAAAAACCGCGCTAGGATAGGTTCCGAGACAATTGTTAGCTGGAATTTGATTGGTTGTCAGAATAAAAGTCAAAATATTAGTGGACAGTGGAGATTGAATGTGGAAACATGATCCGACTTTGATAGGAACACGTCCAGACAGGAGATTTTTAAGTTTTGCAGAATATAATTCAATACATAGATATTTACCCAAAATGTACGGAGAAAAGAGAAAATTGTCATTCTTACAAAAGATTAAGAATTATTTTAAGAAAGATAAGCCAATCAAAACTAGGGAAGGAATTCTCATCCCACCAGCAAAAACGCCCGCCTCATTCATGATGATGGAGAGGGGTTATCATACTTGTGTATGGTTAGAAAATTGGATAGAATATACAAAAGATGACGGAGTATTAGCTTTCCCAGAGAATGGTACTTTTAATGGGAGAATTCTTAAAAATTTAAGAATGAGAATGAATGAATTAGAACCCAGACCAAGATTAACGCAGTACGAAGCCCTAGAAGAATGGGAGACAGAAGCATTTGAACGTGATAGACCCAGGAGCAATAGGGGCTATAGGGGATTTTTCCCTAGATACCAGAATGGGACACGAGAAAGTCAGATGAAACAGTGGAGACGAGCGATGATTAGTGAAGGTTTGTACCCAGTATTCATGGCTGATGAGCAGCTAGGGAGCAAATGCAAAGAAAAGACTAGACATATGACAGGGTTTGGAGAATCCGAAGATGAATTCATGGAAGAAATATTAAAGAACCCTCCACCATACCAGGAAGAGTTGGGTGGATGTTCCCCAAGCTCACCTGTTTTGAGAACACCGTTAGTACCTCGAGTACTGCATAATCCACCAGTTAATAGAGTACTTCAGGATAAGGAAAAAGAGGCTTTAGACAGAAATAGAGCAGAGTTAAAACAGAAAATAACACAGTTGAATGTACATCCTGATTCCCTGACTATACCTGTAACCATTGGTCCTGTGGTCCCTTTATACGGCGACAAAGTAAATTGCCCGAAACCTCTAGCTATGACTACACCTGTGGATATTCCTAAACATGAAGCTGTAATAATTGATGATCACATCAGTGACTGTGAATCTATGATTTCACTAATGGATTTGCCTATTCGAGAATCTGCATATAGCACCCCCAGAAGAACCACACCTGGTTGCTCAAAGGATGTAAATATAATAACATCTTCAGGAACTAAAAGTGCAACCATAGTAACTCCAGAAGACTTAGAAAGATGGGCACAAGGAATAGACAGACAGAGTTCACCCCCAAAGATTTTGGACATTTATAAATTAAAAGTCGAGTTAGAAGAAATGATAGCAGGCAACGTAGGAGTAGATCGTTTAAATACCTACAGTGAAGAAGAACTATTGTTCGTATGTAGGAGCATAACCAGAAATGCAAAAATATTCCATGAAAAGTTAACGGATTTGGCCTCAGAGATGGGAATTGAAATAAGAAAGTCAAAAGTGTTGCAGAGACCATATAGAGCAGAATTTACTGACAAAGACTTAGAAAATATGAATACATCTGGTATAAAATTACAAGTTAAAGAATTAATGACAGTCTTACAGAAATGGGGAGAATTGGATAGATGGAAAACTAGATGGTCAAAGAAAAAGGAAGAAGCACGTTCAAATAGAATGACATCTGAGTATTTATTGAAGGAAACAGGAAAGGTAGAACAGATGTATCAAATGCGGGAGGTTCCAGGAGGAGGCTGCGTCCATGTCCCATGGAGTAGGCAAGACATTTTGTCATTTACAAATGATTTTCCAAAGTTGAGAGAAAAACCAATTGAATGGTACAAGCAGGTTGAGAGGTTTGTGAAGGTTTCAAAGGTTTTGTTAAAGGATCTAGATGGTTTATTTGACATAGTGGTAACTGCCGATTTATGGACAGACTGTAAAATTACAATCGACTGGCCTAGTGAAGAATATCCTAGGGATCCAAAGACAGGTGCCCCATCAAATGATGTGATGAAGAAGTATCACCAGGTAATAACTTATTTGAAAGGGAAAATACCACCAAAGGAAACAGATTGGGTGAAAATAGACAGAACAACCTAAGAAGCAAATTAATTGGTACATGCCTCCTATGAACGTCTATTACAGGTGTTCAAACAGTATAGCGGTTTTGAAGATATTGGAGACAAAAATATGAGTCAGTTTGTCTATCGATTTGTTCATGGTCTAAAACCAGAGATTTGTCAGATGATTAAGCAACATATGGTATGTTGGGAATGAAAGCCTATTGATGAGATTTTGAAATATGCTAAATATTGTGGGGATGACATTGAAGATAGGCACAAGAAACTACAAGAAAAAGTGATGTGGGCTCAAGTGAAAATGGCTGAGCGACAGGGAATTAATTTAGATAATCCATCTGAAAGTCAGGGAAAAGAATCTGGATCGAATGGTGACACAGGAAATGGTGGAAAGGTAAGAGGACGAATGAGTAGAGAAGAGGCTAAAAGAAATTTCCTTGTCATGGATGCGGAAAGTTGGGACATTGGAAGAACGAATGTAAAAAGATTCAAAATAATAATGGCCCAAATCATAATTTAAATCCACAGACGCAGAACGACTCACAGCAGGGTGTAAATCCTCAGAGTCAGTTGCCACCTGCCCCTATACAGGGTAATGTAAGCAGAGCAAAGCACGGTACAGACATCGGATATCAAGGAGGAAGTGGTAAGAATGAATATGTAACTTCACAGTTTCTTTTACAGGATGATTTTAATCCATATGATTATCAATGAAGGTGCCTAAGAGAGGGGGAGAAGGAGTGCGTACTTGGCGCATCCTTGACGGTAGATCAGTCAGGTCCATATGTTGAAGGGAAAGTAAAAGGTAATGATATGAATGAAATGAAATGAATGAAATGAAATGAAAAGACAATTTATAAAGCGCGGTAGCTACCCTCGGGCGTCCTAGCGCTGTAGACAAAACGTGAGCAGGAGGATAGATGGGGCTAGACAGTTTTTTTAAAGAATAACGTTTTTAGCAGTTTGCGGAAGGATAGCAGGTTGGGTTCTGCCCGCAGCTGAAGGGGGAGGGAATTCCAGAGTTTCGCTGTTATAGACGAACGAGCAGCCGCCGCATCTACTTCTCTTGATCCTGGGCACTGACGCGAGAAAGGAGGATGCTGAGCGGAGCTGTCTGTTTGGCTGGTAAGGGGAGATGAGGGAATGGTTAATGGCTGGGCCCTTCTTCCAGAAGGTCTTTTGGACACTGGTGCTACCAGTTCTACTGTAAGAACAGCAGACATCCCAGACCTCTCTCTCTCTGGAGAAGCTATCCAAGTGGTAGGTGTAGCCAATCGAAAGATTAGAACACCCCTTACAGAACCTATGGAAGTAAGAATTGGAAACTTCCGAGAAATGCACCAATTTGTGGTGTGTGATTCCAGTCCAGTAAATTTACTGGGCAGAGACTTACTGTGCAAAATGAATTGCACTATTTTCTGCACACCGGATGGTGTTGCAATACAGACCCCAGATGAAGATCATGTTTACAAATTCATGATAGCCAAGCAAGGTACGGAGGTAGATGAAATGTTCTCCTTGATAACCAAAGATGAATTACCAGAAGAGTTAAAAACTACAGTGAGCTCAAAGGTATGGGATTTTACTGGAAAAGAAGTAGGTCTGATGTCAGTGAAGATCACTGTAAAGGAAGGCGCAATTTTCCCAAATACCAGACAGTATAAAATGAGTGCTGAAGTGAAAGCAGGAGTTACTGAGGAAATTGGCAGAATGGTGAAACAAGGTATATTAAAAGAAGTTATGAGTAGCCCATGTAATTCGCCAATCATGGGGTTGAAAAAGCCTAGTGGAAAATATAGGATCGTTCAGGATTTGTGGAAAAATAATAAAATTGTGGTACCTTGTTGTCCTATAGTAGCAAATCCTGCAGTGATCCTATACCAAATACCATGGAATGCAGAATGGTTTATAGTAATTGATTTGTGCCAAGCATTTTTCTCAATTCCATTGCACCCAGATAGTCAGTATTTGTTTTCATTCAAATTTGAAAATCACGTTTATGTGTGGAATCGTGTTCCTCAGGGGTACCCAGAAAGTCCTTCCATTTTTAATCAGATACTGAAAAAGTGCCTAGAAAAAGTAGTAATGCCTAGGAACTCAGTCTTGGTACAATACATAGACGATTTGTTAATCGCATCTAGAACTTATGACGATTGTGTCACCGACTCGATTGTACTTCTCAATCATTTGGCTGAGGAAGGTCACAAAGTGTCACCTGAAAAGTTACAATTTTGTACAACAGCAGTTAAGTACTTGGGACACCAAATTGAAAGAGGAAAGAGAGAATAACTTCTGAGAGAATAAAAATAATTAAGCAAATGAAAATGCCAGTAACACAAAGAGAGGTGAGAATGTTTCTTGGATTAGTAGGATACTGTCGACAATGGATCGTAGGGTTTTCACTACTAGCAAAGCCTTTAATTCAGTTAACCAAAAAGAAAGCAAAAGATCCAGTTGAATGGGATGATGAAAGTGCCAGTGCATTTGTAAAATTAAGAAATGCTTTGTGTGAGGCACCTGCCCTGGGCATGCCTGACTATACAAAAGAATTCACATTATTTTGCTATGAAAGAGAAAGTTGTGCACTTTCAGTCCTAACACAAAGACATGGACTGGACAGACGTCCTATAGCATATTTTTCTGCTACACTAGACCCAGTGGCCGCAGCATTGCCAGGCTGTTTAAAAGCAGTAGCTGCTACTTGTATGAGCATTGAACAAAGTGAGTCAATAGTAATGGGATATCCTGTCAAGGTGTTCGTCCCACATGCAGTTGTAATCCTGTTGACAAGAACTAGAACTCAGCATCTCACACCTAGTCGGATGACAAGATATGAGAGAATAATTCTAGGAGCTGAAAATGTGACCATAGCTAGGTGCATAGTTGTAAATCCTGCTACACTGTTACCAGATCCATATTGCGGAGAAGTTAGGGACGACCCAGAACATGACTGTTTGCAAGTCACAGAGTTGTGTACCAAACCGCGCCCTGACATACAGGAAATGCCTCTTAAGAACCCAGACAGGGAGCTGTTTGTGGACGGCTCATGCCTAAGGCATGAGGATGGCAAATTGAGTGCAGCTTATGCTGTATGTGAACTTTCTGGAATAGTCAAAGCATCCTATTTACCAGGAGTCAAATCTGCACAAGTAGCTGAATTAATTGCTTTGATTAAAGCCTCCAAAATTGGGAAAAATCTAAAAGTAACCATGTGTACAGACAGTCAATATGGGTACGGGGTTGTGCATGATTTTCGCCAACTGTGGATGCAGATGGATTTTATGACTTCTTCAGGATCCCCAATCACAAATGGGCAGTTTGTAAAATAATTATTGGAGGCAATACAATCACCAAAAGAATTGGCAGTGGTGAAATGTGCCGCACATCAGTCAGGAGATGACTGGGTGGTAGCTGGTAACAGATACACAGACCTAATCGCTCAACACTGTGCCAGAAATAGAATGGCAGTAAACAGAAAAATCGAAAGAATGGGAATCAGCTGCCAACTTATGCTATGTTCAACACCTGAAACATGGAATGATGTGAGACGATTGCAGGATGTTGCTGAGGAGAGTGAAAAGGATGTTTGGATAAAAATAGGGTGTACACGAAGAACAGATGATGACGTGTGGGTTTATTCAGATGGCAGACCAGTCATGCCTGATTGCCTGATTTCACAAATGGCCAGAATGTATCACGGAGACACACATGTAGGGAGAGATGCCATGATTAGACTTTTCAGACAAAATTGGTACAATCCAAAGTTTAGGGCTGCAGCAGAGAGTCTTTGCCAGAGGTGTTTAACTTGTCAAATGTATAATCCAGGAAGGAAAATAGTAATTGGTTTGGGAAAAATTGGAAAGGCAGAAGGCCCATTTGTGAGATTGCAGTTAGATTTCATTCAGTTACCACCATGTGAAGGACTGAAATATGTACTCGTCATAGTGTGTCTGTTTTCAAGGTGGGTGGAGGCTTACCCTACCAGGAGGAATGACAGCATAACAGTTGCAAAACTATTATTACGAGAACTCATTCCACGGTTCGGTTTCCCAGTAACTTTGGAATCAGATAGAGGGAGTCACTTCAATAACGATGTAATTCGAATAATCTGTGAAGCATTTAAAATTGAACAAAAATTGCACTGTGCGTACCGCCCAGAGGCTTCTGGAGTGGTTGAACAAATGAATAGCACAATAAAATCAAGATTGTCAAAAATGTGTGCATCCACATCGTTAGATTGGCCAGATGCATTGCCTCTTGTCTTAATGGGACTCAGAAGCATTCCTGATAGAAATACAGGATTGAGTCCACATGAACTCATCATGGGAAGAGCAATGAGACAAGCCCTTGTACCTGGAAATAAACTGCTGAACATAACTGATGATATGGTTCTAGATTATTGCAAAGCATTGGCTGACCTAGTGCGTTCTATCTCTCACCAGGTTGGAGAAGACGCAGTTTCCAGGCAGCCTGAACAAGAGCATGATCTGAACCCCGGAGACTGGGTGGTAGTGAAGCATCACACCAGAGAAACGTGTTTATCACCCAGGTGCGGCGAACCTTGTCAGGTTATATTGGTTACAAACACAGCAGTGAAATGTGCAGGTTTACCTAATTGGATTCACGTAAGCCATACCAAAAGGGTGCCAGCTCCTGAAGAGAGAGATCCTCAGTCAGCATCAATAGCTGAGGAAGCAGAAGGTTGTACAGCTGAAGAATCTCAAGTGATAGATTCAGGAGTAGCTGAAAAAGAACAACCGAGCACAAGTCAGGACTGGATACCAGTGGTTGATGTACCTGAAGTCTTTATCAAAACAAGGAGCAGAGCTAGATTAGAAGAAATTAGTGAGGACCAGATAGGTGAAGAAGAACAAGCTCAGGATAGGGAGGTTGAAACTATAAGAGAACCTGAGCAGGCCCAGATAGGGAAAGGAAATTGGGCTCAAATTGACAACAAAACAACAAAATTTGAGCAGGGACAGACAGGTTCAGAAGAACGCGGTCAGGCTGCAGAAGTACAGAGTGCAATAAGCCCTGATCAAAACCAGTTAGGACAAGAAAATCACGTTCAGGGAGAAGAAAATCAAGAAAACATTGAACATGAAAATATCAAGCAAGACGACGTCAATCCTGAACAGGGCCAGTTAGCAGAGACTCACATTCAGGCAACTGAAGAAACATCAATAAGACCTGAACAAGAGCAGATAGAGTGGGAAACTGAAATCGAGGACAAACAATTTGTGCCACACCTTGATAATAAAGGAGTTTTTGGAAAAGACTCGGAAGGTGAAGATACAGTGCAAACCAAGAAAGTCAGAAAGGATGATCATTGGCCTAGTGTCATTAAAAGAGTAAAATACCATATAGTAACACGAAGTGAAGACCCAGAACAAGTAAATGAAGTAACGAGCTTATCTGGACAAACAAGTGGGACTGAAAAACGAAAAAGCAAAAGATTGAAAGTCGTGAACAATAAGTCTAAAGCTCCTGACTGGACTTATATGATTCTCGAAGACTGCGAATGTTCAGAAACAAGTGAAAGTGGTGATGAAGGAACAAGTGCAGAACTGACTTATGAAAAAGAAGTGAAACCACCTTGATAACATTAAAAAATGTTGAGGAAAAAAGAAAGAAGAGAAATCTTCTTAGTCAAAATGGCTGAGGACAGAGTTTCTGGGAGACCGAAACGAAAATGTTGTAAGAGATGCTGTGCTATATGCATATGTAGTCTGGTAGTGGTGCTTATAGTGTGGTTAGTTGTGATTGTAGCAATTCCTTACCTTATGATAATGGACAAAAAGAATAACAACGATACCAAGGGAAGGATAGATAATCTGAAAAGTGATAGAGTAGAAATAGAAGCAGAAGATGAACCAGATTTTCATCACGTGGTAACAGATAATGATACTAGCTTAAATGTCTTTACTAAATTATTGTTTCAGTACGTAGATACAATGGATGTTAGTGATTGTTATGTCTGTATGATGTTACCTGAATCAGTAGCAGAAGGTTTAACGTATCATCATTTACCTTTGACTTATGGTATATCATGTAGTGTACTAACTAGTTTATTTTATAGAACAGGGAAACTTCAGTATTATTATTCAAATATAGATGTGATATTCTCAGAGGTTCCTATTCGAAAGAATCTGAACCCAGTGCTTAGTAGTCAAGATGCACAGTTTATGAGAGAATTTTTCTTAACGATGAAGTCAATAGACATAACACATGCACATAGAAGCAATCTAACATGTTCATTACGTGAAGGAGAGAAGATATTTTTAAACTTAGTTGAAGATAGAAGACAGAATTTCCAAAAGAAGGCATCTGAGCATAAGGCTCATCTTCCACCTTGGGCTGAGAAAGAGGGTATTTATACACCTGGCAAAGCTCAAGCTGCTATGGCTCTAGATTTTGTAAAGACAGGGAAAATTTGTCTTCATAGGTTAAAAACTGAATATAACAATGTTTTTATTGGTACCAGTGAATGTGAACATAATTTCTTAATTCTTGGAGGTTGGGGACTAAAAGGAGGAACAGATTCAGTTTTTCCTGGAATATATTATGTGTGTGGGAATAAGGCTTACTTTAGGCTTCCTACACGGTGGTATGGAAGTTGTTATTTTGGAATAGTTTTTCCAAAAATATACCACGTAAAAAGAAACACTGGGAGCAATGAAAATAATAGTGAACTAACACGTAGTAAGAGAGCTAGTTTTTCAGAAATTGTAGGGGATATATTTGGTGCATTGATACCTTCAGTGGGAGTAATTCTGAACTCAAGGAGAATATGTAAATTGTCTACAGTGGTTGATCGTTTATCAACGGATACTGCTGGAGGATTTCTAATTATTAATGCGGAGATGGTTGCGATTAGATCTATGGTTATGCAAAATCGACTTGCTCTTGATATAATATTAGCAAAAGAGGGCGGAGTCTGTAAAATGTTGAAAACGAAACATTGTTGCACATATATTCCGGACAAAAGTACAGAAATCGGAACATATATAAAGAATATTACTAAACTTGAGAAGGAACTGAAACCACTGGAAGTTGATAGTGTATGGGAAAGATTGACAAATAGCATTGCGTCAATTGGTACCTGGTTTACTAATGTAGGGAAAGGATTTATAGGTCAAATAATAGTACCCTTAGTAGGAATAGCAATAACAGTATTGTCAATAATGATATGGTGCAAATGTTGTAGAAGGAAGGAAACATATAGGGTGACAGGAAGAGGCGAGAAAAGGAAATTTGAAGAGATTGAATTAGAAGACCTGAGAAGTGAAATTTACAAGAAACTGAAAGGAAAGGATAAGAATAGACAGTGTAAAAATGAAAATGTGACGGAAATATGTTAAGTTGGCATCTGGTTGTAGGTAAATGTTGATGGCTCAGAAACGCCATCAGAGAGAGGATTGATGGAGCAAGGACTCACAATGAGACTTGCTCGGAAGCAATTCTCTCACAGTATTAATTAATTTGTACTAAACCATGTAATGTCTTATTAATAATATGCAACACAAACATATTTATCTAGAAGATGCTTGCCTATCAGTTTTCCGCTAATAAGTAATCCTTGTCTAATCCAAAATGGCCGCTAAAACGCGGGAATCCTACTGCGCATGTGTCAACCATGTCACGTGGTATGACGTCTTTCTTTGCTTGGAGGGAATCTGTTGCTTCTGCGCAGTGTATGCTAAAATGGCCGCTTTCATGTTCTCACATGCTAAAGCTTTCGCATTGCTGCAATTAATAATGTGGTATTCTAACGCTACTAATGCGGGATAGACATTTATAATTAAATGGGATTAGGGTAGAAGTAGGAGGTATACAGTGAAAACATTTATTTTTGATTTTAATATGTTTCTTCTTTGATTTTCTTTTAGTTTGTAAAGTGTGCCTGGGTTGACTAAACGGCAGCTCAAGAATCATATGACCTGCGCATGCGCCCTGAAAACTAACAAAGCAAAGCGATGAAGTCAACTTGGAAGATGTCCAAGGACATGACCCGCTGATCACCTTCAGAGTTCATCCAAAATGTCCTACGAAATGATACATTTTGTATATACTTTGTATTAAATTGTTGTGAAACGGGTGGGAAATAAAGCAAATGTATTAATTGAGAGGGGCGGTATTTTTAAAACAATGGGCTTAAGAAAATTGAACTAAATTGACATGGTGTGAGGATCAACCCCCTGTCCCTGTCCAATCAGAATTAGTGGGCCCATAAATTTGAAAGATTAATGGGAGGTACCTGGGCATAGAAGGGTATAATAGATATAGAATTAGCTAATTAGTTGGCAGTAGCATTAGGAGAACAGATGAACATAGATGCGGTAGCAGAGAACCGATGCTATTGCAGAACAGAGCAGACTGACCGCTGTCCGAAGAGGTCATGAAGTGGGGGCGGCGGACCGTATTAGAGGGAGACGCAGAAGAATCCACGAGGAGGAACAAAGTGTCAGAGAGGGGAACGACGCAGGCGTAGTTGGTAGAGAGGTCACCTATCCTGTCCTGAACCTGGTCCGGAGGTCTTGGTCTTCATCTTTCTTGGGACCCTTTTCCAACTCCTTGGCCAAGGGGCTTGGTTTTCACACCTTTAGGTAACTATAAATGCGTAATTTTAGTTGTACTGCTGTCTCTATCTTCTCCTTTCTGAGGGACCGTCATTTTTGATTAATAGGTGACTATAAAGTGGGCTTCTTCCTTGATATGCGATTAAGTGCCATGTGGCTTGTATTTAACTCTGCTAAATAATTTTAGATAAACATTTTAAAACTTCCTGAGTCAGTGGTTATTTCAGGTGTTTGATGAAATTATGTTTTGTATGATCTCATTCCAACCCCAGTTAATCAAAGGTCCATTGGTAAGTCATTACTCTTCAATCAGAAAAGGTAATTGGTAGCAGGGATTTTGATAAAGAGTACAACTGACTCCCACCAGCGGTGATTACTAGTTAGTGTGAATGAATGGGCCTAGGTGAGTATCTAGTGTATGAATGCTTGTTGCTAGTAACCCGCTTGATCAGGTTCATGTCTTCTTTATAGAGTAGCGGACCTTCATTGGGGGTCGGAGGTGATCCTTAAGTGAGAGCTCAATCTTTGATATTTTTTCATTGAAGAAATTGGCAAATTTGTTACATAGGTCTTTGGAGGCCGGAATTGCAGAAGGTGATGGTTTGGATGTTACCTGTCTGATGATATTGAAGAGTTCTTTGGGGCGATTTTTAGCATTATTTAGTGCACCGCAGAAGAAGGTGGATTTTTCATTTTTGATGTGCATTTTATATTTCTTACGTTCCTTTTTGAGTTGATCAAGGTGGGTTGTCGAAGGGTTGTTGCGCCAAAGTCTTTCTGCAGCTCTTAGTTGTCTTCTTTCCAAGTTTAGGTCAGTGTTAAACCACGATCTCGATGGAAGGGTCTTGTTTTTTTTCGTTTCAGGGGGGCTATTTGGTCCAGCATGGCGGTCATAGACGCATTGTAGTGTGAGGTAAGTTCTGTTGTGGACCCGTCGCCTGCGATGGAGTGGAGGAGTGTACTTAGCCTTTCTTCTAGTTCTGCGAGGGGGATCTGTCTCAGGTTTCTCGTCCAGTGAAAGTGTTCATTTGTGCGAGGCGGTCGATGTGTCTTTTGATTGATATGAAAAAGAATGAGATGGTGGTCTGACCAGTCAACAGGGAGGGTACAGTCGATGGTCATTGCATCTTCGTGAGCTATGATAGCATCCAGGATTGAGCCTTTGTTGTGGGTTTGTTCGGTGCAGTGTTGGGTCAAATTGTTATTGTGAAGGAGCTCATTTAAAGTTTGTATCAGAGGGTTGTTTACCTCATTCCAGTGAAGGTTTAGGTCTCCTAGTATTAGGTTGTTCGCGTCTGATAGTGAGCAGTGTGTGATCAGGTCGGCCAGATGTTCTCCAAATGCGGGAGTGTTACCTGGTGGATGGTAGAGGAGGTGACAGTGAAGCATTTATTTTGTTGTCTGATGTCTTAATGGTGGCAGTTAGGTATTCCAATGTGTTATATTTGAAGGACCTACAGTTTGGACCTACAGTGTGGAAAACACACCGGTAACTATTTTTTCAGTCCGTCAGGTAACTGCATATAAAATATAAAATAACACCCACATTAAATAAAAATCAATGCAAAGCTAATCAGTGGAAATGCACTATTTTACATTATGAATGGCTAAGATGAACACTGCAGATGCCTTTGTGTGTAACTAGAGAGCAACAAAATTGAATCTTGGTTGGTGCAGAAGGAATAGTAATTTGTGTATTTTTAGTGCTCTAGGGTACCAGCATGTGACAGAAAGCACTGTGAATAAGTAAGTCATTTTTAAAATTTGCATTACACACTGTATGAGAGTATAAGATAGACTGCTACAAAAGGTGCTAACAGATTTAGGTTTAAGATTTGCTTCTAAAATAGAGAATTTAGTAATATTCAGAATGTTCACGGAGCAAACTTTCTTTTATAACTGTCCATGTAAAGCACACACTTTACAGCTCAGCTAGTAACACCCTCACAATAACTCTAAAAAAAATATATTTGTCGCCGGGAAGATTCAAATGACTACATCAATTAAAGCCAAAACTGCTTCCAAGAAGCCTTTACATTTGCAGGTTAAGCAAATGCACACATTTACATTTCTTTCAGGCAGCAGGCACCATGGCAAGAAGGCTTAATTTTTGTTTAGCTGTCTGTCCCTCCCTCTGCTTCACAGCACATGAGACTCCACCCCTTCCCCTTCAGCTAAGGCATTTCAAATGTCAGAATTGAACCTTTTAACAAAAGGTAGGGGAACTGTTTTTATTATTTTAAGAAACTATGCACATGTCGTGCCCCACAGATCCCGCCCACTTCGCCCTCCGCATAAGCATACCATGCTACTGCAACTCTACACGTACACCTATTCAAACACTCCAGTGTGACGCTGTACAGACAAATGTTGTGAAAATAACTTCTACTTGTAAGGTTCTTTGCAGTAAAGTGGCTAGCTGGCATGTATGACAACTTTAGACAGTCTTGCTTCTTAGCAACTCGCTCACATGCTAGGGTGCATAAGCACTTGATGATAGTGGTTGAAAGGAACTACAAATCACAGAATGCAGGTGCTTTTAGACAAATATATCTGAGCTCTTTGATGTTGCACACTACATTGTATAAATTTTAAGCTATGAAGGCTGCTTAGAATGACAAGACGGAGAAGCGCTCTCTTCCATCACACATCCTGTAGTTGTGCAGGTAGCCCGCACACATTTACAGTTAGCACATTACAGGTGGTTTGGCACCAATAGCATCAATATACTTTTGAGATAAATGAGGAGGTGGTGTTTGAGAACAACCTTGCTATGGGGTTGTGCATGAAGTGGCATTGATTCCCTGTTGCTTTTGAGAATGTGCTTGTGGTAGAAAGAAAAGCATTATGAGCAGTTGATGTCTGTCTTCTCTGCAATTATAGGCCCATGCTTAGGTTGCTTGGTTAGTTGATGGCAATCTGATACTGTTTGAAAGGAGTCACACTGAGAACTTCTTTTACTATGTGGTGGCAACTGTATCACAGGAAGAGAGAACAAGAGATGATCCTAATTCACACAACTGACTACAGATGCCCCAAAAGGCTCATTACAGCCCTTGAGCACTGACCAGACTCCCCATTTGTGCACTTGCACTCTAGCATCCTCAGCTTGAAGATGGCCACCATCAGCATGTGTCCCATTTTCCATGCATCTAACCTTCCTATAGAGTCTGCACATTCTATGAGGGAATCAAGGTTCACCAGGAAAAGAAAATCACCTGCCAGTGTGCATTGCTTTGGAAAATAGATGTGCATTCCTGTCTAGGGTCATGGATACATGTCTTAACAAAGGCCTCTCTCTCCTTCAAGTCTTTTTGAGAGGAAGCCTCACAGATTCAGGAAAGAGAGGGACCAGTGCGGAAGAACAATATACAGAACATGTTCACACGTGTACGCGGTTAGCCAACTCTCTCTCCAAGCGCAGTACCTATTATTTACCAGTGCCAAGGATCTGCAGAGAAGTTCAGGATATGTCAAACTTATTGCATTTGTAAATAGTTCTTCATTGTGTTCCTGTGCTCTTCTCTCTTAACCTCTCCATGTGCATGTTCTGCGTAACACCTGCAGACTTAACTGACCTTTGCATTATTGAACTAGAATCTCTCGCTTTTAGAGGACTAGCTGTCTTTTTCCACCTTTGCTGTTTTTTCTCACTCATAATTTCACTGTTGATTTGTTTTGTTATCCCTTTTTACAGCTTTCACCATTGATCTTTTTTTTTTTGCTTCTTCCGCCACTGTCTCTTATTAGTATACAATAGAATCCATGTATTTTTGCTATGCCTTGGTTTCTTGATAACTCACTTGCTATTCGTTTGTCAGTCAACTGTTAATTCTTTGATTACTGTTAATTATCTCTCTTCAACTTTCTTTTTTTTTAAATAGCAGTTAGTTTTACTCTTTTTACATGCGCCACTAAAATTAAATAAATCACTTCTGTACTATTGCTTAAAAAAATAAATGCTGTGAATAACTGAAACACAATTAAAATAACTGATTCATGATTTGCGGATAATGCAACTTATTAAAAATACAGGGGCATATTAGCAAGACCCACGTTAAAATTATCGTCGTTTTAGCGGCAGGAAACTGCCGCTAAAACGGCGATAATGGTCTTGCTAATATGCGTTATAGAATTCAATAGAAGCCCAGGTTAGATGTGCAGGACATCTAACCTGGGCTTCTATTGAATTCCATAACGCATATTAGCAAGCCCATTATCGCCGTTTTAGCGGCAGTTTCCTGCCGCTAAAACGGCGATAATTTTAACGTGGGTCTTGCTAATATGCCCCACAGTCCCATATTTATCATTTTTTATGCTCCGCTGTGTGAAAAGAAAGAGCAGGAATGCTCCGTATTTAACATTATACGGTGCATTCCTGTCATTTCCTAACACTGGTGCACTTTTAGCTGTCTAAGCAGCCACCCTTCGTCATGGTGCAAGGGTGCCTGCCTAGGCAGGATTATTTTTGTGCAGAAAATGACACCTTCCAGCACAAAAACAATCCTGAGAGGCATTTTCCTCTTTCTACATGTGCTGCATATCTTTATTTCTCCTTGTTATGCTACACTTGGGAAGGCATTGCAGTTTGATGCATTCCCAGGTCTACCACTAATGGTAATTCTGGGAATTCGCCAAAATCCATAGCTGGATGCGTGGATCACCAATGCTCCACCAATTAAAAAAGCCTCCCTGGGGCAAAGTAACACAAGGCAGCGATTTGGGCTGCCCTGCGTTAGTCCAGATTTATGAAGCCATGCGGGGCCATGTAAAGTGGCCTTGCGTGACTTGATAAATCTCACTTAGGTTTCTCTTCGTCCTTGCGTCCCCTTGCATGGTGCAAGGGCAACACAAAAACTTGATAAATCTGGCCCACAGTTTCCATTGACAATTTTCCTTGCCAATAAGTCAAAATATTGTGGCAAATTTTATTAATGGAAGTCAGCACACTTGTGCTTTTGCGTAAGTCAAAAATACAGTACACACCCTTTGGTCGCATGTGTGAAAATTGCTTGTTTTCTATTTTTCTCTTCTACTTTTGACCTTTAATAGTGCAGTCGCAGAAGGTCATAAATGGAAAAGGCCACAATTTGAACTGCAGTGTTTGCTTTCTTGGTGTATCTTTAAGGAACCAGTAAATGCAGGACAATGTTTAGGTTTGTGCCACAGCAAATTCTATATTCAGAGTGTTCCATATGTTGTAATATGGAGTCAGTGAGAAGAGGCATGTAAAGGTCCCCCAGAAACCTACTCACTGCTGTTCAATTACCCATAGTTTCCTTTAGCATGTGACCTCATGCCAGGGCAGCAAATAATGAATGCTCCTTGTACTTTAAAATTCCTAACGTCTCTTGTACTGTTTTTCAGGTAAAGATTTATTTAATTATTGTGCTATGAATTACCCCAGTTATATACAGCTTTTGTCGGCTGGACATCTTTACAATTATGACTTGTTTTTTATTATTCTGTCAAAAGTGACCTATTTCCAATGTAAAAATATTATTTGTGTTACACATTATTAGATAACTGGGGCCAGATTTATCAAGGTTTTGCATCGCCCCCGAGCCAGGCAAGGCGATGCAGTGAGACGAAAAACCTAGAATGAGATTTACCAAGCCACACAAGGCCACCTTGCGTAGCCCTGCATGGCTTGGTAAATCTGGAGTAACGCAAGACTGCACAAGTCACTGGGCCCAGTGAAGGAATTCCATGGGTGGAGCGTGGGTGTTACCAAGCATCCACCTAAGAATTTTAGCGCATTTTCAGATTTACCAAGACAGGTAAATATGGCAATGCTTCAAAATGCTATGCCTTCCCATGTGAGGCGCAACAAGGAGGAATATCTTTATAGCTCCTCATTGTTTCCTCTTGGAAAGAGGGAATGACATCTGAGGATTGTAAGGTGCCCCTTCCAGCACAAAACAATCCTGGCTACAATGCAGGCATCATTGCACCATGGCGCAAGGGTGCCTGCATTGGCCAAAGGCAGCACATTGTGAGCCAGTGCAAGGAGAGCACAGGAATGCACCACATAATGTTAAATATGGGGCATTCCTGCACTCTCCCTTTCATGCAGTGCAGCGTCGCAAGGTGTCTTACTGCGTTGTATGAAATTATGATAAATCTGGCCCCTAGTGCTTTGTTTGTAGGTACCAAGAAGCTTGGATCATTCCTGGCAATTATTATGCACTATAAATAAAATAAATACAAATATAGTGAACTTTATACACACCAAATGTTATAAGCCTCGTAGTGTCACATAATTTATCATAAAATACACCACAGCCAACTATTTTATATCTATCAAAATATGCTGTATGTAAAATAAGAAACAACTACGGTAGGCAAAATAGAAGCCAGCATAATAAACCAGTGTTGCAAAGTCATCCTGTGCCCTGGGCACCCCCCAACTTTTTGCTGAAAGGTACTGGTGGTAACTGACTCTGACTGACCCTGGGCTTTGCCTAACCAGGCCCAGGGCCAGTGCTATGCTGAAAACACTTAGAATACAGTGAAAACACCTCCATACACTAGGGTACACTATGGGTTGGGGTACCTCTGTGATTGGCATGACCTACCCTATAAGCCCCTAGTACATAATAGGGCAGGGGGGTTGAAACTACCTATCAGTCCCTAGTATATAGCAGGGCATGGCAGTTTAGAGTAAAGAAACAGAAGAGGGCCCCTGAGACAAATAAATAGGGAGAACAGGGGAATACAGTAGCCAACAACAAGTACAATTTCCCTATATATAATTTTCAAAGGGTAATATATCCACAAATTAACATATCCCAAAGACCAATAATATTATCTAAAAAATCAAGTTTATTAAATTTTCTAATGTAATGTACGACATAAATATAAATAACACATAAGAAACTGAAATTATCATAAAGGTCATGAAGGTGTACACCAATAATTATGGAGCCCCATAATCACAATAAGTAGACCATTAAATAGTGTGTAATGCAAACTTCAAAACAGATCACAAACATGTAATAAATCAGGTACATACAAAAAATCACAAAACAAAAGACAATGATATCATACACAAAAATATACAATACAAATATTCACAAAAAACACAAGAAATGCGCCGACGCGCGTTTCGGAGGTGAGAGATTTTATGCCAATTCCTTCATCAGGGCGCTGTGAATATATGTAGGGTGGTGGCCAGCAGCCATCCTGGATACAATTACTGTTCCTCAATGTACAGTAAGAGGGGCTCAATAAGTATACATATTACAAAGGTTAGGTAAACAAGGTGTCATCTGGTGACAGAGAGTATTATAGTTGTAACAGGTCAAGGTCGGTGGCGCTTCTCTCTCCCCTTGACGAGATGCTAAGAGTAGCTGTACTGCCTTGTTATCGGAGTACAAAAAATAGAGGGGGGTCCGCGGAATTACTCTCCTTCCTCCTCACCGATGATTCTCTCACGATGGAGCCAGACTCAGCGAGGTACCCCTGAGCTTGCTTTCGCCTTTCGAGCCATGGGAGGCGTACCCGCCTGGTCCCCGCTGCTGCCTCCATCGCCTACATGGCCTCGCCTTCCCTCTGGTCTGGACACTTTTTTTTTCCCGTCCCCCCTCGCTCTTCTTTCTCCCCTCACCGTCCGATTATCCACTGAGGGTTTGCTGATGGGGGATCCTTGTTCTTCGCTGCTGATGCCCGGCTGGGCTACCCTGGTTGCCTCTGGGGTGATGACTGGGGAACAGCCCTCCCTCCGGCTGCTGCCCGACCTTCCGGACTTGTTCCGCGGCTGCCTGGCATCACCCTTCTCCTCTTCTGGACTGTGGCTGGGACGCTCAGTGCCTGTCACCTTCATAGATCATCAACGAGGGTTCCGAAATCGCTACCTGACATTGTCTCCTGACCAGTTATTCTCTTTCTCTCTCTCGATTTGGCGCGCCCCCCTGACCCGGCTGCTGCCTTCCCCTTTTGAGGTCGCTGCCGGGGGACCCGCGCTGACTGCCTCCCAACTGCATCGAACCGATTATGGCCGGCGTCTCGCAGCCTTTACCCGCCTGGTCTGGTAAATCTGCTCTTCCCCTTCCAGCCTTACTCCAGGGGTTGGTTCCCTTGTTGGTTTTTGAATGGACTGTTTTAATACTCGCTTCCCCGCCATTTTATCACAAAGTTCTGGAGATCATGGCCAGGATCCACCATTTTGCGGTCTCTACAGTCTCCCTGGTCAAATCCGGATGCCGATCTACGCCTTGTACCAGTCTCCTTGTCGCCTTAATGGAGCACCTCTGGGAACTCTTCACCTTTCCTTCCTTGTTTTTTTTCCACTGGGATGCTTCCCTCTGCTCCCCCCCCTTCTGTCCCGTTCCCTTTTCTTATGCGACCTGAATCAGTGTTTGAGTCCTGGCCCTGGACTTTATTGATCTATTGGACCCTACTGGTTTGTGGACTCGCTTTCTCTATCCTTTTACGTGCACTCTTAGTACTTTCCCCCTCTGCTGCTCTTTCCAGCCCTGACCTACATCCCTACCCATTCATTTTCCTTACTCTCCCGTCGCACCATAGTATCTGTTTATACGTTTTTTTGTAATGATCTAACAACAGATGTAAATTATGTAACTTTGTTTTTCTTCTCTTCGCAACGATCTTTATTGTAACCGATGTAACGTTTGTAGAACTCTAATCCTCTTGTAAAGCGCTCTGATACCTCCGGGTCTAGCCAGCGCTATATAAAACTCGTCAAATAAATAAATAAAATAAATAAATGCGATACCAATATAGAAAAGCCTCAATAGCGAACATTCAAGTAGCGCAGTACAGCTACAACATGGGGGAGGCTAATTGCCAATAGGACCATCAGGCAACAGATGCAGCCTGGATTGAAGAGTTGCTAAAACACACGAGGGGAGTTCGGAATACTCAGCTCCTCCTTATACTGACGAACGACTCACGGCAATGGATAAGGCTGGCCGGATGGGGGCATGGCAGTTTAGAGCCCAGCAGCCTTTTCTGCACTTGCATGTGTGCACTGCTGAAGCCTGAGGTCAGTTTAAAAGCAGCCCTGGGTTCCATGACTGCTTTTAAAAAGTAAATTGTGCCCAAACTCAACTTTGGTGTTTGGGGCACTTAAAAATGGATAACCTACAATGTTTTCGCATATTAGGAACCCCCAGGGTCTCCCCTAGGTGTCCCAGGGGTGGGGGGTCAGGTATTTATAAGGTGGACCCTTACAAAATGAGTTTTATATGCCCTGGGTTAAGTGAAATTTCACATTTCACTCCCCACATTGTGATAAAGTGTTGCCCAAATTCGACTTTGATGCTAGGAGCACTGTGGAGGGAGGACCTGCAATATCTCTACAGATTCAGAACCCCCAAAGTCTCCCCTAGTTGTTCCATGGGGTGGGGGTCCTGTAGATATAAGCGAAGTACTTATATGTTTTTATAAGTCCTGGTGCTGGAAGAATGGCCCAAGTCCTTTTCCCCATTGCAAATCCCATGCCACATAGGTTAACATGGCAAGAAGTTATTAACTAATAACTCCTGACAGGAGAATGATAGAACTTTCATTCAACAACTTCCCAGAACGGTAGTGATAAATCCAAAAATATCATATTGTTGAATTTCTCCTAACATGTACAGACAAGAAGTTATAAGACTTTCTTGTTTGTAAGTCCAGATTCAGCCTTCCAGTGGTCTGTCCTGATTGGTCAGAGTTAAGTGGATTAGCCAGGCTGCTTTGAAGAGGTGATAAAGAGCCCCTGGGGTTAACCAGCTCTTCTGGGAGGGCAGTGTGCTGTTCCACAGGAATGCCAGGGCAGGGGGAGGAGTCGTAAACCATGGTCTTCAAAGAGGAGGGAAGAAACCAGTGTCATTTACAACTCTAAACTTTTCACCTCAGCCAGAGCTAGGCTTATGGAAGGAATGCACAAATGCAAGGGGGAGAGTCTATGGAAAGTGCCCATCCTAGGGGTGTGTTTAGCCAGCTCTTACCTCCATGCTGGAAAATCAGCCATTATGAATTTGGAGGATTTGGTGCACTCTGGGACAAAATAATGCCACACTCTACAGGATGTGGTCATATCCTTGGGGAGTTGCCCTGCTCCCATTGGTCAGCAGGCAGTGACCTCCTGCTTGCCCCAGAGAACTTGGAATAAGTATCTGAGAGGGGCAGAATCTCTCAGATCTTCTGCTTGAAACTTAAGAAAGCAAGACGTTGCCATGCTGAGAAGTTGGGGTGCAAATTCTAAGGGGCCTGCCCTCTGAAGACTGCACCAGCTGAAACTACACTCCTGTGGATTACCTTGCTGTAAAAAAACTAAAGAGTGGACTCCCTGCAAGCTACAGGTTAACAGAGCTCACCTGGAACATCACCACCAAGGATCCTCAAACTGGAGAATTACCAGTGGATTTGTAAGGGTTTTGTCCAAATGGATTGTGGGAACTGAAGTCCTCAACTTTCAAGGACCATCTTGGAGCTTCCAGACCCTTAGAGTGAGTTTGAGACACTTTGGGACCTTTTGAGGAACTTCAGGAAGAAGTTCCAGGAGTTTGGAGAACTTTGGAGCAACTTTGAAAAAGAAGCTCCATAGGGGGACAGACTCAACCTGGTCAGCCAAGCCGCCTGCCTTCAACCGCGAGCCAGCCAAGCCTTCCAGGTTCGTCCCGCTAAAAACTCCGTAGGTCCGACTTCCAGAGTTTGACCGGGAGTAGAAGAAATCCGAGGCCGGCAAACCCTCACCGAATCCGGCCTGGTGAAGAGCATCGAGGGACCCCGCTAGAAAATGCTACAGAAAGTTTTCTAATTCCGAAGGTAAAAACTGTGACCGGGACCTACCGCGAGTGGTAGCCACTCAGGGCTCCATCGCGGTCGGCCTGAAACCTTGACTTTGAGCCGGTCTATCGCGACCAGATATCCCAACATGGTGCTATATGTTTCTAAGTGCTATAAAGTGATAAATCTTTAAAAAATTCATATCTCCGGTTCCCTACATTGGATTTTTGTCGTTTTGGTGTCATTTTAAAGATAAAAATATTTCCTATTTTTTATAAATTGGTGTTGGATTTTTATTATGCATTGTGTCTTAATTATTTACTGAATTGTTGTTTTTAAATGCTTTACATACCTGTCTTTGTAGTTAAGCCTGCCTGCTCGCAGCCAAGCTACCAAGGGTTGAGCATGGGAATAATTTTCTAAGACCTATGCTGAGTCCTATCATGTGTTAGTGGCATTATTGCCAGTGGCAGACCTACATTTGCCCCTACCAATAATCTACTTTCGAACATTTGGTGCTCAGCGGTGTGGATGAGGACTTGTGTTTAAAAGTGCACCTTTCAGTAAAGTGAATTAAGATTATAAAAATCCTCTAAGTTGCCTTAGAACAAAACGTTTGAGTTTGATTTTTGGAATTTGGACTAAACTGTTTTTAATCCATTGTTTTGATTTTTCCAAATTGTTCTAAGTCTGTTGTGCCTAGTTGTTGTGACCCAAAACTAGGGAACCATGGAGCTGGACCTGGCTAAACTGTCCCAGTTCAAGATGGCTGATCTTAGGGAACAGTGTAGGCTTAGGGGGCTGCCTGCTTCCAAGAAGCTTAGGAAGGCAGGGTTGCTTGAATCCCTAAAGGCCTGGGCTGGTGTAGCTGAGGAGAGTCAAGGGTGGATAGAGGATGTCCCCCCAACCTCATCCAAGAGGAGGGTGAGGATGATGCCTCTTCCATTATCTCTAGTGCTGGCCAAGTGATTCCAGGTGGTGGGAGTGGGGAAGGGTCCTTTACTCAGGAACCACCACTGTCCCTTGCATAGAGACAACTTAAGGCTCAATTAGCTTTGATAGCTTTGGAGCATAGGAAACTGGAATTGGCTGAGAAGAGATGGGAGAGGGAGGAAGCGTTGAAAAGAAACGGTGGCAGTGAAAATGATGAAGATTTTGAGATGTCCAGGGGTGGTGGTCTTGATCACAAACTTCCCAAGGGTATAGTACGCAAGTACACTGAGGGGGATGACATTGACAGGTGGCTAGCAGCTTTTGAGAGGGCCCTTATAATGAGTAGGGTCCCCTCTAGGTATTGGGTTGCACTCCTGTGGGAGTTGAGTCCAGTAGCTGGGAGGGATAGGCTCCTGACCCTGAAGGGACAGGATGCAGAATCATAACAGCAGATGAAGGCATGCTTAGTCAAGAGATTTGGTCTGACTCCAGAGCAGTATAGGGTGAATTTTAGAGGCACCCAGAAATTGAGTTCAAAGTCTTGGGTAGACTTTGTGGGCGTTTCAGTGAAGGCACTGGAAGGCTGCATTGTTGGTAACACAGTTGACACATATGAGGGATTGTATAATTTGTTTTTGAAAGAACACATTTTGACTCATTGTGCAGAAGAGAAGTTACGCCAATATCTAGTGGACTCTAAGCTGACAGACCCCAGAGAGCTGGGAGAAGCAGCTGATGATTGGGTGAGAACCGGGGTTTCCATTCAGTAACAGGGGGGGTGACCAGAAGAAAGGACAGGCCCCTCCCCAGGCGAAAACCCAGGGAAAAGAAGGTCAAAACCAGAAGGAGTCCTCCAAAGACCCACAAAAACCTGCACAAGGAGGGGGGCCCCAAGCCAACCCAAATTCAAAGGGAGGGGGTATCAGGGAAAGAATGGTAGGTTCTTTGATCCCTCAAAGGAGGGTAAGTGCTTTGACTGTAACCAGCCAGGGCACAAACAGGGAGATGCTGTATGTGCCAAGAAGCTCCCCCCTAAGGGGCCATCCACAGGGATTGCCAGTGTAAGTGTAGGGGTGGAGAGTGGTGCCCCAGAGAGGGGTAGTCAGGTGGTGGAAGCTACCTTAGTGTCCCTGGGTGGGGTGAATATTGCAACCCTTGCTGCCTTACCTCCAAACATGGACAAGTACAGGCAGAGGCCTAAAGTGAATGGGACTGATGTTGAGGCTATCAGAGACCCAGGGGCTAGTGTAACTATGGTCCTGGATGAGCTGGTGCCTCCAGGGAGGTTGCTACCTGGTGAGTTTCACCAGGTGACTTATGCAGACAGCACTTCCAAACTCCATCATATGGCTGTGGTGTATTTGGAATGGGGAGGTGTGACAGGCCCTATGAAGGTAGCTGTGTCAAAGGTGCTCCCGGTCCAGTGTTTACTGGGCAATGATCTTGAAGCCTCTGCTTGGTCAGAGGTGGAGAGAGGACTCCATATGAAACTATTGGAGCTCCCGGAGTGGGTATGTGCTGTGACTAGGTCACAGACTAGCCAGAAGGGAGGGGCTGGACACTTGGATCCTGGAACAAAGGGCCAAGCATCCAAGGACAAGGGTACTGGGCATGGTGAGCCAGCCCAGGGAACTCCAGAGGTGCAGGAAGAATCTAACCCTGATGGGGCAGATCTGGCCTCTGAGGGAGGGACTCCATCCCTGCCAGAGCTGTCAGATTTGGCAGAACTGACAGGAGCAGGTGGACCCTCCAGAGAGGAGTTCAGAGAAACTCAGAAGGAGATGGGATGTTCTCCTCCCATGCTTACTGTTTGCCTACAGGGAGGTGCCGCAGAAAGGTGTTGGTTTCAGTCCCTTTGAGTTGTTGTTTGGACACCCTGTGAGAGGGCCATTGAGCCTGCTGAGAGAGTCTTTGGAGAAGCCTCTTAAAGAAGCAAAGGACAATGTGCTTGACTATGTGCTAGGCCTGAGATCTAGAATGGCAGAGTACATGTACAAGGCAAACAGGAAACTGGAGGCCAGCCAGGAGCTCATGAAGCACTGGTATGATCAAAAGGCTACTATGCCTGAGTATACTCCAGGACAATTGGTGTGGGTGTTGGAGCCTGTGGCTCCCAGGGACCTCCATGACAAGTGGAGTGGGCCCTATCCAATCTTAGAAAAGAAGGGTGTGGTTACCTATTTGGTTGACCTTGGCACCCCCAGGAACCCTCATAGGGTCCTGCATGGGAATAAATTGAAACCCTACCATGACAGCGCTGACATGATCATTTTACTGGTCACTGATGAGGGTGTGGAGGAGGAAACTGAGCCTGTGCCCGACCTCCTCTCCACTAATGTGCAAGATATGTCAGTGGAGGGAGTTGTGCTCTCTCCCAAGTTGACAGGCCAGCAACACAGAGACTATAAGCAAGTGCTGGAGCAGTTTGCTGGCCTGTTCTCTTTGACCCCAGGCATCACTGAGTGGTGTGTGCACCACATTGACACTGGTGACAGAACACCTGTCAAAAATAAACTGTGCAGGTTGTCTGACCATGTCAGAGCCAGCATTAAAGCTGAGGTTGCTAAGATGCTGGAATTGGGGGTAATTGAACCGTCTGCGAGTCCATGGGCCAGTCCAGTGGTGCTGGTACCTAAACCTAATCCTCAGGGGGGACCCAAGGAGTTAAAGTTCTGTGTGGACTACAGAGGATTGAATGCAGTCACAAAGACTGAAGCTCACCCTATATGTAGAGCTGATGAGCTCATTGACAGGTTAGGGGCTGCTAAGTACCTGAGTACTTTTGATTTGCTTCAGGTTACTGGCAGATTGCCCTCACTGATGGAGCAAAGGAGAGGTCAGCATTCTCCACACCAGAGGGACATTATCAGTTCAAGGTAATGCCCTTTGGCTTAAAGAATGCACCTGCCACCTTCCAACGGTTGGTGAACAGGGTCTTGTGTGGGTTGGAACAGTTCAGTGCAGCTTACCTGGATGATATAGCTGTATACAGTTCTACCTGGGGGGATCACTTAAGCCACCTAAGGGAAGTGCTTCAGGCCATGCAGCAGGCAGGCCTGACTATTAGGGCAATTAAGTGCCAAATAGGGCAGAGTTCTGTGGTGTACCTGGGCCACCTGGTAGGTGGGGGCCATGTACAGCCTCTCCAAGCTAAAATCCAAACTATTTTGGATTGGACAGCTCCTGTTACCCAGACTCAGGTCAGGGCATTCCTTGGACTGACAGGGTACTATAGAAGGTTTGTTCAAAATTATGGGACCATTGTGGGGCCCCTAACAGAACTCACTTCTAAAAAGAGGCCCAAGAAGGTGGATTGGACCCCAGAGTGTCAGAAGGCTTTTGACACTCTGAAAGCTGCTATGTGTTCAGCACCAGTGCTGCTGGCCCCTGACTACACAAAAGAATTTGTGGTTCCGACAGATGCTTCAGAGCAAGGCATTGGGGCAGTGTTATCACAGCTAAATGAAGAGGGCCTTGATCAGCCAGTTGCCTTTATTAGCAGGAGGCTTCTTCCCAGAGAGCAGAGGTGGAGAGCCATTGAGAGAGAGGCTTTTGCTGTGTTTTGGTCCCTGAAAAAGTTGAGACCCTATTTGTTTGGGACTCACTTTCATGTTCAAACTGACCACCGGCCCCTCAGATGGCTCATGCAGATGAGAGGGGAGAATCCTAAGCTGTTAAGGTGGTCCATTTCCCTACAGGAATGGACTTTAGAGTGGAACACAGACCTGGGGTTGCCCATGCAAATGCAGATGGACTTTCCAGGTTTTTCCACTTAGCTGATGAGGACTACCAGGGTGTAGGTTAGTAACCCATCACCTTTCGTTTGGGGGGGCTATGTTGCAAAGTCATCCTGTGCCCTGGTCACCCCCCAACTTTTTGCTGAATGGTACTGGTGGTAACTGACTCTGACTGATCCTGGGCTTTGCCTAACCAGGCCCAGGGCCAGTGCTATGCTGAAAACACTTAGAATACAGTGAAAACACCTCCATACTCTAGGGTACACTATGGGTTGGGGTACCCCTGTGATTGGCATGACCTACCCTATAAGCCCCTAGTACATAATAGAGCAGGGGGATTGAAACTACCTATCATCCCTAGTATATAGTAGGGCATGGCAGTTTAGAGGCCAGCAGCCTTTTCTGCACTTGCATGTGTGCACTGCTGAAGCCTGAGGTCAGTTTAAAAGCAGCCCTGGGTTACATGACTGCTTTTAAAAAGTAAATTGTGTCCAAACTCGACTTTGGTGTTTGGGGCACTTAAAAATGGAAAACCTACAATGTATTGGCATATTAGGAACCCCCAGGGTCTCCCCTAGGTGTCCCAGGGGTGGGGGTCAGGTATTTATAAGGTGGACCCTTATAAAAATGAGTTTTATATGCCCTGGGTTAAGTGAAACTTCACATTTCACTCCCCACATTGTGATAAAGTGCTGCCCAAATTCGACTTTGATGCTAGGAGCACTGTGGAGGGAGGATCTGCAATATCTCTACAGATTCAGCACCCCCAAAGTCTCCCCTAGTTGTTCCATGGGGTGGGGGTCCTGTAGATATAAGCGAAGTACGCTTATGTTTTTATAAGTCCTGGTGCTGGAAGAATGGCCCAAGTCCTTTTTCCCATTGCAAATCCCATGCCACATAGGTTAACATGGCAAGAAGTTATTAACTAAAAACTCCTGACATGAGAATGATAGAACTTCCATTCAAAGACTTCCCAGAATGGTAGTGATAAATCCAACAATATCATATTGTTGAATTTCTCCTAAAATGTACAGACAAGAAGTTATTAGGCTTTCTTGTTTGTAAGTCCAGATTCAGCCTTCCAGTGGTCTGTCCTGATTGGTCAGAGTTAAGTGGATTAGCCAGGCTGCTTTGAAGAGGTGATAAAGAACCCCTGGGGTTAACCAGCTCTTCTGGGAGGGCAGTGTGCTGTTCCACAGGAATGCCAGGGTAGGGGGAGGAGTCGTAAACCATGGTTTTCAAAGAGGAGGGAAGAAACCAGTGTAATTTACAACTCTAAACTTTTCACCTCAGCCAGAGCTAGGCTTATGGAAGGAATGCACAGATGCAAGGGGGAGAGTCTATGGAAAGTAGCCATCCTAGGGGAGTGTTTAGCCAGCTCTTACCTCCCTGCTGGAAAATCAGCCATTATGAATTTGGAGGATTTGGTGCACTCTAGGACAAAATAATGCCACACTCTACAGGATGTGGTCATATCCTTGGGGAGTTGCCCTGCTCCCATTGGTCAGCAGTGACCTCCTGCTTGTCCCAGAGAACTTGGAATAAGTATCTGAGAGGGGCAGAGTGTCTCAGATCTGCTGCTTGAAACTTAAGAAAGCAAGACTGGTGCCATGCTGAGAAGTTGGGGTGCAAATTCTAAGGCCTGCCCTCTGAAGACTGCACCAGCTGAAACTACAGCCCTGTGGATTACCTTGCTGTAAAAGAACTAGTGGACTCCCTGCAAGCTACAGGTTAACAGAGCTCACCTGGAACATCACCACCAAGGATCCTCAAACTGGAGAATTACCAGTGGATTTGTAAGGGTTTTGTCCAAGTGGATTGTGGGAACTGAAGTCCTCAACTTTCAAGGACCATCTTGGAGCTTCCAGACCCTTGGAGTGAGTTTGAGGCACTTTGGGACCTTTTGGGGAACTTCAGGAAGAAGTTTCAGGAGTTTGGAGAACTTTGGAGCAACTTTGAAAAAAAAGCTCCATAGGGGGACCGACTCAACCTTCGTCAGCCAAGCCGCCTTCCTTCAATGCGAGCCGGCCAAGCCTTCCAGGTTCGTCCCGCTAAAAGCTCCGTAGGTCCGACTTCCAGAGTTTGACCGGGAGTAGAAGAGATCCGAGGCCGGGGAACCCTCACCGAATCTGGCCTGGTGAAGAGCATCGAGGGACCCCGCGAGAAAAAGCTCCAGAAAAGTTTCTAAGTCCGAAGGGCTCCATCGCGGTCGGCCTGAAACTTTGACTTTGAGCCGGTCTATCGCGACCAGATATCCCAACATGGTGCTATATGTTTCTAAGTGCTATAAAGTGATAAATCTTTAAAAAATTCATATCTCCGGTTCCCTACATTGGATTTTTGTCGTTTTGGTGTCATTTAAAGATAAAGATATTTCCTATTTTTTATAAATTGGTGTTGGATTTTTATTATGCATTGTGTCTTAATTATTTACTGAATTGTTGTTTTTAAATGCTTTACATACCTGTCTTTGAAGTTAAGCCTGCCTGCTCGCAGCCAAGCTACCAAGGGTTGAGCATGGGAATAATTTTCTAAGACCTATGCTGAGTCCTATCATGTGTTAGTGGCCTTATTGCCAGTGGCAGACCTACATTTGCCCCTACCAATAATCCACTTTCCAACAAACAGAAAATCCCAAAATTAAAGATGTAATATACAAATCTCTTCACGACAATAACAGCTGACAGGACCTTCCAGGTTGCAATTCCCCCTTTTGCTTCCAAGATCCATACCATCAAATATGGGGTACCGCAGGGCTCAGCTCTGAGCCCGACATTGTTCAATCTATATGTACAACCATTAGCAGTAGTGCCAAAAGGCAGAGGGCTCACAGCAGTGTCTTATGCGGACGACACACAGTTGGTAGTGGCACTCTCGGATGACTCTGGGCAAGACGCATGTAAGTTCCAGAGGGATCTGGAGATCATCTCTGAGTGGATGACTGCCAACTGTCTTCAGCTCAACGCCAGCAAGTCCGAGGTACTGCTGGTCAGGAGAGACACCGAGCTGTGGAGTGAGCGCTGGTGGCCTGCTAAGCTGGGCTGTACACCCGTCCCCAAACAGGTTGTAAAAAATCTGGGTGTGTGGGTAGACTCCGCCTTTAGCTTTCAGACACAAACAAAGAAAGTAGCAGGAACCTGCTTTGGCATTCAACGGGGGCTCAAACCAGTGCTAGGGTTTTTTGACCCGTCCATGAGGCAGGTGATTGTCCAGGCTTCCATTCTGGCTAGACTGGATTATGCCAATTCACTCTACTTGGGAGCCAATTGGCGGAAATTACAAGACTGCAAAGGGTCCAGAACGCCGCGGCTAGAACCCTGTTGGGTCTGCCCAGGACATGCCCCACTTCCAGTGCTATCCGTCGGCTTCATTGGTTGCCTGTGGCTAAACGCATAGAGTTCAAGATCCTCTGCAAGTCTTTCAAAATTTTAAATCTCTCCTCTCCAGATATCTTGGCCAATCTGCTTACACTATACACGCCCTCCCACCAACTCCGGTCTATGGGCCAGCATCTGGTGGTTGTTCCGCGGGCGAGGAGGGCTCGTGCTGGTGGACGCTCCTTCTGTGTATTGGCAGCCAAACTTTGGAATATGCTCCCCATCGCCATTCGCAGTATGAAAAACTACCTGGCATTCCGTAAGGCTATCAAACCGCAACTCTTTCCTCCACTATAGGCTGCTTCTGTTGTCTATTGTTCTGAAGTTTTCTGCTTCAGCGCTGGGACGCCCCTTTGCCGGGGCAGCTGTGCGCTATATATAACCGCATAACATAACATAACAAATATACATAATGTGTTGTACAGGCTATACATTCCACCCTCGTAGTTTGCTTGCCCATCTTTCTTAGTCACAATTGATGTGTGTCAAAAAAATTGTGTCAGATGACCAACATGAGAATCAAATTAGGAAAGAGAAGATGGCACAGACGTTTTATGCAAAGAGGATGCCCTTCTGATATAGTATCTAGAGTTAAAGAAAGAATTAAAGGTAAACAACAAGATGAATTACGGAAACCAAGCCAAAGATAAACAAAAATGACAGACCTATTTTTTGCAATTAATATTCTAAATAAAGCCAGAAGATTAAATATCTAGATTTTAAAATGGTATGTAAACAATAGAGATCTATGTAGACTGATAGAGAGCTTATTACTTTTCTGCCTGTCAATAACAGAATATAAAAATGTTCATATTAGGTGTCTTGTTTTTATCTTATGATTAGGTACGTAATGTGTTATTGAAATATGTAATTGTTCTACTTGTTTCAGAGTTACACAATATATCTAACTGGTATTTTAAAATAGCAAATGATTATACAGTTGATTGTTGCTTCTTAAGAAGATATATTACATTAATCTAAGAGGGTCAGGCCCATAAAAGCTGCAACAGCCGAGCAAATACCAGGTAAAATGAAAAGTCGGGTCACTGATAGACTATACATAACAGAACTAGCGTGTGGACAGAATATAGTGTCAAAAATATCGAGGACCAAAATATTAAGAAGTTAAGTGCACGTAGGTAAGTATAGATTTACTTTTCTTAACTCCACATCTACGAACCTTAAAGGTATGTATATCGTCAATGTACATAAATGTGGAGTTATGTATAGTAAGACTTTGCTTACCTATTGAAACTTACCTTTAAGAAAGTTTTGCCCTTGATATTCTTGACACAATATTTAGTCCACACAATATTTATTTTTCCGTCATTTCGTCTATCAATTATAGAAATGCACTGAAACTTAGAAATAATATTTTTAGTCTTAAATATAATCTATCTCCCTTCGTCCACTATTCGATAGACTCAACTAGACTTGAACAGTACGTACTTTGGGGTTAGCACCAGGAGCCTTCCAGAAAGTCTTACTTCTCAATATTACTACAGGACCTTCACACTACCAATCCACATACCTGCACTAATCATACAAAAGGGTAAAGCGAATAGAATCTTGGTGATATGCGTTACAGTATGTGTTTCTTTTTCCACATTAAACAAGAGTAGACGCCATGTTCGGAGGTCCTGGGAAAAATCCAGTAAGATGCATGTCCGACAGCAATTGGGTTAAATGTGTGTATACTGAACCATTAGGGAATGCGTGTGATTCACAGTTTGTCTCTTGCCTCAGCAGTCCCATGAGCAAGGTCAGCAGTATCTTTAAAAAATTGTTCTTGTATAACTTTCTTCTTGTACACATTTAGTATTCAAACCTTTATGAAAGCGAAAGGTCATTGACATTTGGGTCCTGCGGCATCCCAATTAGAAATTGCAAAATAGAAGGATGTAACAGACTCTGTGGGCAACCTATACCCATGCAAAGGTGATTGTAGGTGCTCAGAATATTTGGATTAATTTGGCTAATTGGCATGTACATTTCGGCTCACTCTTTTTGATGGAAGACAGGAAGAATGTAAAATTACAGTTTATTGAAAATAGTAAGGTATTTTATGATTTGCTCAAACTATAAACATTTTCTAAAAATGTTTATGGCGTATATTGTTAAGGGATAGGAAAATAGACATCAGAAGAACACACTGGTGAAGATCTCTTCACTCATAAGTCTACATTTTAGTTGTAAATGTTAGAGGGACTAGGGGAGATGGTTTGAAAATAGGGAAGACTACATACAAAATGGGAAGGGAATGGTAAAGAGGGGTTTAGGGTTGGGCATGGGGCCGGACTAGGAACTGAAACCAGCCCTCGAGCGGCTCACAAGGGGTGGGGAGTGCGAGTGGGAAGCACCACTCCAGCTGCCGCTTTTGTTACAGGCGGACAATATTGCAGCACTGCTGCAAAACCATCCACCTGTAACAAAACCAGCTCCCAGGGGTCCAAAACCGGCTCCCACACTTCTGGCCCATTGGAAAAATGCCTGGTGCCCGCTACAGCCACTCTCGCCCTGGTTGGGCAGGCTGCTTCAAACACCCACTCACAAAACAGTAACCACATTGCAATTCACAAACCTCTTAAAAAAACAAGAGTAAATGTACTCCATCCCATAATTTGAGTAAGTCAAACACCACTTATGACCACTCACTGGTACTGCAGCACACTCCCACAGAAAATAAATATTGGATGCATGGACTTAAAACAGTATATTATTACACTACATGCATCCAAGCCTTGATCTCATACATTACTCTGTGTCATTTCCCTCTTTAGTGCAAATAAACAAAGGACAAAACTGGCAGCATAATGATATGCCAACTTGGAGTGGTCTGCTCAATGCATGAAAACAATAACAACAAAGTGTTTTGACCCCAAATAAAGTTCACATAAATGTTAACAAAATTATCCAGTCACATGAACATATTAAACGGAAATCTGCTGTTCCTACATACAACTTGAATACTGGAAATGCATGGGTCCTATTTTGAAGGCATTCAGAAGTGAAATGAAGATCGCAACCTACACCTTCCAGCTGGCAGTCTGCTACATTTTTAGGGCTTAAATTATGAGGCATCTTGCGCCACCGGGACGTCACTTTTTGTGACATTCCGTGGTGCAGGAGCCTACTCCATATTTCTGAAGCATACTAAGCCACTTTTTTTTACATAATGCTGCCTCGTAAATACCGTTCCCTTTAACGTCACAGGATAGTCTTATTAAGCACTGTCGCAACTGTTGTTTTAAACTCTGCCTTATGTTTGAAACACCCTCAGTCCCGCCTATCACAGAGGTTATTTAAATGTTTTTACTGAACTGCCGTTCACTGTCTAAACACTCATTGGAAATCTACCTTTTATTAGAAGAAGAGAGCCCTGATGTTCTCTTCTTAACAGAGGCTTGGTTAAATGAAGATGCGGACCCTGTTATTGTCCAAGCCCTCTCCCCTGGTTATGCAATACAGAGGCTGGACCGAGACACAGGGAGAGGAGGTGGACTAGCCATTATTTATAAGAATAAATTCAATTGCCGCTCCACTATAAACCCTCTACCAGACTGCGAAAGCATCTACTTTACGTTAGGCATCTCCTATATCAGGACATTTTCAGGGATTTTAATATACCGACGTCCATGCCCTCTAGGCAATTTTTGTAAGGATTTTTGCGATATTGTAGCAAATTTAACCAGCTCCTCCCCAATTTTACCATTTTAGGGGATTTTAATCTGCATTTTGATGACACTCTATGCCCACTTAGACAGGAATTAGTAGAAGGAATGGAAATGCTTCAATTTGCACAATTAGTTGTAGGTCCAACCCACTGTAAAGGTCATTTACTGGACCCTATTTTCTCAAATATTCCTAATCTTTTGGTCAAGGACCCTATTCCAGAGCCTTGGACGGACCATCATCTAATTCCATTTTTTTGGACAGCACAGGAGATTATTACTCCAGCTGAGAAAATCAGCAAACATGTACGAGTTTGGTCGAAATTGCCCACAAAAGCCTGGCTGACTATCCTGGAAGACTCCGTTCCCAATTTCGAAACTAACCCAGTCACTGCGAATGAGGACCTAGTTAGTTGGTAAGAGCTGTCACTTGACACCATTCTGCCAAAGAAATGGATTCACAATAAAGCAGGACCGAACCAAAATGCTTGGTATTTGCTTAAACTTCGGGAGCTTAGACAGTCCAGCAAAAAGCTGGAAAGAATCTGGATAAAACATCCTTGTGTAACTAATAAAATTAAATACAGAGAGGCTATAAAGATCTACAAATCTGAAATAAAGGCTGCTAAAGCTCTCTACTATGAAGAAAGAATTACTTTGGCGGCAAATTGTCCACGCGAAATTTTTCGGATTGCAAAGTCTCTCCTAACTCCTCCGGCTCCTCCCATCGCCACTGTAGACATCCCTCGTCGCTGCAATCAAATTGCAGAATTTTTCTTCGATAAAATACAAAGTATTTACAACTCTTTCCCTCTGGTGACGGTTCCACAAACCTCATTGCCACTTGATGTGACAGCCCAAGATGGAGACTACCTGCTGGAGGTTATCCCCCTATGTTTGACCTCTCTCCAGGGGCTCCTTAGTCAGCTTAAGTCTGGAGCACCATCAGACGTTGCCCCTCCTAATATTTTTAATTCTATTTCTGACACTGTATCTCCGGTTATTTTAAAAGTAATAAATGCTTCATTGGCAACGGGATTAGTGCCCCCTCGTTGGAAACAGGCTATGGTTAGAGCACTCCTAAAGAAACCTAACCTAGATCCTGACGTGTTGGCCAACTATCGCCCCATCTCACTATTACCAGGAATTGGTAAATTAGCAGAGAAGCACGTAAACCAGACTCTCTCTTCCTTCCTTGAAAATAACAACCGGCTTCATCCATCACAGACTGGGTTCAGACCACAGCAAGGCACAGAAACTGCACTCCTGACAGTGGTGGAAGAATCAAGGAAAATCTTGGACAGTGGGGGCTGCGCTTATTCTGTTAGATCTCAGCGCAGCCTTCGATACGGTGAACCACCATCTGTTAATTCAAAGACTTAGAAAGGCAGGAGTGGCCGGAACAGTGCTAAAATGGCTACAGTCCTTTTTAGAGGACAGATCTTTTGCAGTCTTTGAAGAGGAAATCACCTCTAAGCGAATGCCCCTTAGATGTGGGGTTCCTCAGGGATCTTCCCTGAGCCCCACTCTATTCAATGTCTATATGACCTCCTTGGCAGAAGTAGTTACACCTTTTGGCATTCAGATCATCACCTACGTGGATGATACCCAGTTGGTGGTTTCACTTAATCAACAGGAGGACTAAGGCTTCGGATTAGCCTTATGCCTTGAAAAGGTGTCGAATTGGATGGACAGCTCTTGTCTAAAATTGAACGGAGCTAAGACTGAGCTGATGCTCTTGGGTAACTCCACCTCGTTGAGTATAGGACCTTTTTGGCCTAGCTGTCTGGGGACACCGCGATCCCCAAAGGACCAAATCAAGAGCTTGGGTGTATGGCTAGACCGTAAGCTTGATTTCAAAGAGCAAGCATGTAAGGTGGCAGCTTGTTGTTTTGGGATCTTAAGAATGTTAAGAAAGATCCTTCCCGTGCTACCCTTCACGGCTAGAAGACTGTTGGTCCAAGCATTAATCCTTTCACGCCTGGATTATGCTAATGCTTTATATCTAGGAGCCCCACTTACTACCATCAAAAAACTGCAGATAGTACAAAACTGTGCTGCACGTTTGCTTATGAATATGTCTAAGCGCCTTTCAGCCAAGTCTGAGCTTGCATCACTCCACTGGCTGCCCATTCAAGAGAGAGTCCAGTTTAAGGCCCTATGTATCACACATAAAGCACTCTCAAGTAAAGGCCCTCCCACTATCAGATCTATTATTCAACCGTATCGCCCCAATAGGTCTTTAAGGTCAGAGAATAAACAACGGGCGGAAGTTCCAAAAATAAGAAAAACACGAAGCAGGGGACGTCGCTTCTCGTACAATGCCGCCAAATTGTGGAATCTTCTGCCTATTGGTATCCGTTTGGAGCCAAACTACCTGACCTTTCGAAAGCAGCTAAAAAGCTACCTGTTTCCTTAATACTGTTTGTAGTTGAAGCTGCACCGCTATTAGCGCTGGGATGCCCCCGGGTAGCCATGCGCTTTACAAATGCCTCTTCATTCATTCAACTCAGTCTTCTGTGTTAAAGGGACATGCAATGGGTGTTGCTGGGGGCATTCCCAGCAACATCCATGGCTTTTTCACACTGCCCCAAATTTATGAGAAATTGTGTCTCTGAGGAAGCACCAAAAAAGTATGCGAGGCACAACGAGGAGAAATATCTTTATTTCTCCTCGTTTTTCCTTTTTCTATGTGCGCTGCGTTCTGCAGCACACATAGATAGAGGAAAAAGCCTCATGATTATTTTTGTGCAGGAAGGGAAAAAATAATAATCCCTGCAACTCACGCACCATTGCACCATGGTGCAAAGGTATCTGCGTTGGGGCACGGTAGCCCATTGTGCGCCGGCACATGGGGAAAAGGACAGGAATGCGACGTATCTGATAGATACAGTGCATTCTTGCCCTTTCATTTTGCGGTAGGGCAGCGCAGTAAGAAGGCCTGCGGCGCTGCCCTATTGCAAAACCTCATAAATTAGGCCCTTATTTGGGAAGTTTGAGATTCACACCCTCGAATCTCATTGACTTAGCTACCCCCCTGCAAATTACTCAACCCCCAGCATTCAAGAATGTATTATACATTCTAAGTGTACAAGTTTTGTAAATATCTAATCTGCTGTTCTCACTTAGAACGAAGGACAGCAGGGTGATCACAGCAGAGTATGTTGCCTACTTGCACTTAGCAACCATGATCTGATCTTAGCATCGCGCCCAAAGGTTCTCTCACTGAATGATGTGAGCAGTTTATGAAAAGTCAAATTTTAAGTTATGTGGCCCCATTTACTCTTCTGAATGCCTTCAAAATAGGAACCAGGCATTCCCAGTATTCCTGCTCATCAAGATTTTAGAGTTATGCCTGCTGAGGCAGGATACATAGGAACATCAGATTTCCTTATACATGTTTCCTTAACTCTCTTTCTTTGTACTGACTCCGTCACAGATTAGGATTCACCAGTATTGCATTCCTCCACATATCTCTAAACTCAAAAACCTATCAACAGTGTCTTGGCTGTTTGACTTTCTCAGATACAATGCATTCACCTCAGGTGTGCACAAAACATTATCATTAATGGCAATGGTAACCGTTGCTAAGGCAATTTGTAACTCTTCTTCAACTCTCCAGCTTCTAAATACTGTGGCTCATATATGCCAATTTCTGATGTTCTTGACAGCTACAATGATCATGATGAAAACATTTGTATGGAAAGCTATACCTTCCAACTTTTCTGTATCCCCCTTCCTCCTGGAAAATTGCCTTCTATGGTAGCATTCAGTAACCACAGATTAAAGCCTGGAGTCATGGCAGAGGCAGGGATAGCCCAAGCAGGAAGGCCCTGGACACTTCTACCTGCCTCTGAAAGCCCCTAAACAGAACTGATGTAGAATACCTGAAAGAGTCATTACATCAGTATACACTGCCGCATAATCTCTTGTGGGAAAGGCCTTGAGACCACTTGCATGTAGCTCCAGGTGCGTCAAGAGGCAAACTGGGCCCTACATTTCCTTTAACATTATGCAGTTACAGATTTTTTACACATATATAGAGATTCATACTTTCAATTGGGGGAGCCAGGTTCTAATTCTGGCCTCAGCCAGCTCTACATCCTGAAATTCTGGAAAAACTATTTAATCTCCCCTTACCTAAAAGAAAATGTGTAAATTAGAGTTTGACTGAGAGTTTGGCAGACAGGTAGTCTGTCACATACATGACAGATATTTTGACTGCTTTATTACAAGTGCATTATATCCTATGACACTTTTAATAAAGGGGATGGGATATCCATCACATAAATGGTGGAGTACCCTTAGTCATGTTCCGTTTAATGCACTCCAGTGCCAGAGGGCCAAGTTTGCACTGCAAAAAAACTAGAAAATGTACTACCCTCAAAAGTCAGCTTTTTTGACTAGAAAGTAAGATGGACTATATGGGGATTCAATTTATCCGAGATATCAACTCTATCCTGTTGAAAAATGGTGCTGGAAACTTTTACGCACGCTCAAACTGAATCACAAAGAACATACTATAACTTAAAGGGCTTAAAGTAAAGATGACACTAGAACCAGGTGCATAGCTTTCAACAGTGCAGCAGATGCAGTGTCACCAGGGCTCTTGGGCTTAAGGGGCCCACTAGACCCTAATTATGGCTGTGTTTCATTTCTCAACTGGGATGAGGTGGGAGTGGGGTATTTTCTTCTATTCTGTTAGGGCCCACACACCCTTGCTAAAGAAGTAGCATACATACTACACAACTTCAACTCAACTCAATGCTGGGGACAGTGAGTGACCAATGATAAACCTTAAATTCCAGAATGCTAAGGCACAGCTTTAGCAGGTTGTGAAAACGTGACCAAATAAAGAAACATGTACAGACATAAAGTGAAGAAATTAACATGGATGATAAAAGACATCATATTATACAAATGATGTAACAGAAAAGATGAATACACATTTTCAACAAATGTCTTTATTCTTTCCTTTAATCCATGTGCTGGTAAATAGATTGTCTGCCATTCTATTTAGGTGATGATATCGATGGAAGTAGAAAACTCAGGAAACCCATGCAGCCTTCAAAGTTGCCGCCTCTGCCCACCACACCCTCCTCAAGACCGCAAAGAAAATGGCCCTTCAAATCAGAATCAACGTCAACGCACACAACAGCAAAGAACTCTTCGCCATTATCAAGGAGTTCGCCAAACCCCACAGCGAGACCATAGAAGTCCCACCCTCCCAAGACCTCTGCAACAAACTCAGCACCACAAGATCAAGCAGATCTACGACAGCTTCGATACCCAAGACCCTCCCATTACTCCCACCACCACCTCACAAGATGATGACGCCATGCAACAGATTCTGCTCAACTGGACCCTACTCACCACAGACGACACCCTCAAGAACATGAAGAGCATTCACTCCGGAGCCCCCTCATACCCCTGCCCACATCACTTCTTCCACAGAGAAGCCACCACCATTGCCCCTGAACTACACCGCAACTGTTCCATCGAGACTGCCACCTTCCCCGATTACTGAAAACATGCCGAGATCAACCCCCTGCCGAATAAACCGTCAGCCGACCTGACAGACCTCAAGTACTTCAGAGCCATCTCCCTGCTCCCCTTCCCAGCCAAGGTCATCGAGAAGGTCATCAACACCCAACTCCCTGAGTTCATCGAAGCCAACCATGTCCTGAACTCATCTCAATCCGGTTTCTGAAGCAACCACAGCACCAAGACCGCCCTCCTCTCAGCCACCGATGACATCCGTTCCTTCCTTGACCGGGGAGAAACAGCAGTCCTCATCCTGCAAAGCAGCCTGCATGAAGAACATGGCCTTCTGTAAGCCTCTGACTGGGCAGCGTCCCCACCAATCACAACGCTGCTGAAGTACTGGGTTTTATTGGACCCAGCGGTGCCAGGGAACACACCCAATGACCTTGAGTTCTTCCTGTCTCAGACTACAGAAACACAGAGTCTTCTTGGTGGCTTCAAAGATCAATTTATTGGCTGCAGCCAGCAACAGGTATCCTAGAAGTACAACAATGTGTATGTTCTCAGGAGACTGCCTTTATCATGCAAACCAGCTATCTCTTTTATACAGAATATTATGCTTTAGGCAAACATTCCTTATTTTTACAGTGAGTCATTCACATATTTCTTACAACAAAAAAAAACAGATTCATGATGACAAGCCCATTTTCAGTTTGTCCAGCCCACAACCAAATACCCAGTGAGGCCCAACACCTGCAACAGATATAATCTGGACCCCTAATAAAACCGGGCACCTCCTCCTCGTAAAGCAGGTCATAAAGAAAGAGCAGTGACAGGTGTGAATAAGATTTAGATATAGATGTGTGCAATGGAGGGTTTATGGCATGCTGCACCTGGGCCCCTAATCTCGATCGGCCACTGGGAACTCAAACTGGCCGAACAGGTTCTGGCTCTGGACAGTGGAGTCAGCTTGCCCAGGTCACTGAAAGTGTACGTGTCCCCTAAGGCGCGTTTTGGCTTTAGTCATTGCCTTATGTGAGGGCAACCACAAAATGGCTGCCGTACACAAAGTGGAACCCGAGGGTTCACAAGGGAATCGTTAATATTAGAGTGATCCCGTCACTCGAATATGACGCAAATACTCAGATATAGCATACCTGTCATTACCGGTCTGCTGATACCAAAATCGTCATGTTACAATGATGTTAATGACACAGGTCCAGAATTTTCAGTACCACAGACCCTCCTTTTGCCCTTACATAGGCAATTTACTTACACTCATGCTAATCTGAGTCTAGGTCTATGTTCATGAATTCATTGAGATGTTGCTGTAGCATCATCCTATTACTTAGCTCGTCCCTTGATACAGGTTTCCTTACACATGATGTAACACATAGGCCGCATATGGCAGGAACACACTGTATGCACAGACAAAACAGGAAAAGGATGGCTAGAAGTATCCCAATGACCATCAGAACTTTCCATCCCCAGGTGGATAACAGTTCCCAGAACCATCCCATCAACGACCAGTCTCCTTCATCTATATGGATGGATTCAGAGATCCTATGTAGTTTGGAGATGGCCTGGTACACTGTTGGAGCGTTATCTGGAATGAAAATGCAACAACTGGATTGGATCACTCTACATACCCCACCACGGTCTGCAAGTATGATGTCTAACGTGACCCTGTTCTGCAGGGTCATAAGGCGGTCCGACTGGAGCTCAGCAGTCAAATTATTAAGGGCACCGACAGTTTCGACTATGGTGGATTCAACCACTCGCGTCAATTGCCTCACATTCCTGTTGTTAGCCATAGGTCCCCAGAACGGCAGAAAACCCCTAAAGAAGTCTCCCGCTTCTTGTCCTGCAGTGTCTTCCTTGCTGAAGACACCCCTAATTCTTCTTATCTTATGGTAATCTGCCGCAGCTGTGTAGGTGGGAGGCAACAGGAATGAAACGAAGCATGTGCCCGAGAAGTCAGGGGGCAACCACGTGTAGGCCCTATCATGGCAGATAAAGTAGGTACCCCTAGCTGCTAAGAACAAAGGGGAAGTCTGAGATGCAAAAATATACGTTTCAGTGCAGATACTCTTCCCTAACTGAGCTCTTGGATTCTTGCCATTACCTTGCAGACATAGATGACCCTGATGGGGTACAATCCAAATTGGAGCGGATCTTTTTGCTTGCTGGTTCTCGCTCAGACTCGCTCCATATCCAGTCACGTTCCATCCAATATACGCTAGTGTCTCATCTTCCGGGATAGTTTCGTAGGAACTAGTTCCCCTTATCATGTCGACTATCCCCTTAACTAGAGCACTATTCTTTGGGTTGTCTTTGACGGAACATAGGGGTGGATTTCGCGAGCATAGATGAACATCGTTCGGTATGCCCACACAGAACCATTGTAGCTGAATGGCAGCACTAAGTAGGGAATACCTTTCTCAGTAGTATGAGGCATAAGGCCACACACCCAACAGTTGGTTCTGTTCACTACTAGCTGGTGTTGGTGTAAGAGCTGAACAAAGGAGTTGTTCATAAACTCTAATCTTCTAACGGACTCGTGTTCAGGTAGAGGGTGAAAAGAATGTGAGGAGATAGTAGAGGAAGGCATGGGCTGTACAGTGGGTGCAGATGTCACTTGAAAAGAGAATATGATATACCCCACTAAAGACATCATTAGACTAAGTAAAATACAAAGACACATAATTAGAAAACATTTTCTGCTCATGGTTGCACATATTTTCCTCTTGAAACTTATTCTTTCAACAGGTCTCTCCATCTGAAAAGGCTCCATCCTCTAACGTGCTGTTCGCGGCGGTTGGTTTTCTTCACTTGAGAGTGTTTCTGAATGTCCCAGGGAACGCCCTAGAACAAACCAGACCCGTAGACCTTGTGTCCGCAGGCTACACACTCAAGTCTTTTCACCACGACCCTACAGCTGAACCCGGATGGTGGTTCAAAAACAGGTTTTCGGATGGGAGGACCAAAATTTCATTTTATTTGTCCATGACTCTCGGTCGCAAGTTATAACGGCTTTTTCCAGGCAATGTCTGGTCGCAAAACAAAAGTTCAGGCTCAGTAGTGTCCAATCGAGGTGGTGATGGTATTGCTCTTTGGAGAAGATCGTCACTTTCTCGCTCAGAATTTGTCCCTGTGACGCGTGCGTCACTAAAAGGCAGAAAACGAGGCACTGTTTCAGTTTCCGAGTCAGCAATTCCCTCCTGGACCCACCGGTCATATGGTAGAGGCAAAGGGACCCTCTTACAGTGTACGCCGTGGATCCAGTTTTTCTTCCCTTGTACTCGCACTGCAGATCTTGTGGACAAAATCACCAAATAGGGGCCAATCCAGCGGGGCTGATCGTTCTTTGTCCGCTGAAAGTTCTTGATTAACACCCACGATCCGGGATTGATTGCATGCCCTGGATCTTTAGAAGCCTGAGGCAGTGTATTATGAACCTGTTGGTGTAAAACACGCAATTTAGCCGTCAAATCATGCAAGTAATCAAGCAGTACAGGGTGTTCAATCTCGCTGAATTTCGTTGGCCTCGGCACTCCCCATATGTTAGCCGGGCGACCAAACACTATCTCATGAGGACTAAGTCCTACTCGGGAATGTACGGTCATCCTAGTTGACAACAGTGCTAATGGCAACGCATCAGGCCATTTAAGGCCAGAGCTTGCTTGTATCTTGGCCAGTTTTAGTTTAAGAGTGCCATTATAGCACTCAACTAATCCAGCTGATTGGGGATGATTTGCAGCGTGAAATTTCTGCCGGATTCCTAAACCTTCACACACTCGTTTCATCACTTGACCCACAAATTCACCCCCATTATCACTCCACACCATTCTCGGCAAACCAAACCTAGGGAAGAACTCTTTGAGAAGGGCTTTCGCTGTGGACAAGGCAGTATTATCTTTCAGAGGATATGCCTCTACCCATCTTGAAAAGGCACAAACAACAATGAGTACGTATTTCAAATTGTTGCACCTCTCCATGTGGATGAAATCTAGCTGCAAAACCTCGAACGGATACGTTGGAGGCGCAAAATGACCAGCTGGAGTTGGGGTTCCCTTACCAGGATTGTATTTCAAACAAACCATACAATTTTTGACCACATTCTCTGCACATTTGGGAATTCCAGCATTTTGCCACGCTGGAGCCAATAACTTACAGATTCCTTTCACACTGATGTGGGCCATCCCATGTGCCATTGTAACCACTGCAAGCACATATGTATCGGGTAACAACCATCGCTGATGCTCCGACAATTCAACCCAACAACCATTTGCATCCAATTTACCCGTACTCTCTCTCCACGTACTTAATTCCTTCTCCGTAGCTTCAGCTTGGATGGACTTCACACTCTCTATCGTATCTTCACACATTCCAACGTCACCAATCCATCTTGCAGGGCCCGCAACATACATTCGACTCATCACATCTCTTGCTGTTTCTTTCGCAACTTCATCAGCAAACATATTACCGTGACCAACGTCGTCAGTGATCTGCTTATGTGCACTGCATTTCACAATCGCGACTTGCAATGACAAAGTAAGTGACTCCAGGAGCTCATTCACCAATTGACCATGCTGTATTTTCGTACCGTGAGACGTGAGGAACCCACGTTCCTTCCACAAGCGTCCAAAACTATGGGCCACACCAAACGCATACTGGCTATCGGTATATATGGTCACTTTCATTCCTTTTGATAATACACACGCTCTCATAAGTGCAGTCAACTCTGCTGCTTGAGCTGAATTATGTGGGATACGTGCAGTTTCAACAATCGTATGTAAAGTCGTGACAGCATATGCCGCAGTCGTATCACCATTCGGAAGCTTGAAGCATGACCCATCCACCCATAAGGTACCATCACACTTTACAAGAGGAGTGTCCCTAAGATCTACTCTCCCTTTCGTTTCTTCTTCTGTCCTAAGAAAGCAATCATGCTGTTCCGGAACATCTGTCTTTGTTATAATTGGCAACAATGTAGCTGGGTTCAGCGTGTTGCATTTTCTTATGTGCACATGGCTCGCTAAAAGTGTCAACTCGTAACCTGACAATCGAGCACTAGTTAAGTGCTGTGTCTTGGTCCTGTTTAACAAAATATCCACTGCATGTGGGACCATCACGACCAGCGTATTATTCATCACCAAACCAGCAGACTGTCGAATAGAAACAGCTGCTGCCGCTGTGGCTCTCAAACAACTCGGCAACGCTCTAGCTACCGGGTCCAAAATCGACGCGAAATATGCACATGGACGTTGCTTGTCCCCAAAAGACTGTGTTAACACTGATAATGCACATCCTTCTCTCTCATGGACATACAGCGTAAAGGGCTTGCTGTAGTCGGGGTACCCAACACAAGAGCCGAACACAATGCATCACGCAATTCGGAAAAACTTTTCTGACAATCTTCGGACCAAGGAAGGGGATTCGGCGTGTCTTTATAGGTCAATGCTACCAAAGGTTTAGCCATCAATGAAAAATTTGGTATCCATTGTCTGCAATAGGATGTAATACCTAAGAAAGCACGCACTTCTCTCTGTGTCATTGGCACACTTAATTTTGCAATTGCCTGAATTCTTTCTGGGGTCAATCTTCTTCCCTCTTTCGATAAGAGGTGACCTAAATAGGTCACTTCTTGTCGACAATACTGTAACTTGGAAAGAGACACTTTGTGGTGTAAATCAGACAAATGACGCAACAATGACAAAGTGGCTTCTTTACAAATCTCCTTAGTATCTGCAGCAACTAACAAATCATCGACGTACTGTAGAAGGGTAGCGCCATCAGGTAACACAAGAGTGTCAAGCTGAGACTTCAGAGCCTGACTATAGATAGAAGGACTTTCACAAAAACCTTGAGGAGCTCTCTGAAATCGGAAGCTTCGGCCTCCTAAACAGAATCCAAAAATATCCCTGCTCTCTACGGCAATAGGGATGCTGAAGAAAGCATTCTTCAAGTCAATCACCGAGAACCAAGTGGCTGAGGCTGGAATCATTGTCAGTAAAGCAGTGATATCGGGAACGACTGGAAACTGTGGCACAACTATCTTGTTTACCTCTCTAAGATCAATCACAAACCTGTAAACAGGTGGCTGAGAAGAGTCAGTACGCTTCAAGACAGGTAAAACAGGACTATTGCAAACATTACCTCTTGTCTCTTCAATTACATTTTTCTCAATCAAATCATAAATGATCGCTAGCAACGCTTTTCACCTTCATTAGAGATCTTGTATTGGGGAATGCGCGGCATTTTAACATTGGCTTTCAACGTTACAACATATGGCGGTATTTCCAAAAGACCTACATCATTGGGACCAGTAGCCCAAAGAATATCAGGGAGAAACGACAATTCTGTTGGAAGTTTGTCCTTTGACAAATATATTGGTGAAACCACTGTCTTACCCAATGTGAGTTGTACTCCCGAAGGAGAACAATACAATGTCGCATACAATCTTTTCAGCAGATCCAATCCTAACAAGTTCTCACCACAACCTGTCGTTAGAATAAGTGGTGCTTCGATTTCACAAGGTCCAACAGAAAGAGACATAGGGCTAGAAATCGGGTTCCTAACCGGGGCGCCAGAAAAACCTACTGAAACATTAGTTTCGCCAGACAAAGGTGCGCCAGGGAATTTAGAGTGCATAATAGAACTCTTTGTAGCACCAGTATCCAACAGAAAAGGCTCTGACACACCTGATGTAATCACCTCAATATAAGGTCCACTCTGATCTACTGGAACTGAAACAACTCCCTCTCTTTGTCTATGGCTGTCCTAGCAATCATCACCTTCCATACTCTCACCTTCTGCATAGTAGTCATCAGCATAGTACTGAGTCGTCCTACCAGACGCGTTATTCTGCTGATCAAAACTATTCATTGAATTTTGAGGAGGAAATGGGCGCGCGTTCTGGGTGAAATTTCCGCGTCCTCTAGCTCTAGGTGCTTGTGGAACACCTCGACCTCTTGCGCCAGAAATACCATTCATACGCTGCAACAAAATAGGGCAATTATATTTAAAATGACCTTCTTCCTTACAATATGAACATTGGTTAGGGCCTATCAGAGCACGTTGTTGAGGATACTCAAACCTTTGCGAATTCCTCTGATACTGTTGAGGTTGCTGATAGTCACGCTGATTACTACGAGGCGGATACGCTTGTTGTAAAAGAACCTTTGTTTTTAACTCTTTAGTTTTCTTGTCTGCTCTATCTTTCTCATCTTTATCTCTATTTTCGTAGTATTGTGCAGTAGCCAATATCTGTGCTGAAGAGGAAACGGCCCAAGAACTCTCTGAATCTTTCAATTTTTTACACAATTCGGGAAGCAAATTATGCACAAACTTGTCAACAAACAACCTTTGACCACCTTCTGTACTCATATCCTGACCACTGTGGTCGATAAATGTCTCTTCAAACCTAGTGAAGAAGTCAGATACACTTTCCTCCTTCTTCTGCTTGCATGCAGACAATTTATCCCAATTTACACGCATTGCAGGCATCAAAGTCTTCATGTAAGTAACGATCCTACCAGGGAGGTCTGCTACTAAAGGCTCTGGTTTAGCACCGCCTACTTGTCTGTCATTTGCCGCATTGATATTAATCCATGTGTCCCCTAACTCCGGCGCATGATCCGTGTGACGGATCACTCTCCATAAAGGCTGTGGGACCACATTTCCAAACAACATGTCTATATCAGCTAAATTCATAACACAGGAGTCTGCAGTCTGTGATAATTCCTTATAATAACCTGCAGGGTTTTTACGGGGGTCGGGTAGAGTCTGCTTAAGAGCCAGGACTTCAGTTCGCTTCCATGGAACACGTACCCACACACGTTGAAAATGAGGCTGAATAGGTGGAACAGCATTTAGGTCTCCTTCTTTCCAAACTGGGGGAACTTCTCTCATGGGATACTGTCTGACCTTCCTTTTAACAGAGGGTTCTGGCTCAAACAACAGTCGAGAAATACCCTCACTCCTAAATGATAATAATGTCGCAACTGCTTTCTCAATATCGGAACCCACAATCGTGCCTTTGGAAAACTCAAACCGTACACGACACAACTCAGGCGGATTGGCCTCCATATCACAATCTTTTAATCTTTCAAGAAGAACTTCGCACATTTTGTCAAAAACATATCTCTGTTTCGGTGCTTGCCATTGGTGGAAGACATCCATAACAGACTCTAACTCATATCTTGTAGGGTCAGTGACCCATTTATGCGCCAAATGATCCAATACTCCCTTCTCTCTAGAATCGGGCAATTGGCTACGCAATTGTTTACGCTCTAAAACGGGGGTCATAGTCGGTGACCCAAAGAAAGGAGACAAAATACTAGTAACAGTGTTTGTCATTCTCTGTCGGACAGAAGGAGAAGTTGACAAATGAACAGGAGGAAAAACAGGAGGAGACAAAGCAAATGCAGAGGCAGTGTCAGAAGGGATAGTGTGGAGGGAAATAGATGCAGGGGGCAAAGTCATAGGAAGTAAAGATGGAACAGGTAGTAAAGGTGGCAGCCCTTGAGGGGGCTGCGCCATAGTAGTAGGAGCCAACTGAAAAACAGCTGGTGGTTGTGGAAGAACCGGAGGTACAACAACTGGGGGTTGTACAACTAAAGGTTGCGGAGGTGCTGTAGCACTCTGCGCATAAGGAGGTGGTGAATTCAACAAATGAGACATTAAAGGATCCTTCTCAAGTTCCTTCACTGTATCTTGCTGAAAAGGTGGCAAAACTGGATAACATTTATCAATTGCCAATTTACGTTGCCTGTGCAGCTGTTCACTCGCTTGTTCCTCTTCATCATCCTTATACTGCATAGCAGCTTGCATTATTGAAATACCCTTTTCTCTTTTATTCTTCTTTACTAATTTAATTTCTTTCTGTTTGGCTTCTTTTTGCCATAGGCGGAAAGAGTCAAACATCGCCGGCCGGGCTTTCTTCTTAAAAAGTCTAACCTCTAAATTATCCAGAATTTCGGTGTCAAAACTACCATATTGGGGCCACTTTAGGACACCATCTTTCCTTGTGTACCTAACCCATACGTTATTATACGTGATAGGGCCCACTCCATGCTTCACGTAGAGCTCATAGGTTGGAGTTCCAATTGGAGGAACCGGACACGAGTCCTCCAATCGGGAATCCCTATTACAACCAAGACAAAACAAATTTCCAAGTCTGCTAAGACCAGGCATCTTCGCTCACTAGTCTAGCTTCAAACTTCAAAGGATTATCGAATACGACAGTCTCGTGAATACACGAGTCCTTCGGCTTTGGTACTTGCAAGTTCCAAATCAAAAGATCCTAACAAATCAAAGATCCCATGGGATACCCAAAACTAAGAACCAAGACTAAGGACTGGGAGACGCTCCACTTATACTTAACTGAGGTATCGATGACGTCACCAGAAGACTCGTCTATTGTCTCGCTCTACAAATCATAAAAGGGTCCAAGACAGGGCGATAGTCAGGGCAGCAGTCCTTCGTAGCCGTCGGGACGCGGGGAACCTCGCAGCAAAGACTTTCGGACCACGAACGACATACAGGGGTCGATGAAGTGGTTGGCCTTCCTCCAGAATTTTACACGAAGCTCCTCACGACCTCTGGCTTGGACCGGTACCGCTGAAATCGCCCCACGTTGGGCGCCAATTGAAGTACTGGGTTTTATTGGACCCAGCGGTGCCAGGGAACACACCCAATGACCTCGAGTTCTTCCTGTCTCAGACTACAGAAACACAGAGTCTTCTTGGTGGCTTCAAAGATCAATTTATTGGCTGCAGCCAGCAACAGGTATCCTAGAAGTACAACAATGTGTATGTTCTCAGGAGACTGCCTTTATCATGCAAACCAGCTATCTCTTTTATACAGAATATTATGCTTTAGGCAAACATTCCTTATTTTTACAGTGAGTCATTCACATATTTCTTACAACAAAAAAAAACAGATTCATGATGACAAGCCCATTTTCAGTTTGTCCAGCCCACAACCAAATACCCAGTGAGGCCCAACACCTGCAACAGATATAATCTGGACCCCTAATAAAACCGGGCACCTCCTCCTCGTAAAGCAGGTCATAAAGAAAGAGCAGTGACAGGTGTGAATAAGATTTAGATATAGATGTGTGCAATGGAGGGTTTATGGCATGCTGCACCTGGGCCCCTAATCTCGATCGGCCACTGGGAACTCAAACTGGCCGAACAGGTTCTGGCTCTGGACAGTGGAGTCAGCTTGCCCAGGTCACTGAAAGTGTACGTGTCCCCTAAGGCGCGTTTTGGCTTTAGTCATTGCCTTATGTGAGGGCAACCACAAAATGGCTGCCGTACACAAAATGGAACCCGAGGGTTCACAAGGGAATCGTTAATATTAGAGTGATCCCGTCACTCGAATATGACGCAAATACTCAGATATAGCATACCTGTCATTACCGGTCTGCTGATACCAAAATCGTCATGTTACAATGATGTTAATGACACAGGTCCAGAATTTTCAGTACCACACTGCTTGCAGCATTGTGATTGGCTTAGGGGAGGGTCCGGAGGAAGCCTGGCTGCCTGCTTCCTGTTCCTGCTGGAGGCAGGATAGCAAGAGCGGGTCCAGAGAAGACGGGGGACCCGGCCGGCGGAGAGGTAAGTCTATTTTTTAAATTAAATTAAATCCCCCACGCAAACCCCCCTCCCTTCGCGACATACCAGCGAGCCATGCCGGGCGCGAGTGCTCACCACTGTCCCTTAGGATCCACAAGACCAGGACCGGAGGAAGATCCTTTTCCTACCTCACCACCAAATCCTGGAACGCCATGCCTCTCCATCTCAGGCTCTCCCTGTCTCTGACACTATTCAGGAAGGATCTTAAGACCTGGCTCTTCGAATGAACCACAGGACCCAGTCAGACCTACACCCACCACTTCCTCCTCCCCAGCGTCTTGAGACCCTCACGGGTAAGTGGCCGTGGTCAACAAGTACTGATTGATTAATTGCAATCTGAAGGTATTTAATGGGAGCTGGTGTGTTTCCTCGATTACCTTTATTTGAGTGTGATTTCGATGTGTTCCCATTTTCTTGAGGAAAGGATAGTTTTGGTGTCTCTAAAAGCAATTTTGACTTTGACAGTTTTATTCAAATTTTCATGTGTGACATCCTTGTATGTCGCTTCTTGATTTTATGTAAGATCCATTTGGTTTCCAACATCAATGGTCACTAACAACAAATTTATAATGCTGTTTGTGTAGGAAACCCCCCTCGTCCTTTCTGTCTGCAGCAATGTCTTTGGAGTCATAACATGATATTGTAATACATTATTCCTTAGCTCCCAAAATTCTTTAAATAAAAAAATTCACCTGGTGTTTGAGAGTGATCAGATTTACTAAGACATCTCAAACAGCTGGATACAGTACAAGGCTTGCTGTTTTATCGTCCCATCCACCATTGTCTTACTGCCTCCTCCTTGTCTCCTGCCAAATTCAGAACATTTTTGTGAGTGGACAACTCACTTCAAGAATCGATATTTCTTTCAAGAATGATGTTGAACCATCGCTCCAAGCTGCACATCTAGAAGTTTCTCCTCAGAGTAGCTACTTTACAAGCAACTTGAGTGGAAAGGCTTCATTCTCCTTCCCACATAGGTAGGTGGTCAGAGGCCACGCCCCCTTTCACCACTACTTTGCAAATTCACTTCTCGGGGCACTGCTGGTGGGGAGATGACATCCCCTTGCTTCCTGAGGGCCTCAGGTCTAAAGTGCACTTCTTCCCCCAAGCAGCAGTGCACCAGGAGGCGTGTTTGAAGAGTGGTGGAGAAAAGGGGTGTGGCCTCTGACCACCTCTCAGTAATCCAGCTGTGTGGGCCTATCTGGATGTAACAGGAGGGCTAGTTGGCCCCCAAGGATCCTCAAGAGCCAAGGGGACTTCATCCCCCTATTAGTAATGCGCCAGGAGGCCCGTTTGCAGAGGGGTGGAGAAAGGGGGCATGGCCTGCAATCAGATCTCAGCTATCCTGTTGTATGGGACTTACTGGAGGCAATAGGAGGGGTAGATGGCCCCAAGGACATCCTTGGGGGCCAACTACCCCTCCTGTTACCTCCAGTAAGTTCCACACAGCAGGATGGCTGAGAAGTTGTCAGAGGCTTGCCCCCTTTCTCCTCCACTCTGCAAACGTTCCTCCTGGCACACTACTAATTGGGACATGAAGTACCCTTGGCTTCAGAGGGACCTTGGGGACTCAGAAGCCGTCATGGTACCTCCTGTAAGCCCCAAACTGTGGAATTCCTGTGAGTTGGTTGGCGGCCTCGCCCCCTTTCTCCACTACTCTGCAAACGTGACTACTATTTACGTTATAGTTAGGAATAAGCATTTAAAAAACCATAGAAATTCACTGAAAAAAACAACGGTTACAGGGACGTTATAGTTAGGAATTAGCATTTACAAAACCTTAGAAATTCACTGAAAACACCAAAGTTTACAGGGATGTTATAGTTAGGAATTAGCATTTAAAAAACCTTAGAAAATCACTAAAAATACCAAAGGTACAGTGACGTTATAGTTAGGGTCAGAATTTACTCATATAAAACCAAAGAAATTCAGCTGTTATAGTTAGCTGAGTTAACGATAACTTGCTCCCCCACAATGAACTGCTTATGACCTCACATATTACATCACTCATTACATGGTCAGTGACATCACTGATGACATCACTGATGTCCAAACTTCTGGAACTTAATCCTGAAGTTCCTCTTGAAGGTTCAAATTGTCCAAAACACAAATCCAGGGGTTCAGAAGCCCTGAGATGGTCCTCGGAAGTTCGGACTACAGTTCCCACAATGCATCTAGCCAAGTCCACTGGACGTACCTCTTTGAAGCCCAGTTTGATTTACACAGCCCCCTTTCTAACCAATCCTCTGCAGCTGCAGAGCGCTCCCAATCAGATAACCTCTGCTCTATGTGGCCACTTATCACCTCATCAAACTGCCTGGCTACGCCTGCTAAGGCTGACCAATCAGGAGAGACTGCTTGAAAGCTGGATTTTGGCTCACAGAAAGGAAAGTTCTATAACTTAATTTCTGTACTAGTTATAATAAATTCAACAGTAGCAAGTTGTTGGAGTTATCACTACCAATCTTTCAAGTCTTTAAAATAAATTTTTAGCTCCTTCCTAGCCATATTTTTGCTTGCATAACATATTCCAATGTTAGCCAATGGAGCTAATGATCTACAATGGGGGAAACAAAATTGGCAGTTTTTCCATGACCAGGGCTTCTAAAACATCTTTTATAATGTCCCTGCTCATAGTTACAAAGCAATCCACTCCTGCGACACCTAGGGGAGACCTTGGGGGTGACTTATATGTAAAAATAAGGAAGATTACCACTTTGGAAGTATCTTTACCACCAAAATTGAATGTGCATGGAATATACTTTTAAAGACAGTCTGCAAAGCAGGGCTGCCTTTAAAAGTGACAGCAGGCAACACAGCAGCGCACACTCCAGCGCAGGAAATCTACTGGGCTTCTAAACCCCCCTGCCCTATTATATACTAGGAAGTTATAGGTAGTTTGAATTACCCCTGCCCTATAATATACTAGGGACTTACAAAGTCTGTCATTGCCAATTGTAATTATATCTAATTACCATATACCATTTTCATCAGAGCTCTGGCCCTGGGCCTGGTTAGCAGAGCCCAGGGCACAGTCAGAGTCAGTTATCTTATCACCAGAATCAGTCAACAAATGGGGATAAACAGTGTCAAAAAGGATGGCTTTTTCGCTGTGAATAATCATCAGCCATAAAAAAGCCCTTTTGTGCTGTCTCTGTAACAGCCAGCAGATACATTCTTTCGAACAGTCAGACAGTGAGCAGTGGTTCTTGGAATGGGGATGTTTTGACTAACCTGCCCTTCACCCAGAAGTCACTATTCTCCCTTGTTGATGAATTTTCTGCTATTACCCACTTGAAGGATTAATAGTGCTATCCCTGCATGAGGTTAATAGACAGATGGCTTATGTCCTGATCAGACCCAGGAATTGATATCATTGGGATAAAACATGAACACTCTTCAAGAGTTTGACCTTCAAATAATTAACATGAGCATCTAAGAATCACATTGGACTTTGCCTGTTGTCTATTGTTGCTGTTGAACAACCCTGGGAGTATTTGTGTATCTGAATGTGTAACTCACAAATTCATTATTTCTGTGGATCAGACTGCCGTAGAAAGTGAAGGGCTAGAGGTAAAAGAAGATGGAAGAAAGAAAAGGAATATCAGAAACAGAGAGTGTGTAGAAGAGTAGAGAAATAGAGCAATAAATAGATAAGAGATACAACAAGAGAGAAGGAGAAAGAGGGACGATCGAGGAGGGAGAAAATCCAAAATAAAGGTAGGCAGTATGCGTTGTCTCTGCCCTTTGTAAAATGTTAGAACTTGGAAGTGGTTTTAAATCTTGAAGGATTGTGTTGCTCCATAGGATGGCAGTGTCCCCATCTGGTTACATCCAGTGCTTTATTTGTGCCAGTGATTTTCAATGTTTAGCACTGGCACTATTTTCTCGGGGCAGGGTCTATCAACATACCTGTCAAGTGCCAAATCACATGTGTATCGGCTCACTTGACACGGTATCTAGACTCCCGGTGAAGAGCCGATACCACACACAAAGTACATCCATCCATGCCAGTGTTCAGTGTTGCCAGATTATGTGATTTCTTGCACAAATGGGTGACATTTTTCAAATTTGTGTGGGAAAAAGCACCACAGGGTCACTGATTGGGATGGATTTGGTGCTTTGCGCCGAACAATGCATAAACTTTTTTACATTTGATGCCGAGGCTGCCCGCCTTATCATGATGAGGCACACACTGCCAGAAACTGCCTGGGTGGATCCCTGCCTCACCAAGCGTAACAGGTCCATAAATCATCAATCATAGTATCGCTAGTGCATTACCAGTGACCGCTCGTAAATAATTATTAGCCTGTCCCTCCTTAGTGTTGAACAGTCAAGTGTCCCAGGTTGGACTAATGTGATCAGTGTACCTACTTTATTTTCACCCGCCCCAGCATAGTGCGCAGGCGATAGGCAGACATGGAAATTGCCTGATCATTTTGGGCCCTGCTGGCATCAAGAGACACTTGGTTAAGCCCAGCTGCAGAAATAACACTGGCCATTCCAGCTAGAACCCTGAAGGGTTGGCTGGGGATTGGCAATGACATCCCATGGCTCGCATTCTGATCACTGCAGATAATCCCTGGAACAAAAAGGGCAATGCTGAACAAGCCATGCATGTTACATCCATCTGTGAACATTCACATACAGTGATATGTTGATGTTGAGAGGATGTGGTGTAATGGTCAGAGCTGCCGACTTTGGAACTGGGGAACCGGGTTCGAGTCTTGGCGTCAGCTCAACATCCTGTGATTCTGGGCAAATCACTTCATCTCCCTCTACCTACCAAAAATGAATGTCTCCTTGTGTAATGTAACTGGTGCTCATGTAAAGCACTCCAAGATCTTTGGGTCGAGTTTGTGCTATATGCAAAAAACTGCATTAACCAACGTTGGTTGCATTCCAGCAAAGCAATGTAGTCACTGAAGTGAGGCCGCAGCATAATTTTGTGTGCAGTTATCCGATAATCTGTTATGTGGCGTTTTATAGATATTGCCGCCACATGCAACTCACAGCCTGCCTCAGAGTGCGAGAATCTAAAAAAGACAACTATAAACTTATACAAGCAGACGCCAAAACAGAAATAACACTGACCGTAACTATTAGACCATGTTAGCATATGTATTTTCCAAAATGTAATGCAGTTCCAAGTGTTATCTAACTACCCATGTCGGTGTCACAGGGTTTGAACATGTGAAGAGGGGCTGAGCCACTGTATTGGAAGGGGTTTGTTACCTCATTCAAATGGTGCCTGGAAGGCTGATTTCATGACGGGTCTGCCTTTCCAGCCCTGAAAACAACTCACTCAGCCCTCCCTCCCTCACATCACACTGCACATCAGTTATAGCAGGAGTCTCTCTATCCCCTTTTGCTTGAGGGTGCCCATCACAACCATTCAAGAGGAACCCTATTCTTTAAGCAGTGGCACACGCGCACCACTATCCCACCTTCAGCAATGTGGGCAACATCACCTACCACCGTTCACTACCTAGAATTCCAGGATAGATTATTTTGCAGCCATGTGCATTATGAAGCTGCGTTGGACATTTAATGTGGTATCAGAGCTCATGTGGCTGCAACTGGAATATACATGTTGGCTGTTAGTAGACATTTGGGCTATGCTTGGGCATATGAATATGGAGATGTTAGAGTGAATATGATGACTGTGTGTTCCATCTTAATAAATGTAGAAGAGTAGAATAGTAGGTGTATTCTTCAATATAGGAAGACAGCACCAAGGACCCTCACAAAGCAGCTCCCATCATCAGCCCCACAGCAGTAACTGACTATCCTGGAGCTTCAAAGACGCTAGCATTCTAATCACCTTGGTAACAACTGAGGCTGCGATGCAACATGCACCAAGAGCAGGAAACATAACATAGAAAACATAGGAACATAAGGATATAACACACCGTCCCCCTTCAAACACACCAAAAACAAAAGCAAAAATCAAATAACAAAATCTTCAAGATATTTAGGCAGACGTCTGACTCTCCCTCGCATAGAGATCAAAGAATCAGAAGATGTACTTTGGTAAGTGCTGTTGACAAAAGAAGAAACATTAGGCAAGCAAGGATTACCCTCAAAGAAAGAGGAAGACCCAACAGAATCCAATACATTAGAATAATTTTCTGGAACAGAAGAAGAATCGTTGACAGAAACAGGTACCGCAACACATTTTTGAACATCAACTTCTTCAGTGAAGGACAAATGCCCCCCAGTATAATCAGAAGTACAAGTTTCATTAGATAAACTCAAGTCATAAAAATCATGTCCAGTGACAACCCCAAAATCAGAGGAAAATGAATCATGACAGATATCAGATTTATTGACAGCAGGACAAACATCAGAAATACATACAGCAGAATTATGTGTTTTGGCCACCCTCCTTTTGCTCCACCACTTCCCACCAACAACTTGCACAGCATGTTTTTTCACTTGAACAATTTTGGTTTCAGGATAGAACTTAGAACCACCCTTCTTGAAAGGTCTCCTAATGCGAACAGACTCACCCACCAGAAAGTCCTCCGACTTGACTTTTTTATAATCATCATATCTACCTTTAGATTTAGCTTGACTCAATTCCACACGACACCTAATTTGATTACTGTTGGGAATTTTTCCATCGACACCAGAATTAGAAATAACCCACTCTGGAGCAAGTTCATTAAAAGAATGTCTACCCCTCAATAGGACAAACGGAGAAACTCCAGTAGTAGAATGAGGGGTATTGTTGTAAGACCAAATTCTTTCATCAACAGCATCTTGGACATGTAAACCAGAAGAAATCGCCAATTGAATAGTGTCTTTCAAGACACGGTTAACCCTCTCAACTAGACCGTTGCCTTGAGGACTGTAAAGAGCAGTGGTGAGGTGTTTAAACCCACACTTGAAGAAAAAATTCCTCATGTTATTTGAAACAAATTGAACACCATTGTCAGAGATCACAAAGGTGGGAATGCCCTCAGAATGAAATAAGTGCTTGAAAAATGCGATAACACTATCAGTGTTAGGTTCTCTCATGAACTTGACAGAGACCCATTTGGAAAAGTAATCCACAACTGATAAAATATACCTGAAACCACCATTCAAACCACCAATAGGACCAACAAAATCTACACCTAATTTCTCCCAAGGTTTTTGAGGAAAAGCATCAGGACACAAAGGCGAATTGAAAGTGCGAAGAGACTTCTCAGTGTGACCACACTCTTCGCAATTGTTCAACATGGTCTCTACAAGACTATCCAAGCCAGGCCACCAATAGTATAAACGTAGTCTCTTTTTAGTACCAGTAATGCCCACATGCCCCTTGTGAGCCAAAGCAATGAGCTTGCTTCTCAACTGAGCAGGAGGAATTAACATAGAGCCTCTCATGAGAAAAATTCCTTCTACACTTAATTCATCTTTAATTTTGAAAAAAGGTTTAAATTCTTCTCCTACTTGAGCTTCCCTAGGCCAACCAACAGAGATGAACTTCTTGAGAATAGCTTGAGATTTATCAGAGACGGATATGCGTTCCCAATCTTGGAATGAGATAACATCTTTAGTCAAAGCAAAACCATCCACAAATCCAATCACACATTCCATCTCCTCAGGAATAGACACATCCTCACTCGAATTAGAGGGGCACCTGGAAAGAAAATCAGCCCTAAAATTCTTCCCTCCAGGAATATGTCTCATGTTAAAATTGAACTCATACAGTTTTGAAAACAAACAAATCAATCTGGGACTGGCATTGCTTAAACCTTTGTCATTCCACATGAAAACCAGAGGTTTGTGGTCAGAGACCAACAGAAATTCTCTCCCCCATAAAAAGGTAGCAAAATGATGAACACCCCAGAAGCAGGCTAGTGCCTCCTTTTCAATTGTGCTATAGTTCTTTTTAGCAATTGAAAGTCTGCGGGAAGCAAAAGCTACAGTATGTTCAACACCATCTATCATTTGACTTAAAATGGCACCAAGACCTAAATTTCTAGCATCAACAGTAAGAATAGACATGGCATTATCATTAAACGGTTGAAGAGCAGGTGCATTAACAATTAAACTTTTTAGATTTTTGAAAGCCTCCATCTGTTCTTCTTGGCAGTTAAATTTGACGTTACTCCTAATGAGTCTTCTTAGAGGCTCACTTACCAAAGCAAAATTGTGGACAAAACGAGAGTAGTATTCGCTGAGGCCTAAAAAGACCTCAACTGATCCTTATCTGTTGGTTGAGCACAATCATTGATAGCCTTCATAAGGTCTTGCTTGGGTCTGATACCTGTGGAAGAGATGACATGCCCCAAATACTCAACTTCCTCCATTAAAAACTTACATTTCTGTTTTTTGACTGTCATGCCATGGTCTTCCAGAATACTCAGGACCCGATCAAGTTTAAGTAAGTGATCCTTGACAGAGTTTGACGAGATTAAAATGTCGTCCTGATAGGTAAGAACATCTTTCTCATCCTCAAGTAGCTGAAACATGAGTTTCTGAAATACAGATGCCGCCGAGGCAAGGCCAAATGGCATTCTAAGAAACCGAAAAGCTCCAAAAGGAGTGTTGAAAGTAGTAAGGTTACGAGAGTCTTTGTTAAGTTCAATCTGGTGATAGGCAGCTCTCAAGTCGATGGTGGAAAATATCTTAGTGCCAGAAAGTTGAGCCAACATGTCCTGAATCCTTGGCAAAGGGAAACAATCAACTTGGATGTTTTTATTAAGAGACCTCAAGTCGATGCATAATCTGAGCTCCTCAGAATTCTTTTTTAAAGCCACCACAATGGGAGAAACCCATAGAGAGGAGTCCACAGGCTCAATAACACCATCAGAGCATACTTTTTGAATATGTTCTTTCAAATTTCCTCTAATACTCAAAGGAACATGTCTTACCTTGTGAACAACAGGGATGGCGTCTGGCTTGAGGATAATTGTATGCTTATAACCTTTTACCACTCCCAATTTATCATTAAATACTTGCTGATGTTTCTTAAGAACTGAGTTCAAAGAAGAAACATTACCATGCGTGGGATTAACAAGGGAAATAGGGTGTTCAGTGCCAGGTCTCAAAATCATGCCAAGTTTAGCCTGGTCCCTCCAACCTAAGAGGTTGTAACCTCTATTAGCTACGTAAATCTTAGTGTGAATAGATCTATCTTTAAATTGCACTGTTTCAGAAAAATAACCCATCATGTCTATCTCCTGACCCCCAAAAGCAACAGTACGAATGTCAGGTGGAGCCAATTCTATGGCACTCCATTCTTTTAAGAAAAATACATCAGAAATGATGGTAATAGGGGAACCAGAATCAACCGTGACTCTAGTATCAACAGCTCCAATTTTAACATTACAAATAGGATCCTTTACGTTATCAACAGAATTAGAATCAATATTCACCATATCAACAGACAAAATAATTTTCTTACTTTGAATGTCCTCAAAGTGTGTATTAGAAGCAACCTGGAAATCTTGTGTGTTTAAACCCATAACTTTGTTAGGATTTCTACACGCCTTGGCAAAATGACCAATTTTCTTACAATTGGTGCAGGGTTTACCAAGCGCAGGACACAATGGAGAATTAGCCAAATGGGACTTTGAGCCACATCTGAAACAATAAGTGTTTCTATCTGTTTTTTAAAAATCTTGTTTGTAAGTATTAGATTTACTAACATTAGCATTGGATCCAGAATTAGAAACTGGCTTTTGAGTAATTTTGTTAACTACTTCAGAATTAACACCCTTAGCCTTGCTTAATTCTTTAGCAGCAGTAATGGAACGTTCAATGCCTCTGGCTATTTCTAATGTTTCTGCTAAAGAAGGATTCCTGCAACATAAAATTCTTTCCTGAACTTTAGAATCATAACAGTTTACAACAATCTGATCTCTACGATAGTGTTCAATTGGACCCACAAATTCACATGTAGATGCAAGTGCTCTTAACTCAGCTAAAAGGTATCAATATTCTCATGTTCATATTGTTTACGAGTAAGGAATCTGTGCCTCTCAACAATGACACTAGGCTCATCTTTAAAATGTTTTTCCAATCTGGCTATCGCCTCAGCAAACTCACCCCAATCATCAGAAGGAGGACGAAGTATAGGTGGTTGATGATCAAAAATTCTCTGACCTTCAGAACCTAAACAATTATAAAGCATGGCATTCTTCCTAACAGCAGAACATTTTACACCATCTATAGCTAATAAATAACTGTTAAATGATTTATACCATTGGATCCATTTACCTTTAGGAGTACCAGGTTCTGACAAAAATGGAGATGGGAGAATTGCAGTTTGAAGCGCCATATTAAACTATGTAAACATATAATGAACAGAATAAATATAATGCCAATAAATAAGTATAATAAATAGGAGAAATTATGCTGTAGATATAAGGTGAAAAGGTGTGCGCGTCACCGCGCTTGAATAATGTCAATATGTTGGAGTAAATAAGCAACAAGCATAAAAATGATAAAGAATAAAGGTGTGCGCATCACCGCGCTTAAAGTACTCACCAACAAGTTGAAAATAAAATCTCCTGAAAATTTCCAAATAAAGCACAATGAGAAACGAAAAAATTGAGCTAAAACTTCGGATAAGGTGTGTGCATCACCGCGCAAACTCCACAAACCAACAGAATCCTGAAGTGAAGAAAAGCTAGCTTTAGAGTTGGAAAGCTAGTGAGTTTCCATGAAGGTGTGCGCGTCACCGCGCAGGTTTCAGAAAGGCACGAGCAATCTTGTGTTGTGAAAGGCAGGCACTTAAAGGTGCAATACTTCCCCTTTAAGAAATGCTGATGAAAGCTGAAGCGTGCGTAACGTGCAGTCAGCTGATGAAGTGGAAGAGGAGACAGCCTGCAAGCAGCCACACTCGCGCTATAGTGAAATGGCCAGAAAACAAGTGAAAGAAAGTCGGGGAACCTCCTCTGACAACCTAACAACTTGCAAGGGAATCCGGAGGCCAAAACACACAGAGCGGGCCGCCGACAACACGATGGAGAAGAAAACGGTCGCACAGCACAGCAATACGAAGGCAGGAATTCTGAAGAACACCACTTGAGAAGAAGAATCCGTTGGTGAGAAGGGTTCGAAAAACCAGCCGTTGGTGCTTGCGAAGGTCTTGTCAGCAATAAACAAGCACAAAAGGTAGAAATAAAATTAATATTATAAATACAAAGGGGTCCATTACGATGCAGCCCGCCATCGCAATGGAGCCAGGGACCGACCGCCGAAGTGGCGGCGGTCCCGTCATGAGAATTAGGATGCGCCCGCCACACTGGCGGGCGCATCCTGGGCCTTTTACATTGCGGGTGGATCTGCTGGCTGCAGACCCACTCGCAATGCAAAAGGTCTGTGCACAGCATTTCCATGCACTACATGGCAGACACCTCGTGGTGCCTGCCACGTAGTGCATTGCAATGAGGGGGGGTACCATAGGTACCCCCATGTGCACCCCCCACACCCCCAACACCCTGGGGGCCCGCAACATGCTCCCAAAAGCAAGAACCGCATGCCTTTCCATGGCGGCAAGGCCGCCATGGAAAGGCGATTCACCGCCTGCATCATAATATGGATGGCGGTGTCTTGAAGACACCGCCACCATATTATGCCCTTTTTCCGCCCGGTCGACGAGTCGACCGGCGGAAAAGCTGCAGACGGTCTTTCCGTCCGTCGCGGACTCCCCAGCCATACTAATATGGCGGGGGGTCAATCAGGCAAGGATGGCGGCGGATCGCCCCCGCCGGGCCAGCGGTGGCTACCGCCGGCCCGGCAGGGGCGATCCGCCCGCCATCCTAATGGGCCCCAAAGTTCCCATGAATAAAGTCCTGAAAATAATGAATAAAGCTTAAATAATGAGTGCTCCACGTATAAAGTAGTGAGCCACCGCTCAAACGTAGTTGATGCTGCCGGAAATATCAAAAGGCAGAAAAGGCACAGCAATAGTAGTAGAGAGTGCTTAAAATTTTGGAGGGTTCCTTAAAATTGAGCTGAGGGTAGGGTAAAGCAAATGCAGACACGCGTAAAATAGGTTCTCAGATCAGTTCTCAGGGTGCTGGCTTCTTGATCCCAGTCATCGCCAATTCATGTTCCATCTTAATAAATGTAGTCCAAGCCGTAGAAGAGTAGAATAGTAGGTTTATTCTTCAATGTAGGAAGACAGCACCAAGTACCCTCACAAAGCAGCTCCCATCATCAGCCCCACAGCAGTAACTGACTATCCTGGAGCTTCAAAGAAGCTAGCATTCTAATCACCTTGGTAACAACTGAGGCTGTGATGCAACATGCACCAAGAGCAGGAAACATAACATAGAAAACATAGGAACATAAGGATATAACACTGTGTAAGCCTAATGCACCTGGACATTTGACAGACATGACCCAACATATTTGTTTTGAATTTTTAAAGACATGACCCGATATATATAATGGAATCACAGGGTATTACATCTGGCTTTCAGCAGCGCCAGTTTAGGATGTGGGTGGAGCCAGTGTAAGAAGTGGGTGAAGCCAGTGTAAGAAGTGGGTGGAGCCATGGTAATGGATGTGGCCTCGTAAAAAAAGAATTGAGCACCTGCATTAAATATTTTACAAATTAAGCATCATTGCCCTGGAAAAATGGTGGCAATTCTCGGAATATTGTGAGCATCCATGGCCGATTAGTGCCCACCACTGTTAAAATGCTGTTGATGATGGTGATAATTTGTAGCATACTGTGGGCAGCAATGACAGGAAGATGCTCACTCCTGGTATCATGCTAGCATAATGGAAGAAATCTGTGGCATTTTGCGGACACTCGCATCATGAGATGTGATTGAAAAAACTTAAATTATTGACTATTCATATGTGGTGTACGAAAATGATAAATTGTGTTACTTACTAAACATAAAAAAGCGTCATTTCAAAATATAAATATAGTTCTTGTACCATGAATACGGTAAGCTTTTCTGTAGAGACTTGACATTATTTTTGTCAAATGAAGAGATTTCGTATTTGAGGACAAAAAAATAGCTTTTCCAAATTTGCAGACAAACCTGATATTGTATTCCTAATAATGGCTGCCTGTGAAGAGACTGTAGTCCATAATGGGAGTGTAGCCCACATGCTCTCCAAACCTAGGGGCCCATTACGATGGCGGGCGGAGGCACGACCGCGGTGGCGGCGGTGCGGAAAAATGCCTTTTACCGCACGCCAGCAGCGGTCTTCACGCCCGCCATATTAGGATGGGAAAACATAGGCATTTACCGTTCGCCGCGGTGTGACGCCGACCGCCATCGAACAGCACCCGCCACCGCGGCGGAGTGAGCCAATCACCACACACCGCCGTGCGGAATGACGTCCCGTACGCCGAAGATATCACGATGCCGGAAACAGGGCAGCGCACCACGACGGAGAAACCGCACAGCGAAAGACGGCGGAGACATCACAGCGGAGACAGAAAAGAAACACCCGGGACACACCGCGATGGATCCTGCCCTACACGCCTTCCCGGTGCTGTACATGATCCACCACCTGCAAGTTATCCACCGCCGCGGACGCCTCCGCAGGTATGTACAGACACAACAGTGCAAGTAACACAATACACAGCTCCAGGGGGGGAAAACATTGCATGGGAACACCACACACCCCTGTGGGGACAGGCACACAGCCATCACTGCACACACACATGTCCCACCTGTCACAAAAACATCGCGCCACATACTGCCCACCCATGTACCGCATTCATGAACAAATGTCCCGGTCACGTCACCGCCGCGGTCAGTGTGCATGAAACCATGCACACAACGCAGAGCACAGGGCCAGCGCATGCCAAGGGCACCGTACAAATTGCACAGAGCCACAACTCCATCCACAACACACCAGCTACCTCCCTGAAGGGACACAACATGTGTCTCACAAGTGCCACTCCTGCACAACAACAACACAACTACAGCCACACCATGCCCCACGTCCCAACAACTGCATATACAGCCACAGCAGGACCCTTTGCAAAGGAACACATAGCACAGAAGCCCAGGCCCCAGCCAACACACACACACCACAACAACCTCACACACAAGCCAAGAACACTGAGGCCAGGCACAAAATGTACACACACACACAGATGAGGACCAAACACTTCACTGCACACACTACCTGACAAGTCACACACACACACACCACCCTGACTCACAGCTACATACACACACCACATGCCAGCAGTAATGGAGGACAACATATAGGAAAGCCAAAGTGAGGTGCCCACAAATGGAAGGGCAGTGACACAACCATCAAGCATGTGTGAAGCACATGCAAGACAAGACACATGTGAGAACACACACAGCCCATCACAGCACACATGGCTGACACAGTCAGTCAACACAAACCACGGTCACCCCAATGCTACAACTCCTGTAGACAGCAAGGACACCCATGTATAGGCACAGGGATGTAAGGAAGGCCCTGAACACAAACACTGACCAGCCACACATAGGCATCCAAACACTGGACAAGACAACGTCTGCTGCACAACACACAGGGCCCAGTGACACACTACATGACAGCCAAGCACAAGTAGGATATGTCACACATACCTTCTCCCACAACAGCAACACACAATACTGCCATGTGCACAAAACACAACCACAGGGCTAAACAAGTACACATACAGGCACACCACACCAGGGTCACACATGGCAGTAGTTGACAATGCATGTGCACACACATCCACAGTCACAACAAAGTCACCCCCTTCACACCATACACTTCTCCACCACCCAAGTGCACACATTGGAAGTAAGCCATGGGACCTGGATAACTCATCACCACAAGATGACCATACACCGACACTGATTGGCACACAGAAAGGAAGCTCACACAGACCCCATGACCCTGGCCTGCCTGCCTGTAAGCCTGTGCCCAAACACCCACCCTGTGCTGCCATTGCCCACAAACCTGACATGTGTCCACCACAGATAACATGAGCCAAGAAGGAAGATGACTACAAGACCTCATTGCCAACCACCTGCACTGCACCCATAAGTATCACAGTCATGTAGAAATGAAGTGCCTCCCACCCCTGCAAAAAAATGAAATGTGACACAACCCATTGGCAATGTCGAAGTGGCATACTGAGCCTGTGACACAGTAAACCATGCACACACAGAAACAACTTTATTCAGGAAGGACACTGACACAACTCACTGCAGGACCAACTGTGTTTATTCACAATTTGCATATTGACACAACAAATTTGGGCAACAGCAAAGCCAGTGGGCATTTCAATATGCACAGTATTTACATGAAAAGCTGCACAGGCAGGGGGCACACAGCAGTGAACAACAAGGCCAGTGGCCAGGACACAGTGCAGGTGAGGTACATGAGAAGCTGCACAGGCAAGGGGCAAACAGCAGTGAACAACAAGGCCAGTGGCCAGTACAATGGGCAGGTGAGGTACATGAGAAGCTGCACAGGCAAGGGGCAAACAGCAGTGAACAACAAGGCCAGTGGCCAGTACAATGTGCAGATTAAGTCCATGAGAAGCTGCACAGGCAGGGGCACACAGCAGTGAACAGCAAGGCCAGTGGCCAGACCAATGTGCAGAGTGAGTCCATGAGAAGCTGCACAGGCAGGGGGCACACAGCAGTGAACAGCAAGGCCAGTGGCCAGTCCAATGTGCAGGGTGAGTCCATGAGAAGCTGCACAGGCAGGGGGCACACAGCAGTGAACAGCAATGCCAGTGGCCAGTACAATGTGCAGATTAAGTCCATGAGAAGCTGCACAGGCAAGGGGCACACAGCAGTGAACAACAAGGCCAGTGGGCAGGACAAAGTGCAGAGTGAGTCCATGAGAAGCTGCACAGGCAAGTGGCAAACAGCAGTGAACAACAAGGCCAGTGGCCAGGACACAGTGCAGGTGAGGTACATGAGAAGCTGCACAGGCAAGGGGCAAACAGCAGTGAACAGCAAGGCCAGTGGCCAGTACAATGTGCAGATTAAGTCCATGAGAAGCTGCACAGGCAGGGGGCACACAGCAGTGAACAACAAGGCCAGTGGGCAGGACAAAGTGCAGAGTGAGTCCATGAGAAGCTGCACAGGCAAGTGGCAAACAGCAGTGAACAACAAGGCCAGTGGCCAGGACACAGTGCAGGTGAGGTACATGAGAAGCTGCACAGGCAAGGGGCAAACAGCAGTGAACAGCAAGGCCAGTGGCCAGGACACAGTGCAGGTGAGGTACATGAGAAGCTGCACAGGCAGGGGGCACACAGCAGTGAACAGCAATGCCAGTGGCCAGTACAATGTGCAGATTAAGTCCATGAGAAGCTGCACAGGCAGGGGGCACACAGCAGTGAACAACAAGGACAGTGGGCAGGACAAAGTGCAGAGTGAGTCCATGAGAAGCTGCACAGGCAAGTGGCACACAGCAGTGAACAGCAATGCCAGTGGCCAGTACAATGTGCAGATTAAGTCCATGAGAAGCTGCACAGGCAGGGGGCACACAGCAGTGAACAGCAAGGCCAGTGGGCAGGACAATGTGCAGAGTAATTACATCAGAAGCTACACAGGGAATGTATGCAACTCTAACATGCCATGCACAGCAACAGAGTAATGGGTCTGACAATGGGCATCACACGCACCCCTGTGGACAGACAGGTGTGTGAGGGTGACCACCACTCCGATGGGGCTGTCTGTCGGACTTGGAGCTGACTGTGTGTTGGGGTCTGTTGGCGGACTACCCTGGGCAGTGGGAGTAACAACTGTGGAAGAGCCAACTGTGCATGTGGTAGCTGGGGGGCTGCTTGGACCAGGTGGGGTGGTGGCCCGGGGAGGTGGACTCATGCCCTGGTGAGACACAGTGTGTGCCGGAGATTGTGGAGGGGTGCCTCTCCACTTCTTGGGGATCCTGAAAGGCTTCCCTGTCAGGGGATTGAGGGGAACTGGGGCAGACACAACAGGTGACCCCAACACCAAAGCTGATTCTGGTGTGGAAGGTGACCCCCCTCTGGGGACATGCTGGAACCCGCTGTGCGCTTGCCTGGTGTTTGCCGCCGCCCTGCCTCCCTCTGTCCACCAGCTTTGCCCCCTACAGTGTCCTCCCGTGCTGGCTTCACAGGGCTTGGGATGGGAGTGGAGGTCAAGGATGGATTATCCATGGGGCCCTCATCCTGTGTAATGTTTGCAGGCAACACCTTCTCAGTGGGTGTGGAAACTGCCTTTTTGCCTCTGCGAGGACGTCTTTGGGACAGGGGAGTCTTTGGCAGGGGAGGAAGGTGAGGCCTGTGACCCTGATGCTTTTTCTTTGCTTTGTGGCCCTTGCTGTCGCCTGATGGGCTTTTCTCTCTGCGCTCTGGGGTGGCCTTACTCTTATGTGGGGATGGTGTCTGTGACCTAGTACGCTTGGGTTGCTGCTGCTCCTGTGTGCTGCGGGTTCTGTATCGGGACTTTGGGGTCTGTTGGGCATTGTCACTGTCGTCAGAGGTGTACAGTGACAAGGGGCCGGACCGAGTGCTGGGAGCCGCTCCCTGACTATGTGCCTGTTGCAGGGCTGCTGTCACAGTTGATGACAAGGACTGCACAGTGCGGTGTAGCCCACCCACGTCAGAATGTAAGCCCTCCATGAAAGCTATAACCTGCCCCAACTTTTTGTCGTGCTCTTGGAAGGCATTGAGAAGTGCTGTCTGCCCCACACACAGCTGGCGCAATAGCTCGACTGCTTCTGCACTGAGGGCAGCAGGGCTGACATGGGCTGGGGCAGCTGTGCCTGGGGTGAAGGTGACTCTTCCCATCCTACTCGTGCGGACACGGGCAGCACCAGTGGAGGTTGAAGGGAGGCTGGGCACTGGACGCTGTGTGGCGGAAGAGGAGGCAGAGTCCCCGTTCCCTGTACCCCCCAACATGGATGTGTCACCGCTGGCGTCAGATGAGGTAGAGCTTTGTGTCTCCAGCTGTGAATCCTCTAGCAGACTCCTGTCCCCCTCCTCGGCGCTGGTCACATCTGTGTCAGTCAGCTCCGGTGCGGCTGTTGCAGTGGAAGCCTCACCACTGGTGTCCGTCCCCTCTCCCTCTGCACATACGGGAGCTGCTGCATAGGAGAGAGAAGTACTGTGAGATGAGTGGCATCAACAGAACTAACACGTGCCAATACATCTGCATCCTAGAAAGAGGTGTGCAGCACATTGCATGCCACCCTGTGCACACATATATCTTGACACCCAAATTTCGACACAACGGTGCATGTCCGCCACACGTCCTGCCATAAGTGCCCCAGGTGATTCACACAGCACACCATCCTGCAGTTGGCTCACATCGGACACAACCCCAAAATGGCCTGTGCACACACACTGTTCCGATGTTGGCAAGGATGAACACCACGACATGGTGCACATCACCTACATGTGTGGAGCAGTAGGGGACCACACAGACTACAACATACCAGCCCACAATGACCCTGCACACATGCCATCCACCATATCGAGTCCATGGGCACATCTACTGTTGCACATTGGCCTCAGATGTCTGACTGGCAGACATCTGAGGTCTGGAATTGCACGCATTCATTGAAACGCATTCACAGTTGGAACACTGGCATTACCATCCATCAGAATTCACACACTACCCCACAGCAGAAGGTACCTGAAGGCCACAACTCCAAATGTAAGAGAGATGCACAGTGCTAAAACTCACTTCATGAAGCGCCGTTTGTGCAAAAGCATGGCACATACACCCAGCACAGAGGCCACTCACAAAACATTGCACCACACAACCAACGTCACACAGCTGACAATTTGCACACTCTGTAGACACATGCACCCACTCCCAGCCAAAGGCAGCCTGCAACACATACTCACCCCTGGCTCGCTGCTGATGCTCCCTCAGTCATCTATCCAGCTCAGGTTGTGTGACAGCCAGGATGCGGGCCATTAGTGGTGTCATGCTGCGCCTAGCCAACCTGCCAGTCCGAGGGAGCAGCCCCAGCGTCATCTCGGCCACGTTCTTGCTCAGCCGGCAGATGTCATCCCACCTTTTATGACAGTGGGTGCGCCTTCGGTTTGACACACCCAGATCCCGGACTCTGGAGGCAATGGCCCTCCACACGGCTTTACGCTGGTGGACCTTCAGCTGCAGGCATGGGAGACAAGAGGGATGATGTTCCAGTGACACAGTGCACAATAACAACACAACGAAAATGCAGTAGCACGACAGTGACTCATCCAAAACTCCAGCTACAACTGTCACATAGCCAACAATTGCTCTGAACATGATGCAATGTCATTGGTCAATCAGACGTACAGGCATGCATGTTCGATGGTGGACACAGTACCTCCACATCCCATTCACATGCAGGATACCAACACAGCAAGCAACGTGTAGTCTGCCTGCAGCTACTGTCTGCAGTTACCTACAACTACACATAGAGAAGATAGCAAAACATGTGTCATGTTGTTGGACTCACTGTGTCCAACACTGCGCAGATCTAAGTGTCCTAGCCCTGTGAAAGCCTCACTGTGTCTTGGAACTCACATAGAGTGACAACAACTGTCATACACACACCCTTCCCCCACGCCTGCTCCTGTGCAATCTACATGGCAGAGATGGGACTTAGATGAAGAGGCATGATCCAAACACACATGGTACACACTGTACATGCAGTGATGTGGACATGTGGCATTTGGTGGGGACTGTGCAGGGCACGTCGACTGACACTGAGTGGGTTAATTGGGAGCAACACAGCCATTCACACAAACGCTAACTGGCCAGACTCCTGCATCACCAAAATGCAGCTGCACTGTATGGCTGACACTACAGGACATGTCCCTCTACTCAGGATAGGCATGCAGGGTAACGTGTGAAAGAGCCCACCAAGCCCTTCCCGCTGTAGTAAACATGATAGGCAGTGCATGTCAGAGCCCCAGAACCACTGACACATACCGAAGCACCTCCACCCCCCTGCACTCTCACTCACAGTCTGGGAGACTTACCACGACATTAGGGCCACCATAAAGCCTTGGGTACTGTGCAAGCACCCCGTCTACCAGGACCCCAAGCTCCTCACTGGTGAAGGGACTGGCACGGATCTTCTGAGTCCTTGACATCACAATGGACATGTGGCAGCAGCAGCACGTTGAGGGTGGCAGTCAGCAGTCCCTTGAGGCAGCAGCAGCAGGTGCAGGGTGGCAGCCAGCAGTCCCTTGAGGCAGCAGGTCGAGGTTGGCAGCCAGCAGTCCCTTGAGGCAGCAGGTGGAGGGTGGCAGCCAGCAGTCCCTTGAGGCAGCAGCAGCAGGTGCAGGGTGGCAGCCAGCAGTCCCTTGAGGCAGCAGCAGCAGGTGGAGGGTTGTCAGTCAGCAGTCCCTGGTAGCTGTGGGAATGTGGTGCGCCCTCCCACACATATATAGGCCCCTGGGGCTGTGTCAGTGGTCCCAGGGTGCTGCAATTGGTGTACCAGGTCTGCCTCATTCAAATACATCCAATGTCCGCCTCCGCGGTGGCGGTGCACGCCTACCGCGATTTTCAAACTCGCATCAGGCTACCGCGAGTCTGCTTCCCATTGGCTGCAGGGGCATGGTCCATGCCGGTGACACACCGTAGGACACATGTGCGCGCTTCCGCGGTGGTGCATCTTTTGAATGCCTCCAGTGACCGCCTCTGCGGGGATGGTGCACGCCTACCGCGATTTTCAAATTCGCATCAGGCTACCGCGAGTCTGCTTCCCATTGGCTGCAGGGGCATGGTGCATGCCGGTGACACACCGTAGGATGCATGTGCGCGCTACCGCGGTTGTGCATCTTTTGAATGCCTCCAGTGACCGCCTCCGCGGGGGTGGTGCACGCCTACCGCGATTTTCAAACTGGCATCAGGCTACCGCGAGGCTGCTTCCCATTGGCTGCAGGGGCATGGTCCATGCCGGTGACACACCACAGGGGCCAGGCAGTAGGCACCGCCATATGCCTGCCAGACAGTGCCTGGAGTGACCGTGAATTGGGTAGCGGTGCATGGTGACCGCTATTGTCACATACATATCTGGCGGTGTCTCCCGCGATCGTGCATGGGTTATGGGCGGTGCCACACCTCAGTGGCCAGGCGGTAGGCACCGCCATATGTCTGGCAGACAGTGCCTGGAGTGACCGTGATTTGGGTAGCGGTGCTTGGTGACCGCTATTGTCACATACATATCTGGCGGTGTCTCCTGCGATCGTGCATGCGTTATGGGCAGTGCCACACCTCAGTGGCCAGGCGGTAGGCACCGCCATATGTCTGGCAGACAGTGCCTGGAGTGACCGTGAGTTGGGTAGCGGTGCATGGTGACCGCTATTGTCACATACATATCTGGCGGTGTCTCCCGCGATCGTGCATGGGTTATGGGCGGTGCCACACCTCAGTGGCCAGGCGGTAGGCACCGCCATATGTCTGGCAGACAGTGCCTGGAGTGACCGTGATTTGGGTAGCGGTGCATGGTGACCGCTATTGTCACATACATATCTTGGGGTGTCTCCCGCGATCGTGCATGGGTTATGGGCGGTGCCACACCTCAGTGGCCAGGCGGTAGGCACCGCCATATGTCTGCCATACAGTGCCTGGAGTGAGCGTTAATGGAGTTGTGGAGTAGCTGTGCTGCACCTAACGTGTCCTCCAGCTCTCTGCATAGGCCAACATGTACAGTGCCCAGGGTCTCAACAATTGACGGGTCCTCATGAGGGCAAATGCACAAAGGGGACATGTCACTCCACGTCACCAACACATACCATATATGGGTCGCCAATACATTGCATGGGCACATATACTCGCACATGTCACATGTGCTGTGTAATGAAATGTAGACTGTCCAGTAAATGTGTTGCATAGCATATGGAGATAATGGACACTGTCTGTGTGTGCAATGTAATGCACAATGTCGTCTCATTGACTGGACTAGGGGCCTCAGCAACTGGCACATTGTCCAATGCACATGCACACACGTGTCCCCCATGCTCAGCCGGTGCTCAGTGTGCAGTTGATGTGTGCCATGTGCAACCTGTGTTGGGAGGTGTATCAGGGCCAGCAACATGGTGTGTTCGGGTAGTATTGCAATTATTAACATATGCTGGGGGTCATACTCACAGGTATGCACCCATATCTGTTAGTATATCACACTGTGCATGCGAATGAGCCGGAGGGGTGCACAGATAATTGCTGCTGGTAAGGGGACAGGTGTACGAGTAGTGTGCCTGATGTGAGCCTACTTGTGAAGTGCCCTGTCGGTTAATGGTGCATGTTGTAAGACTTGGGAATGTGTCTGTAGAAGAAATTGATGTGATGCACATTCCATGGTCTTCTGCATTGACATCTGTGCACTGTGATCTGTCCTAGGAGGAGGAGGCCCAATATCCATCGTCCGTTCACAGTCCTAGCAGACATGGAGAATGAGGAGATAATCCGCAAATTCAGGCTGGACTGACAAACCATGCAGAACCTATGTGCCATGTTGGAGCCCCACCTGCAGCCACGTCGGACATATCCAACAGCTTTCACCGCAACAACTAAGGTGATGGCATGCCTGCATTTCTTTGCAACGGGCTCATTCCAGCACACGGTCGCAAGTGCAGGCGGGATGTCACAGCCGATATTCAGCATGGTGCTGAGGGATGTCCTGTTGGCCATGATGCTGTACAAAGACAGATATATCCATTTTCCCAGGGGGCCTGAGTTGGTGGCTGTGAAGGGCGATTACTATGCCCTTGGACATATCCCCCATGTCATTGGTGCAATTGATTGCACACATGTTGGGCTTGTGCCACCACAGGCACGTGAACAGGTTTACCGCAATCGGAAGCATTCACACTCGGTAAATGTACAAGTGGTGTGCCTGGCGGACATGATCATCTCACACGTGTGTGCCAAGTTTCCCGGTTCAGCCCATGATGCCCACATCCTGCGCAGCAGCATCGTTCCTCAGTTGATGGCCAATCTGCTTCCTGAGCGTGCATGGCTTTTGGGTGAGTATGCATAGTGGATTAGAGTGGTGTGTGTGTGTGACATGCTGTTGTGTTGCATTTTGGGACTGCAAGTTTAATCTGTGTCTCTCACACCCAGGTGACTCGGCATATCCAAACCGCCCGTGGTTGCTGAGCCCATTGCGGAACCCCGTCAGGCCAGCTGATGTGCGATACAATGATGCCCATGGGAGGACACGGCGTGTGATAGAACGGACATTTGGTCACCTGAAATCAAGATTTCGGTGCCTGGACCATACTGGGGGGGCCCTTATGTACTCGCCAGGGAAGGTGTGTCAGATAGTGGTGGCATGCTGCATGCTCCACAACCTGGCCATTCGCAAGGCAATACCCCTGATCCTGGATGACGATGATGAGCAGCCAAGGCCGCCGCCTGCAAATCAAGCCGGATCCAGTGACGAGGGCAGTGGAGAGGAGGAAGGGGTCGACATGCGTCGACAGCTCATCACCCGCTACTTCACTTGAAGGTGAGTGACGATGTAGAAGGGACGAAATGGTCTGATGGTGTTGCTGTTGCTGTGTGGGTGTATGTGAGCTTGCTGACTGCAGCTTGGTGTTGACTCATTGCTGCCTGCCAATGTATGTGTGATTGGTTAGTGTGATACAGATTGTCTCTATGGTGACTGTTGCTCTGTGTAAAGTTTTTAGATCTGAGTACCTTGTTGACAAGTGTTGTGTGATGTGTGCAATGCCACACCCATACAAGTGACTCTTGTTCTGCGGTTTTCCCTAGGTCCCTTCAGCATCTCACTTGTTACCTACAGTCCATTCCCCTGGACCAAGTCCTACACGGTGAAGGTTGCACATCCTGTATTAAAGATGGAGCAGACACAACAACATGTGTGTAAGGTGTATTTATTTACAACTGTGACATGCAAGGGTGGAGAAAATGTGAAGGGGGAATTGAAGAAGTGAGTTGACAGTCATGGTAAATGTGATACTTGAGTGGTCCCCACAATGATGTGGAGACCCAGTCCAACAGATGGATGCCATTCACATGGCAGTGTGGTGAAGGATAGTCCAAACAGTCAATGCAGTGGTGCAGTGGTCTGCCATCATGGCTGGTTCGGGGACTAGCGTTTGGCATGTGCTTGGGCACGTGAGTCCCCCTGGGCTTTCCGTGGACGGCCCCTCTTGCGCTTCACTGGAGGGGCCACTGCTGCAGGGGCAGTGGTGTCTGAGGACTCACCCCCCTCTGTGGACGCAGGGGAGGATGATGTAGTGTCATCCTGCTGCCCAACGGGGGGAGGCAGAGGGGTAGAATGTTGCGCTTGCCTGTCCCTCAGAACCGCCACTAGCTGCCCCAAGAGGTCCACATTCTGTCCCATGCGTGTGTCCATGGACCTCAGCAGCAGGAGGTGCTCCCGAGATTCTTCCTCTAACCGGCCCATTCATCCCTGGGCCTGTTGGTATGCCCCAAGGACTCTGCCGATGTGGCCCAGGGCTTCCGTCCCAGGATCAGTCCCCCTCTGCATGAGCCTGTCCCGACCAGCTGCACTGCTGCCACGGTCCTGTCCGGTCCTCACATTGGCCCGCTGCATCCTCTCCCTGGCCTCCGCAGTCGAAGTTGTGGGCTGCTCAACCCCTGGGGCAGGGAGGGTGTTGCGGCCAGCTGTGGTGGTGGTGGTGGTGGTAGTGGTGGTTGACACACAGGCCGTGACAGCAGCTGTCAGAGGATGGTAAGGGGCTGCAGCTGATGTGGTTGGGGGGACAATGGGTGCCTGGGACTGCCTGAGGACTGCCACACCAGATGGGCCAGCGTGGAGCTCCTCATCCAATGTATCCAGGGAGTCCTCATCCAGTTGTCTCTGTTCCGGGGGGGGGACTGGCTCTGCAGGGTGGTGTCATCCTCTGCAGTGAGTTCTAGGTCACCTGTGGGTCAGATGAGAAATGGTCATTGTGTTGCACCCATCAAAGTTTGTGTTAGCAGTGTTACATCAACTGTTTGTACATCCAGGAGTTGTTCACTGTACAAATTAGCATTGACCAACATCCAGTGATGCATTACAAGCTGTTGTAGTACATACATTACTTGTCCATATTGGGAGTTGTCAAGACATGACATGCACAATATCATTTTTTGACATTGACAGTCTCATGTTGGCATCCTGTTATTGATCAATCATATGTCATCCATTTACGCGTATGTGTCACTTGTAGAGCCCTTATAGCGGTTCTCTCTGCACAGTGAGTGAGCATTGTAGTTTCATGCATACCTTTTCAATGTGGTGTAGATATCTGTATTTGCAATTCCAGACATGCTTAAGTTTGCTTTAATTAGATCCTAGGTGGTCTGGTCCACTGCTACTGTCAGATGGCATGCAGTGGTGTGCATGGTTGTGCTCGGAGTTCCATCGACATGTGTTTCAGTCATTCACACTTTGGTTGCTGTCACAGTTTCATTTTCTTAGGTGTGTGCACACTATAGTTGCCAATGCTATCTGGGTGTGCAGTTGTGCATTGAGAGGCCTGGTGTCCTATGCCAACATGTTTTTATAAATGCATATCTGGCTGCATGTTGTGGCTGTAGATATGTTGTGTTTGCTGTGTTTTCCTTGTATTTGTGAGACCTCTCCGTGTGTGTAGGATGAGGGCTTCCATCTTGGTCCAGTGTGGGACAAGTCAGCATGATATGTCCACATGCCAGTTCTTTTGCAGTGTACATTGCAATGACTGACACATGCATATTGGTGCCAGGAAGTGATGGGTCTTGTGTGCTGGCGGTCAGGTGGGCCCCTGTGAGTTGTTGTGCAAGCTTCCCAGCCCCACACACCCCGACCTGTGAGATGCGGTTACCTAACTGTGAGTTGGGTGGGTAGCATACATTGCCTGCCACATGCTTCTTATTGGGGGTGTAGTGTCCCATCCTCCATAGTGGTGGGACAGCATGCATGTTCCATTTTGTGGGACGGATAGCCAAACACACTGCACCGTCTCACTGTGTAGATGGCTAACTGCCGTTTGAGGCGAAGGTGAGCAATGACATGGCTATGTGACTTGGTAGAAATCTTTGGATGGAATGTGCGTGTGGTGAGCATGATGTGTGTGTGGCTTTTTGTACCCATTGATTTCAGTTTACATTTGGTCATGGGGTATAGCCCCCCATCACTGTTGTCCCAGCTATCTGGCTGTGGGGTTCACTCCCCCGACATTTGAAGGCACAATTGGGCAAGGGGTATGGTCTCGTAGCACAGTGGTGACATACAGCAGGGTGTAGATCTCACCCAGCATACATTTCCACACTGTCATGGTTTCATGGTATTTGTGGACCTGAGAACTTGAGCCCAGTACTGGTGTAGCAGTTGTTCCAGGGCATCCATACACTAACATGTTGTGGTCAACAGTGGTGTGTGTGTGAGATGTACTCAGCCCTGTGCAGACAATGTATGGTTTTGGGGCCAGACTATACCAGCACTGTTCAGACAGACAGTGTGAGATGTGAACATTGTCAATGCATACACACATTGGTGGTCCAAACAAGACACCTTTGACAATTTAATTCAGACAAGGTGCTGTTCTGCAATTCAGTGCAGCACTGTGGTAGCTGGGTGTGTTGCAGGACATTTGGGTTCTGCTTAGTTTAGCATTGTGAGTCCCAGCTGCAGTGTAGTTTTTGGGTGCACTGCACTTCCACTGTTTACATTGCAACACTGTGGTATGACATGGGTGATTTGCACTTTGCCATACAAACGGCCAGACACTGCTGCAGGGCAGCATGATCGTTGTTAGTGTTGCAGTGTGTGATGCCTGGCACAGTGTACACAATGTGGGTCAATTTTGAACAGAGACTTGTGCATGGTGACTACAACACAACTGTTTTGCATTATTTGTGTTGGTGACTGTGGACTAAGTGGCATGGTGTCATGTGCGGCTGCACAGACGTCACATGCCTATGAGTGGGACTAGTGCTCCATCCTGCTCAGCTGTGGGCCAAGGGGGCCTGGTGGGAGTTGTAGTGCAGGCCTCCCACACACCCACCCACCTCCCGGTGAAGATGGCTACCTACCTGTTAGGTGAGGGTGCAGCACACAATGGCTGAGGCATGCTTCTGGGTGGGGGCAGTGCTCCATCCTGCTCAGCCTTGGGCCAAGGGGGCCTGGTGGGAGTTGTAGTGCAGGCCTCCCAAACACCCACCCACCTCCAGGTAAAGATGGCTACCTACCTGTTAGGTGAGGGTGTAGCACACAATGGCTGAGGCATGCTTCTGGGTGGGGGCAGTGCTCCATCCTGCTCAGCTGTGGGCCAAGGGGGCCTGGTGGGAGTTGTAGTGCAGGCCTCCCAAACACCCACCCACCTCCCGGTGAAGATGGCTACCTACCTGTTAGGTGAGGGTGCAGCACACAATGGCTGAGGCATGCTTCTGGGTGGGGGGAGGCCTACATCCTGCTCAGCTGTGGGACAAGGGGGCCTGGTGGGAGTTGTAGTGCTGGCAGCATGTACACATGTACCCATGGTGATGTTGCTAACTACCTTTGGGGGCTTCAGGGGAGTGTCTGTTGTATCTGTGAGAGATGTGTTGGGGGGAGTGTTGTGCACATGAATGAATTTGTACCTAGGAGGTATTATTTTGTAATAGGGCAAGACAGTACATTTCTGTGATGTTAGGCATTTGTTTGTACTTACCAGCCTCCACTCCCAAGGTTATTCCTGAGAGACTCTCTGGATGTAGAATGCCAAGCACCTTCTCCTCCCATTCAGTGAATGTTTTGAGTGGAACGGGAGGGCCACTGCCTGTCCTCTGAGCCAGCTCATGGTTCTTGGCTCTCCTCTTTTTGACCACTGCCTTCAGATCGTGCCACCTCTTCATGATTTCATCTCTATTGCGTGGCACGGTCCCTACTGCATTGATCTTCTCTACTATCCTTCTCCACATTTGCGTCCTTGTTGCTAGTGGTGTCTGTTGGACCTGGTTACCAAACAATTGTGGTTCTACCCTGATTATCTCATCGACCATGACCCTCAACTCACTCTCAGTGAATTTGGGCATTCTCTGTGGTGACATGGTGTGTGATGTGTCAAGGTGTTTAGGGTGCAGGTTTGGGTGTGGTAGTGGTGGTTGTGATGTGTATGGTGTGTGCTGTGCAAAGGTGTTAGAGGTGCAGGTGTGGAAGTGGTGATGGTGGTGGTGGTGGTGATGTGTGTGTGTTGTGCAGATTTGCCTCTCCTGTCATCTGTGGTGGATGTCCCCTCAGTTGTGGAGTTTTGCAAAGGATTGTGGTCTGTTGGGGGCTAGATTTATACTGGTGTCTGTGGGTGTGTCAGGATGGGGTATTGGTTGCAGGTGTGGTGTGTGTGTGTACCTGGGATTTGTAGTTTTGGAGTTTCACATGGGGGTGTGTCTTTGGGCTGTGTTAGCTATTTTTGGGTGCATGCCTTGTATGGTTGGTGCACTTTGTGGCCATGTTGTGTGTTTTTCTAGCGACCGCCATTTTTTTGACGGAGCGTCCGCAGTGGTGGCTCGGCTATGGCGCTTCTGCCGTCTCACTGATTCTTCACTGTTGTCGACCGCGGCGGTTGGAAACAGCGCACTGCACCGCGGGGATGTCGGGAATATCATAATTTTGATGGCGGTGTCTCCGCTGTGGTTGCGGGCGTTTGGCCTGTTTCCGCTGCTACTCCGACCGCCGCGGACGGGTTTGGGCCCTTTCCGCAGGCGTGCTGCGGATTCTCGGGTCTCCTTTCCGCCGCGGTTGGGGTTTTACCGCTGGGGATCCTAATCTAGCCGTCGGTTTTCCCGCGGTAGCGGCGGGCGGTGTTTTCCCGCTACCATGGCGGTCGTTTTTTTTTCCGTCCGCCATCGTAATGACCTCCCTAGTCTCCGTGCCCAGAGTAGTAGCACAGCTAGATGTGCCTCTAAAGTACATAAATGTATTCTGTTGAGTACTGCATAAGGTTGGGAGGTGTGTGGTATTTTTCTATCTAGCTATAGACAGCTTTAGCTCTCTGAAGGAGAGTATCTCATCAGTATCAAAAGCATGCACAGAGATGTGTTGTAGATCATACATGGGCATCGTCTGGTCTGTTTAGATAATCGTACTTCAGCAACAGTGTCATCCACATTTTTGATCTGGCCAGAAAAGTCACTGCTATTATGTTAGCTACCCTGACTAAAATGTACTCCCATTTTCAGTGTACAGGGGGTGAAAGGAAGCAAGCATGCACTGCAATGGACACATATTTTTTCTCCTCTAAACATTTGGAGCTGCAGGTTTTTCATTCCTAAGCCTGTGATTCAGGTGTCATGTGGGATTTTATGCACAGGGAATAAAAAGACAAAACACAGAGGGCGCACAAAAAGTAGAAAGTTCAAGAGAAATTTCAGACTGTGCACATTTATACATGCTTGTTTGTGTGAACTTGCATATTAAAGCCATCTGGCAAAGCCACTGACAAACTAAAAATATGGTGGAAAATAATCCAGCATCACAAAGCCACTACTTGCTTTGTGATGCTGGGTTATTTGTACACCTTGACCTTAGTTTGTCAATTAGAACATGATTGGAAGAAGGACAACTGAAAGGAAATGAAGACTTGTTTATAGATGCTTTGAAAAACAAGCAGTGGCAAAGACAATAGGGTTTACTTTAATGTGCCAACACATGTAAACAAAGGCATTCACAAATGCTGTTTGAGTGTTTTACATACACAAACACTAATTATCATAGTAAATCTAACCATATGGACTTTACCAATGCTGGGAAAAAGCAGCAAAAACAGATTTCTTTCTGAATAGAATGTACATAGGTGATAAAGATAGACAATTGAATGTGACTAAAAGTATGAAGACTGAGTGTACTTCTCAGATGGATTCCAATGCAAGCACTTCCTGGAAGGACGAATGATTCACCAAAAAGAATGGGATGAGAGAGTAATAATACTTTCTAAGGAACCAAAGCCCACTCTATGCATAATTTAAAGAAGTGGTAACAATACATCTTGCAGACGGCTGTGCTGTCAAGACTGTCCTAGTGATTGCCCTTATGAAATTGCATTTTCTGAACTGTCTGCATCATCTATGGCCATTTAGACTTTTTTTTTAGGAAAATTGAACTGAAAAAAAGTCCAAACCCATTCCAAATGTTCTTGAGGCAGATGAACCTGCAACGTTCCACAGGAGTGTATGGTTTGATTTGCACACCAGGAAATTAACTGTAATATTTCATGCATGCCTTTTCAAAAGCTAACTTTTTTTAATTGAATGAAGCATAATTTGAAAATGGTGCCATGAAATGCACATTTTGACCACTTTTAAAAAGCTCTCTCAAGATGAAATCCCGCTCATACCACCACGGAGGAAGTCATTATTCTTCATTCTCTAGATTCTGTGCAATTCGGGGCAGGTATTTTCAAACCAACATTTTCAAAGATAATTATTGTCCCATGCAAATGAAACCTTTTTTAAAAGTGCTTAAAATGTCAATCTCTAAACCAGAGGTTTTTATTTTTTTATTTTATGTTTTTAAATAGTTAACTGGAACGGAACTAAAACAAAGTTCAGAAAACGGCATTTGCAGAACAATTTTTACAAAACAGAGAGTGACATTGTGGAGATCAAGTATTTATGGCTGAAGTGAAAAAAAACAATAAAACATTGGGGGATATTCTCAAGGACCGGCAATACCTATCGCCAACGCCAGTTAGCGAAAGTTTTTTTATCGCCGCCTAACCCTGAAAACTATCGCCATGTTAGCGGTGTATTAACAAGCTGTCGCTACATGGCGATAGTATCAGGGAACGGCGGTGAAAACTGCCGCTAACATCAGCGCGATGTCAATAGGAAATCTGGCGTTAGCGGGCGAAAACTACCGATAGGCCCATTTTTTTTTTTTTTTTTTTTTTTTTTGAAAACCTTTATTGAAGGCAAAAAACATGGAAGCATTGTAAAATACAGCACTATGCCTATATCCCCAGAAGGGGCCGGCCGTGGAGTGTGCAAACGTGTATTGCAGAAGCATAAGGGAAGGATACACATCAAGCCGCCTATAACCACTCGGGGCCGGCCGCGTCATGAAGGAAGGAACAGTCGGAGAGATATCGGTATTATATTACCTTCCGCAGCGTCCAAATGAAGAGACAGCAATAGTATTAATCAATCGTAGAATAGGAACAGAACAAACCCCCCCCCTCCACCCTCCCCCCCTGGCACAGTAAAAATATAACAAAGAGATCAAAAGCAATGTGGCTCTCACTAAACACATCCACAAGGATAAGACTGGATTCCGGGGATGAATGAGGGTAGAAACCTCCATCCACCAGCCTCAGAGGGCAGCTCAGCTTAAAGGTCAGGGTGGCTCGCCAGATATAGAGTGAGTGGGCTCCAGAAATCCTTGGGGCGGGACGGCTCGGGTAACTCCTCCGCATATATTTCTAATTGCTCCCTACAGTATGATAGTTCCCTCAGCCATTTACCAACCGTGGGTAATACCCTTGCACCCCAGCACTGCGCCACAGCTCGCTTAGCCATAAGTGTGGCCACTGCCACCAGTCTCCGATTGCACGGCTTCAGGGACGCTACACCGCCCAACAGACACAGCTCGGGCGTACATTGCACTCTCTCCCTTACGACATCCGTTAGCACAGCCGTCACCCTAGCCCAATAGGCAGCTATCCCTGAACAGAACCATGAGAGATGTAAGAAGTCAGCATCTGCTTGTCCACATCGCACACAGCAAGAATCATCTCGTAAACCAAATCTCCGCAGTTGTACCGGGGTATAGTAAAGTTGGTGCATGAATTTGAAATGTATAATACGTAAGTTGCAGTTGGCTGTCAGTCGCCCAGTCAACTTGCAGCAATAGTACCAGTGGTCCTCCGACAGTATCCCCCCCAGGGCCGCGTTCCATTTAGCAAAGGAGGGATGCGCCTCCGCCTCCCGCTCACGAAGAGATGAATTATAAAGTTTAGTGATCAGCCCACGGCGGGCCTCGCCCACGAGCACCGCCTGCAATGCCCGTAGGGTCTGAGGCTCCGCTGGGAAATCAGGATAGACATCCCGGATGGCCTGGCGGACTCGAACATACGTAAACCCTAGCATAATATCATGAGGCCTGTGCGCCTGCACGTCCTGTGGCGAGCGGAAGCGGCCCTGGTTGTAGAAGTCTCCCATCTGGGTTATCCCGGCAGCTTGCAACGTGGTCCGCGCCAAGCTCTCCTGCAGGGCGGATATGCCGGGGTGCGCCGCTATCGGCAACTTGGGGGCATAAAGGTAGTTTAGTGTTGCACGATTCGCCAGCATCCGCCAGGCCCAAGCCGTGCACTGGACCGGGTTGATTTCCGTCCGGGGACCTCCAGTCCCCCCCGAGAGGGCCGCAGCCACCAATGGGAGTGGGAGGATCGCATCCGCCTCGATCGCAGTATGAGGTAGGAGACGCTGCGGATAGAACCAATAATGCGCAAACTGCGCCTGAGCGCAGAGATAGTAAAGGCGCATATCAGGAGCCTCAAATCCGCCACGGTCAAAGGGTTGTACCAGAGTGTCCCAGCTACAGCGAGGCTTCTTGCCCCCCCAGGCAAACGACAATAGGGCCGTCTGTAGAGACTTAAAAATAGAAGCATTCAAGCGGATAGGGATATTCACAAATAAATATAGTAGTTTGGGCAATATCACCATTTTGATGGCTGCTATACGGTCCGCCAGTGAAAGCGGCAGACGAGCCCATCGCACCGCTCGCTCAGTAAGTTGAGAGATAGTACGCCCATAGTTCATGGAGATTACCTGCGCCGGATCCCTGTGTAGCCAAATCCCAAGATATTTTACAGGTTCCTGGGTCCAGGCCAACGGGAAGTCCATTTCGAACTCGCAGGTTCCTGCCGTAAGGGGAAAAACCGACGATTTGGCCCAGTTTATCCCCAAGCCAGAGAAGCCCTCGAACCGGACATATTCTCGCAGCAAGGCCGGGAGATATGTCGCAGGCTCACGAACGTAAAGCAACATATCATCCGCATATAGCGAGACGACCAATGGTCGCAGCCTGAATCGCAGCGCCGCAGAGGCATGGAGCTGGCGCAACTTGCAGGCCAGGGGTTCCAGCGCTAAGGCGAAAAGCATCGGCGAAAGGGGGCACCCCTGCCTCGTACCCCTGCCGATAGGAAACTCCGAGGACACCCAGCCGTTCACGCGGACCCTAGCCGCTGGGGCGGAGTACAGAACCCTGATCCACTGCAAAAAGAATGGAGGGACACCCATTCTGGTAAGGACCGAGAACATGTATTCCCAGGAGAGGGAGTCAAACGCTTTAGTAGCGTCAAGCAATACTGCCACGGCTTGGAAGTCTGCTTCAAAATAGTGTAAGGTAGCAAAGATGGTGCGCAGATTAAGTACGGTAGATCTTGCGGGAACAAAGCCGGACTGATCCGGAAGCACCAGTAGGGGAATCAACGGCTGCAGACGGAGAGCGATCATTTTCGCTAGTATCTTGGTGTCAATGTTAAGCATTGAGAGGGGTCTGTAAGAATCACAGCGGTTGGGTTCCTTGTCGGGTTTCAAAAGCATGACTAGGAGAGCCTCCCGCAATGAGGGTGGGAGACGGCCGGTGTCGTAGGCCTCCGCATAGACTTCAAGAAGTCTAGGAGCCAGATCGTCTGCGAATGCCTTATAAAATTCGCTCGGGAGACCGTCCAGTCCGGCAGCTTTGCCTGTGGGGAGGGACATAATAGCCGCCCTCACATCCTCCTCATCAAAGGGCTGGGTGAGATGTTCCCGATGACCAGAGGCCAGCCAGCCCAAAGCTACATCTTCTAGATACATATTAACATCAGCCGTCTGAGCCGTATCCCTGTTGCTATAGAGAGCTGTATAATAGTCAAGTATGGTCTCGCTGATGGCTGCCGTGCCGAATTGAGCCTTGCCCGCCTCGTCGAGTATTTCCGTGATGTATTGTTGGCTCCGAGGCGCAGACAATTTACGAGCGAGTGAGCGACTGGGCCGACCCCCCTCCCCGTAGTATCTAGCCGTGCTACGTCTAGATTTGTGCCTTATTTCCTGGTCCGCGGTGTCATTATGTTCCGTAACTAAGGCGCGAATCCTGGACAAGGTTTCGGGTAGTGGGTTCGCGTCGTATGCCCTCTCCAACACAGAGATCTCTCCCGCAAGTTTTTGGATCCTGCGCCGCAGATCGCGCAGTACCCCAGCCTGTGCCCCCATGCAGACCCCCCGGATAGTGACCTTGAAGGCTTCCCACATAGTCCCGGCGCTGTCCACCGAGCCCGCATTCTCCCGAAAGAAATTGCGGACTGCCTCCCCTACCGTGGCCCCGAATACCGGATCCGTCAGGGAGGATGGCTGTAGTCGCCACTGAAAGGGCGGCCTCGCACATGTCGGTACACATAGATCCAGAAGCACCGGAGAATGATCTGACAGCGTCCGGGCTAGGTGGCGCACCTCTGTAGCCCAAGGGCATGCAGCCTCCGTGACAAGCCAGAGGTCCAAACGGGACCACGCTCCATGTACCGCCGACACGAACGAACTCTCACGCCTGCCAGGATGCTGCAGTCGCCAGACATCCCTCAGACCTCCAGCCTCCATTATGCCACGCAATGCCTCCGCCGCCAGCTTAGGTCTTGCCCCCTCACTACCCATACGATCAGCATCCATATCCAGACATACATTGAAATCCCCCCCCCATATAATTTCTGCATCGGGGAACCCCGAGACACGACGCCAGACATCCGCAAAAAAAGCTGGGTCATCAACATTCGGTCCGTACACATTCACAAGGAGAACACTCGTCCCGCCTAGTATACCATGTACTATTGCCACTCGCCCCTGGTCATCTGTCTCAGAACGGAGAGTCTGGAAGTGTATCCCCTTTTTTATCAAAATCAGCACACCCCGGGCATAGCTAGAGTAGGAGGAGGCCACCCGGTGTCCAGCCCATCTAGCCCCCACATTTTTATCAGATAGATTCGTTAGGTGAGTCTCCTGTAGGAGGGCAATATGGATATTCATTCTTTCTAAATAAGCAAACACTGCCCTGATCTTTTTGGGAGAATTCAGCCCCCGGACATTCCAGGTCAGAAGCCGCAGATTTCCACTTATCCGATCAGTGGTTGGTAAGCCGACAGAACCATGAAGTATTTCAAAGCCATATTAATGCCAATACAAATAATAGGTAAAAGAGAACTCACTACAACACAAAACATACCGTGCCAGAGGGTGCCCCCCTCCATTCCCCCTCTCCCCCACCCACTTCAGCGTCCCCAACGTGCTAAAGCCATCCCATCCACCCCCCCCACCCCCACCCCTCAAACGAAAGTGAAAACCTCAGTTGGGGTGTACCCATGTGGGGCACTAGAGTGCAGCTGCCCTCCCATCAAGTAGGAGGTGGCTGCGCAAAGGTTAGATCCATGCCTACAAACAACAGTATACAAGATAGTCGTCCACCAGATTAGCGTCGATAATACAATAGGCCCAGGCAGCGGCCACCAGGGCAAGGAAGTACTCCATGGCAAAGACAAACATGGTCAACATACACCCCCCATCCGCCAACGAGGCGTGTCCTGCAACCACATATGAGCAGAAATGTGCCCCAATAACTTAGTGTTCCTCTGTGTCCGACTGTTGGTTAGCATCTCGTCGTCGTCGCTTTAGACGTTTGGCATGCTCAAGGGCTGCCTTGGGGTTGCTGAAGATGTGAGAATCCCCGTCGGGTCCTATCTTCAAACGGGCCGGATAGAGCATAGCGTATGGGACCTCCTCGGACCTAAGGAACTTCTTGACATCAGCAAACTCCCGTCTCGCCGCCTGGACCGCCACCGTGAAGTCTGGGAAAAAGGAGAGTCGATTCCCCTGATAGTCAATGGTGCCCTTCTCTCTCGCCAGAAGCAGTATCGCATCGCGGTCCCTGTAATTTAAGACTCTTGCAATGATGGGCCGCGGGGGGGCCCCCGGCGCCGGGTGAGCGGCCAGTGAGCGGTGCGCCCGCTCCACAATGAACATGGTGGATAAATGCTCCCTGCCAAAGATGTCAGTAATCAGTGTCTCCATGAATATCTCCATCTTGCCCACATTGGTGGACTCCGGCAGGCCAATAAGGCGAATGTTGTTACGTCGTGAGCGGGCCTCCAAATCCTCGTTCTTGGCCTGGATGACAGACAAGACCTTCTCCATATTCAGAGCTTTCCCCGCGACATCGCTCAGGCCATCCTCCGCAGCGGAGACTCTCTGCTCCACTTCCCCCATTCGGGCGCTCTGCTTCTCCAGTTGGGAGGACATGTGGTCCAGACGGTTGTTGACCGCTGCCATTGTGCCCTCTATAGATTGGAGGCTTCGTTGCATTGCCAACAGTGTGGTTTCAAGGCCCGGGGGAGCCCCCTCTGCTACATCCGCCTCAGAGTCCGAGGCAGCCTTTTGTGACACCTTGGTGGATTTGCGCGCCTCAAACGTGAGACGGGGCTGCGTTCTGTCCGTCTTGCCCATGGTGCCCTGAGGTTCGGCTCGTTGCAAGTGTGATCGGGAGGCCCAGTGCAGCAAGGGTCCCAAACAGGAGCCGGGCAGATGACCGCACCAGGATCACCGAGTGGGTGGGAGGTTGTCCCACAGTAGGCCCACAGTCGCCAGCAGTCGCCCGGGCCGCCTATAACATATATTCAGCCCTAGAGCGATCCAACCAGCGGGGGGCCCTGCCAGCTCCGCCACGCAGGTTCGAAGGCCGCAACTCGCCCCCCCACTAATCAATGGCGCCGTATTTGTAGTCCAGCACCTTCATGCCACCATTGACAGCGCCGCCGTATTCCGGTCCATTAGTGTCAGCCCGTGTGGCGCAGAGCATAGGGGTTGTAATTATAGCTATGTCTTTTAACCCCAGCGGTGCGCGGTAGGGCCCATCAGCTCCCCCGCTCGCCGCAACAGCAGACGCGTCCCCCGCAGATCTTTCCCGCTTAGGGGCCTGGGTCCGGCCTCTCCCTCTCTCGCGCCACACAGGGGGGGCTCCGCAAGTAGGGGCAGGACCACCAGCACCGCCCCAGCGTCTTACAGCAGCTCGCAGAGCGCGATCCGCTTGCAGGCCCGCACCCTCCGCCACAGTCACCGGCCCACAGCGGCCGCGCCCCACTCACCGCCTCAGACACCGAGGGGACCAGCTCCCGCCGCAGTCCTCGCCTCCGCTGGCACTCGTGTTCTCTGCCTCTCGGGGCCCGTGGCAGCAATGATGCGTGGCGCCGCCTCCAGTCGGGCGCCGCGCCGCTTGTTCCTCGCAGCTGCGGCGGTACAGCAATTGGCGCGGTGGGCCTCAGAGCCTCCCGGGCGCCGCCATCTTAAATTTGTCTTGTTTGCCACGGCCGCCACCTCCGTCAGTAAATTCTCGCCGTTCCCCCTGTCTCAGGCCATCCCGGGCACAGCCGCAGGTTCGGGTGTACTTCGCAAGCAAGTACGTTTCATTAATCCACCGGATAGGTGGTTTGTAGAGCGGATTTTGGGCGGATTATGGCGCAGCCGGGCAGAGCCTCACTAGGGTGCGGCCATCTTGCCGTGCGCCCTCTAGCGCCCCCTCACCGATAGGCCCATTAGCGGCAAAAAAACTCACGTTAGTCAGCCCAACATGAGTTTTCTTTGCCTCTAATGCAAAAAATAGCCTATCAGTCAACCTCCAATATAAAATAGGCATAAAAACCAATAAAATGCAGAATGGAGCAGCCAGGGCCAAGTGCAGCACACATCAACAACCCCTGCAAGCCACCCAACATCCAGGTTGACCAGGATGGGAGCCTTGATGCCTCGCTGGACCTGCGTCTGGAGCCTGGATGCCTTGCTGGACCTGCGTCTGGAGCCTGGATGCCTTGCTGGACCTGCGTCTGGATGCCTTGCTGGACCTGCGTCTGGAGCCTGGATGCCTTGCTGGACCTGCGTCTGGAGCCTGGATGCCTTGCTGGACCTGCGTCTGGAGCCTGGATGCCTTGCTGGACCTGCGCCTGGAGCCTGGATGTGTCGCTGGACCTGCGCCTGGAGCCTGGATGCCTCGCTGGACCTGCGCCTGGAGCCTGGATGCCTCACTGGACCTGCGCCTGGAGCCTGGATGCCTCGCTGGATCTGCGTCTGGAGCCTGGATGCCTCGCTGGACCTGCGCATGGAGCCTGGATGCCTCGCTGGACCTGCGCCTGGAGCCTGGATGCCTCTCTGGACCTGCATCTGGAGCCTGGATGCCTCGCTGGATCTGCGTCTGGAGCCTGGATGCCTCGCTGGACCTGCGTCTGGAGCCTGGCTGCCTTGCTGGACCAGCGTCTGGAGCCTGGAGTGGGATGTGGAGGAGCTGTGGAGTCGATGAGCCGTGGTGGTAGACATTGAGGCGCGACGATCGCCGTACCTGGTGGTGAAGTCTGGCAGGTCGCATGGAGACACGTTGCTGACTTGTGTGAGAAGACCGCCTTGCAACCCTTGGAGCTGTTAATGGTAGAGGCGCTCCTGCGCACCAACGTAGTGAGGTCCGCATCGCATACTACGATCCACCACTGCACCGGGGTGCACGAAGGTGATTACCAATGATGTGTGCCAGCTCCCTGGATCACAGGCCCGATGATGTTGGACTGGCTGTATGCTGTGGAGGGTGAGGCCCCTGTGCTACACCGAACTTGTGTGGCATGAGCGCTGCAACTTCATGCCTAAGGGGGCCCTGCTGCATCAACTGCATCGGGAGGTCCACCAGTGGACTAGGCGGCGACTGCTGTACCCAGCCTAGTGAAATCACACCTGGCTGAGGCCCCTGCTGGCTGAGTCACAGATTTGGAAAGAGTGCAGTGGATTGCGCCACAGTGTCAATGTCCAGGTAAGAAGAAGGTGGGACGCGTAGCGCAGGAGGGCAGGGGGGCGAGTTACTCAGGCCTATCACACATAGATGACGCACTCCCAGTGGCGGCACTTCCGCAATGGCGGAAGAGCATTGCCCCACTGCATCAAGCAGTGCAGAAGAGAAACAATCATCACATGAAGATAACTCAATCAATCAGGGGAATTGTAAGCGCGCTACTCACCCGTGAGGGTTTCAAGGCACAGAGGGGGGGGGGGCGCAGATCTGTTAGCCGAAGAGCCATGTCTTGAGGGTCTTCCTGAAGGTGTTCAATGAGGGGGTGCATCTGATGTCTGCCGGTAGCTCGTTCCAGGTCTTGGCTGCAATGTGGGAGAAGGATCTTCCGCCTGCTCTGGCTCTGTGGATGCATGGGGTTTCGGCAAGTGCGAGGTTGGAAGATCGGAGGTTTCTTTTGAGTACGTGGAAGTTGATTCTGCCGTTGAGGTATTTGGGTCCGTTGTTGTGTAGGTATTTGTCGGTGTGAGTGAGGACTTAGAAGGTGACTCTTTTCTCCACGGAGAGCCAGTGGAGTCTTCGTAGGTGTTGGCTGATGTGTTCATGCCAGGGGATGCAGAGGACGAGTCTAGCGGCGGTGTTCTGTAATGTCTGGAGTTTGCGGAGTAGGGACTTGTTAATGCCGGAGTAGAGTGCATTTCCATAGCCCAGTCTGCTGGTGATGAGTGCATGGGTGACTGTCTTCCTTGACTCCGGGGGGAATCCATTTGAAGGTCTTGCGGAGGATGCAGAGGGTGTTGAATCAGCTGGAGGTGATGGCATTGACCTGTCGGTTCATGGTGAGGGATGAGTCGAGTACGAAGCAGAGGTTTTTGGCATGGTCCGAGGGGGTAGGTGGGCTTCCGAGGGCCGTCGGCCACCAGGTGTTGTCCTATGCTGAAGGGGTGGTTCCAAGGACGAGGACTTCTGTCTTCTTGGCATTGAGCTTCAGGCAGCTGTCGGCTGTGTTGGAGGCCAGGGTGGTGGTTAAGGTCTGGCGGCAGTGGAGGCAGGAGAACTGGCCGTGGGTCATGTTTGGCGAGACCTGTTGGCAGTCTCTGAGTTTTCCGGGGATGAGTGCGTGGTGGCTGTGCTGTAGCAGTGGGCGGCTCGAGATCCAGGTTTCCTGGTGCTGGTCGCGGTCGGGTTGCGGACAGGCGCAGACGGGCTTTTCTTAGGCGCGCCTGAGGCGCGCCCGCAGCACACGACCGCGCAGCGGCTGCCATTTAGTAGGGGAGGGGGGAGGAATGATCAGCTGGGAGGCGGGAACGGGCGAAGACAGGGGGGCAGGGCCGCATGGGCAGCAACGGCAGGAAGTGGGAAGCGCGGGCTCAGAGAAGCCAAAAAAACAGATTCAAAAGGGAAAAACAAGGGATAACTGACTGATGTAATCATGCTATGTATCCTCAGGGGGTGGGAGGGTGGGTAGGACTGCTCCAAACACGGAGCAGGGCATGGGCGGATTGGCATGCCCACTCAAGTGCGCCCAAAGCAGTCCTGCACACTTCCCTGTTCGCAATGCAGGCTGCATTACAGCCTGCATGGAGAACATGCCCACCCCTCCGGCCCCTGACTGCATGACTTGTCCTGTTGACAATTATCAATCCCACCACCGCATCGCAGCATTGTGATTGACTCAGGGGAGGGAGCCTGGCTGCCTACTTCCTTTTCCTGGAAGCAGACGGAGGAGAGCAGGAGCTACGAAGACATAGGACCCGGCTTCGAGGTAAGACTTCCCTCATAAATGTTTTTACAACACCCGCTCACACACACATCCCCGCATCCACGCCCCATCCACTTTTCTTTCCAGCATTTACCACCTCACAGCTGTCCAGCCCCCCCCCAGCACTTCTCAATGGCGGCCGCTGTGCGCCCAAGCACAGTGGGCGTACCTCTTGTGTGCCACAGGCACATACGTAGTTGCGACGCATGCCATAACATCGCATTTCATTCCAATGCATACTAATACTAGGCACATTGCAACAGTAGATTAGGTGTTGCCTAGCGGAGACCTTAATCTCACTATTCCCACTTTAGTAAGTGCAACCCAAAACTAAGCTTTGCACCCCAAACCCAACCGTGAACCCTGGAATTCCTTTTTGAGCCCCCATAACACACCCAAAAATCAAATTTGACCCAAATGCACACCCCAATTTCCATATTTTACCCCAAACATACCCCAATTTCCATATTTTACCCCAGAACACACCCCAATTTCCATATTTTACATCCAATACCCATACCCACCCAAAAAACTTTAAATTACCCCATTACTGACCTCACAATGCGCTGTAATCAAATGCGATGTAAAGGCACCTGCGTTGTCGGAGTTGCGTTGTTAACAATATACTGCCTGCGTTGTAATGGTTGTCTCCCGTGCCAAAGGCAACCCATAGGCTACGCCGTTTGCGTCCGTCTGCCCCTGGACCGCGCTCTGCACCAAGGAGCCCTCCTCTTGGACACTCCACTGCTACGACGCCAGCACCCTCCTCGCCATCAACCTTTGGACGCCACCTCGCCTGCCAGGACCAACCTCTGCTCCGGACCGGACATCGCCATCGCCATCACTGACGGCTGCAGTATCACCCGCAAGGAGCACCCCGAGCATCAAGGAGGAGGCATCGCCATCACCTGCGGAAGCACACTCCGACTGACCACGCCCTCTAATGACCAAAGGGTGACCATGGACCACCTCAACTCCCAGATCCGGACCAAGCCCAAGCACATCCTCTGCGGCACCCTCATGTGCAGGCCCCCGGGGCCATGGCCCCCCATTCTCCAATACCATTGTAGACCTCATTGCACCCCAGGGTCTCCCATCCACCGACGACATCCTACTCGGTGAACTCATGCTCCACCTGGACAACCCCAGTGACCAGGACACCACCCCCTCCTGGGGAAGGTCCCCTACTTCAGACGCAAGCAGCAAGTCACCTTAACAAGCCACATAGCAGGACACACGGTCGAGCACGTCACCTCCGCCAGCGGGAACTTCAACTACAGCCACAGCACCGGACTCTCCTGGACCAACCATCATTGGTAACATCACGTCTTCACCTTGCCCACCGGACGCCACCGCCATCATCTCACCCCCCCGCAGCTGGATCAAGGCCACCGAAGAACGTCTTGTCAACTCCCTCCGCACCAACACTCCACCAATGCTTCCAAACGATGACACTGCAGCACGCAACCACCACCGATGGATCTCCAACAGCGCTGACATTCGGGCACCCCCATGAACAGCACTGCGTCAGTACCTTCCGCCTGCCTGATGGCAGATGTGAGGGTAACGCAGTGCCACAGGGATAGGCTGGCCCCATGCATTGATGGAGTTGCGTCATGGTTGTGACACGGCTGCAGCAATGCGTGACTTTAGCGCAGACAGATACTTCAGGATTCCTGACGTATCTGTCATTACTTGCGTCATGGAACGCTGTCAAGTGAATACAGCGCATCCATGCTGTCGCAAGAAGGGCGTAGTGAGTAGTGTTGCAACGCTGTCTTGTCGCAGCGCTGCAACACTTTTCATGACTGGGGCCCAGGAATGCGCACTATCTTATTGATGGTACGCATTCCTGTACTATAGTTTTGTCGCAGGGCAGCGCTGCAACATTGCTTGCAGCGCTGTCCAGCACCAAAACCTGCTGAGATGAGGCCCCATTTTTAAGACCAGCTATTTTCTGGCCTTAAGTAACTGGCTCTAACTGCAGTTAGAGACAGTTTTTCTGGTCTTCAGAACTTCAGGGATCCCCTTGTGAATATGGAGTAGTGGGGTTTGCGGCCGTTTTTGCACGGGAACGCCTCTCCTGCATATAATTATCGCTAACAGAAGTGGCGATCTTTACAATGGACGTTTTCGCCTAAAAACTGTCGCTAACGGCTGTTAGCGACAGCTTGGTAATAGTGCGATAAAATTATCGCCGCATTAGCGGCAGAAAAGTGCCGCTAACGCAGCGACAACTCCTTGTGAATATGCCCCATTGTTTTTAAGCTTCTGAACATATTGTGCATTGGGGAAACAGGGATAATTACATTATCACATGCTCTACAAACGAAGCCTTTCTCGCAACACCTATATTATTACTATAATGATCCTATTTCTCTGCTCGGAAAATAAGTTGCCATGCAGACAAGCAATTTTTTCTTTTGTTTTAAAATAAAAACGAACAAAGCATAGGCGATAGGAGGGTGGCTAAATAACTACAGGTCAGGTCATTACTGAATTCACAATACACAAAATACAAAATTTATGCATAGCATAAAGAATTAGATTTTGATAGTCATGTGCATAGTTATGCAAATGTGTTCACTGAGCCATAAACATTTCATTGCATGAGTTACATGAAATAGTTGCAGTTTTCGGAAAATTATACAAGAAGCGAGAATATATGATATGTGGCTAAATTATTGACCATGAAATCTGGGCTTGGCACTTGCCCAGAAATAATTTTTCCTTGAACAGTACATAAGCTCTCTGTTCTGAAATTGTAAATATGTATAATTTAATGCAAATATGTGCACTGCAAATCTGGGAAATGTAAAAATATCAACTATACAGAGTGCTGTCCAAATTAAATATTCTATCCCATTTTCCGCTTCACTTCCTAGTCTCTGCAATCTGCTCTCAACCCAGTGCCAAGCTTTATACTGATCTATAAATGCAACATCACGTTTGAGATAATTCTTGCTATTATATAAAGTAAAGCTCTGTAAAGGAAAGGGTTCCGCTGAACTTTGGAGCTAACTTTACAGTATAGGAAATACCTGAAGTAAAATATGATAGATGTTTGCTTTATCATTGTGAAAATCATTTCAATTACTGTTCATACAGTTCTGTTTCTTGTCTTTCGGCCATTTCAAAGTGCTTCCGTTTGGCAGGAGTAAAGTTTAGGGTGATGTCAAGTTATGATACATAAGTGAATGGAGTTGAAGACTCACTCTATAGAAGAGCTGTGGGGTGAACTTCAAGATTTCCAATTTTGAAGCCTTGTCCAGAGGAGTGGGCAGATGCCATCCTTCTGTAACATATGATGAGCAGTTAGCTAGTGGGGTCCTCAGGCATGTGAGTGGATAGTGGGTGTGGAGAGAAATTGCAACTGATTCATTGATTGCAGGCAGAAAAGATATATTCATCTGTGAGCCTAAGATGGTTAAAAACAGGTTAGTCTATAATCCTTCTAGGCATCACAGGTATTCTTCCTCGAGTCTTTGTTGTTGTGAAGTTGTGGTATGAAATTTTGAGGGTGGATACATTCAAATGGAACAACCTTCTTCAAAACGATTTGTATCAGATTGGGTGGAGAGAAGTTTGAAATTGGTGGTTTGTGAGCGGTGGGTCACTTTTTGAATATCTTGTGTAGCTTTTCATTAAACCCAGATTTGACATCTTTGAATAGGTTGTGGGAAATACCTAAGGAAATTGGCCAGTTTACAAGAATGTCATGGATTGACCTGCTCAATTGGCAGAATTTCATCACCAGAGAGATGAAACAGAGTTTGTCCTGGGTTATGCACTCTATCGCTTAAGTTGAGCCAATGTTTGCAGGTGGGGCCTGTTGACTCTTATTTTTGGGTACCAGCACATATTCTCCCCTCATTAGACTTTGACCAATGGCAAGACAGAGTAAAACGAAAAAGAGGGAAAGAAGGAGGAAGGAAAAGATGGAAAAATGGTGGCAAAAAAAGAAGGCTGGGAGGAAAAAGAACCTGAAAGAGTTACATAAAGGAGCAGGGAGTGTCTTGTGGTGGATGAATGAGGCATGAAGAGGAATCAAGACTACTCAGCCTTGGTACTCAGCATCCTCGACATTCAGTAGTGCCACCTGTGTTCTTCGGAACACAATTTTAAGCCCTGTCACTTTTTCTTTTCAAAATTAAGCACTGATCCAGTCCTTCTTCGCAAACAAGAGGCACATTGGTGCTTTTACTCTAATCCCTGATCCAGTCCTTCATATCAAGCAAGCAGGCAATTGGTGCTTGCACTCTGAGGCCTCTTGTAGGCTGAGTTGGAGCTGTAGATCACCTGTGTCCATTTAAATCACAAAGTTGTGGGTTTCAATGTCGCAATGGTTCCTGACAATGCAATTGTCTAACGGTTGAAGAATGACAGCAATAGTGATGATCCTTCTGGAACACCACAGTTTATGCTGCGTGTTTTGGACAGGAAGGAGCCTGATTTGTTGGATGCAATTTTGCATAAATGTAGACATTTATGAGAGATGTTCCTCTGATTGCTCTGATGCCGTCTGACCTTGGTAATCCTTCTATCATTATGCGGAATAATAGGTGCCAGAGACAGCTAGCAAGTCCACTACAATGAATATGCATGTAAGGTCCAATACAGAGCATTGTTTAGCAAGGCTCTGATAAATAGTAGTGTAGGTTCAAAGCCCTTGTGGAGCTGGCATCCAGACAGGAACTGTATGCATAAGCCATTGTTGTCCAGATGTGTCAAGATTTGTGATAGGATCATCACTTTCTTAGTTTTCCCTATGCAGGTCTGACACAAAATAGGCCTGTACTTGACCTGGATTTCTGATCTTTCATTAGGTTTCTTTAAAATGCAGTGACAAGGGCATGAGCAATTGCACTGCTTTACTAAGGACAAAGATGTATTTGTGAACATCATGATAGATATGGCAGATCCATTAGCAATGTTGCAAATATTCATTTTGATGGCAATTCCTTGACACTTGAGATGGTCTTGGTATTGCAACTCGCACAAACTTGAGAAAATGTGTGACACAATAAATTCTGTCTTAAAAGGGGCTTATTGGGGGCAGATCTAACTGCCTGGGAAGATGGCGGCTTGCAGCTAGAGCCAACACACAGACAAAAGCGATTAACCCCCAGAAACGAGACGGAGGAAGAAACATCACATCATCCCCGAAAGTAGACGAATCTTGCTAGCGTGCCCCCAAACAGATGCGACAGCGGAGACAGGAGCAGGTGAGGCAGGCTACACCATGGACTCTGGTGCACAAAGGTCAGAAATCAAGAGGAGTACCATCCAGGGATGGAAAGAAGTGGAGGAAGAGGGGAAGGTGGATAGAAGGGGGATGCCAGGACAGTATGGCTCAAGGTGGGCAGTGAAGGCACAGGGAAATCGCAGGGGGCAGTAAAAGGCTGCATCAAAAATAGAAAGAAGACTGAATGTGAAACAATGGTAGCCATCTATAAAGGGACGATTATTATATAGAGGAATAAGCCCATATGAATGAACGAAAGACCCTTAAAATCTAGCCTGATCAGTAAACACTCTTTTCCCATATAGCTGCATAGCGTTGTCACCTACATAGAACACACTTCAGTGGATATGCAAGGGAAAGACCAAAGTGAAATCATGAAATCTGCAGACCTAAGGCTGAAGGAAATGCTCAGCTATCATAATATAAAAAGGGGAAGAATATAGCAAAAGACAGGTAAAACAACACAGACATTCAACGGTTTAAATGGTCAATAAAACGAAAACTTACAGGGCAACAAAGCTCTGACACATGAATGCCCTTATAGACATACATCTTCCACATATTATAAGAAAGATGACAGAGCATTAATGGTGGACCCCTAAAACAGCAAAAAAAACAATGAGAGGGGCGCATATCCATCACCTCCATCATAATACCCCTAGCACGACAGTTGTTATTTTCAGAAGCAGTGACAGGTAAAGTCCTAAAGACCAAATAGGAGCAGTGGCACAATAGGAGACCACAAATACCATCTTGAAAGAACTGACTTCCCTAAGAACATCAACGGCAACAGTAGAAAAAACACAATGAAGGCAACAGTGCGGATCTTCTTGATAAGAACAGACATAACTGTCTTAAATAAATGTCTAATTCCAGTGTAGGACAGACTAGCAACTATAGAGCAGAAAGTGGTAACCACGATCTGAGAGCAGGACATTTGGTTTTTACAAAGAAAGGTCACAAATTTGGGGAACAAGAACCCCTGAGACAACCCTCAATTCTCTAGAGTCCCTGTAAAATCTAAAAAAGGTAATATGATGGCATTTCTCTTATGACTAATCCCGTAAATCACCATCCTACCAAGGTAGATACTTGACCTACCAACGGAACTATAATGCGCGCAAAGGACATGAACCCAACATAACAATTTGGAAAGAAGGCCCGAGACAAGTAACAGCCTGCTTCATTTAACACCAAGAGGTAAGGTAGATTATTACAGAAGCAAAGCAACAGGGTTCATTCCTATATAAGGAGCATGATATCAATAGTTCCCATTCCCCTTTTCACAGGACATGCTGAAGAAATGGAAACAATGTCTTGCACTCAGACTGCAACCGAAAAGATGAATATAAGATATCGCTTGTTAGACCCTGCAGCAATAATAATTTTTATTTATTTATTTTATAGTTTTATAGAGCGCGAACCAGACCCGTGAGGGTATCAGAGCACTTTACAGGATTAAGGGTGGTATACAAAGCATTAGGAGGTGAGGGATCAAATGGGTACAATAGGGGATACATTATACAAGGGAAGCACACAGTCTAAAGTCCCAGCTACAAGTGGGATAAAAATTAAAACAAGTAGATACATTATACACGAAGGCACGCAGTCTCAACTCTTGGGGGGATACCCAAGGAGTGCAGGAATAGGTATCATCCGTAGAAGCCGTGGATAATGCAGAGGTGGAGGGAGGAACATGTCACTGAAGTGATTGTGATGTATTCATTAGGCGAGGTATTTGCCCATTAAGAAGGTTTTGGTCTCCTTCTTAAAGTGTGCCAAGGACGGAAGTCTCCTGATGGCGGGTGGGAGAGAGTTCCAAATTCTTGGAGCGGCCCCAGAGAAGGCTCGATTGTAGGTTTTTTTCTTCCGGAAGCGTGCTGGTTGTAGCAACAGGTCTTTGGCAGATCGGGAGTTTCTGGCTTCTCCGGATATCACGAGTTTTTGGGCGAGAAATGTAGGGGAATTGGAGTAAAGAGCTTTGTGAGTAATGCAGGCAAGTTTGAATTGGATTCTGGCCTCTAGGGGAAGCCAGTTCAGAACTTTGAGGTGGGGAGAGATGTTGTCGAATTTCTTTGAGCCAGATAGGAGTCTGGCGGCGGTGTTGAGGCAGGCTTTCAATGGGGCCAGAGAGTTCTTGGGTAGCCCTGCAAGAGTAGAGCATCCATATTCTAGTCAGGAAATGACTAGTGCCTGGATTGCCGTTTTAAGGTCGGAAGCTTCGAGGAAGGGTTTTAGGTTTCTTAGGTAATTCAGGTGGAATCTAGCCGTTTTGGCCATCGAGTTTATATGGCCACGCATGTTTAGGCTGCCGTCAAGGGTTATTCCAAGGGATTTCGCCGAGTCAACAATGGTAGGAGGGCAGTTTAGTGCTGTGATGATCTTGATCCATTCCTGGATGTCTGGATTGGGTTTTGGTGGGGAGATCAGAAGAAATTCAGTTTTGTTTGCGTTGAGTTTAAGCTGGTTGGCGGTGAGCCAATGGACTGTCAGCTTCAGGGCCTCGTTCAGGGAGAAGATGTCCTCCGGGGAAGAGATTTTTATGTAGATCTGTGTATCGTCTGCGTACATAAGGTAGGCGATATTGGCGGCACGTAGCACCTCGGTGAGAGGTTCAAGGTAAAGATTGAAGAGGGTAGGGGAGAGGGTTGATCCTTGGGGGACTCCAACCATGACCGGAGAGGGGACGGATAGATTACCGTTGATGAGGACTCTCTGTGAGCGGTTCTGGAGGAAGGATCTAAACCATTCAAGGACGGTGCCATCTAACCCCATCCTGAGTTTGAGGCGTTCAAGGAGAATTTCGTGGTTAACCGTATCAAAGGCAGAAGAAAGGTCTAGGAGGATTAGGAGACAGGTTTTGCCTTGGTCGAGGGCTTGGAGGGCGTCATCCACAATGTGGAGGAGGGTGGTTTCCGTGCTGTGTCCAGGTCTGAACCCGGATTGGAAGTCATCTAGCAGGTGGAAGTTGTTGATGTGTAGGCTCAGCTGCTGTTGCACAAATTTTTCCAGAGCTTTGGCTAGGAGTGGGATGTTGGATATGGGTCTATAGTTCTCAGCGGAAGCAGGGTCCAGCGAGGGTTTTTTAGGATGGGGATAACTTGTCCAGCCTTGAGCGAAACAGGAATTGAGCCCTGTAGGAGGGAGGCGTTGATTATTGAGGTCCAGGAAGGGATGATAGCCTGAGAGTTGGCAGCTAGGCAGTTAGAAGGGAGAGGATCATTGAAGTGATTGTTCGGGTTTAAGGAGGCAAGAATTCTCGAATACATAAAGAAACATACAAAAAAGAAACAGAATTTGACAACCCAGAAACATTGTAAAAGTAACCTTGATACACTGGAAACCACATTCATAAACATATTTCAGTGACAAGACACCAAAGACCCCCTTTAAAGGACTCAGAAGCACCATGAGCAGAACTTCATAGGGGAGAAAGAGAAAGACTGGATGAAGTGAACAGGTAATTGTCCACAGAAACTCAAGCCAAAGCATAATAGTTGCCAACTCGCTGCATGAGGCAAATTCAGATCACCGCTAAAAGCATCCTGACAGACAACTGAAGGACACAGTGGGTGAATAAGGCACAATTAATTGACATTAGAGGAAGAATGGAAGGAATGGGAAACCAACAAGATGAAAAGACCAACCCATGGAACAATCAAGAGAGGAAGAAATAAGGTCTTAGCAGTAAACTTAGAAGAACATGAAAAGAGAATAATAGGTAGGAACAAGGTTGAAGGTAAAAAGTGAAACCCACCCTGTTAATGGACAGAAATGGAGCATAAAATGAAGCTAGGCTAATTGTACATGCCTTCCCATCGTAAATAGGGTATAACTGTTGTAAGTTGACCCTCTGTGAAGGTTGGGTGAAAGTCATGGGCATCTAGGAACCTACATGGCTAAGAACCCTAAACCCATGCAGCCACTAGTAATTGGTAGCTTGGCTGACCTCAACCCTCTAGGGGCGATAGAACTACAAATCTAAAACTCTGCTAATATTTCATTAAGGCTGGAAGCTGAACACTCCAAATCACATCTACACAGTTGCTAATCATAGATGGGAACTCAACCTCTGGCTCCCCTGACCATAAGTAATCTTAAAACAAGGAGAATTGGAGGAAATATCACTGATACATCATCCTTTTATAAAACTAGAGACGCACTTGGCTGTCAAATATGCTAACATTAAGAGACATCAAAATCTCACTTAATGTTAGCTGTCTCACTAACAGCGAGAAAAATTGTACTCTCTTGTCTTCACTCAAGACACCAAGGCATTACACTGCTGCAATAAGTTGACCTATCTGCTGTAGAGAGTGAGACACTTAGAAGGGTTTTGGTGGGCAGAGAATATCATCCTGGGATTTGACCAATAGTGACCATGATCACCAGCCCCACCTCAACTAGACCTAGTCACAAAGGTGAGAATCCATCTAGATCAGGAAGGGACTACCTCTGCAGATATTATATACATGGATAGATTCAGCAGGCCATTATGGATTTAAAAAAGCCCCTATACAATTTCAGATGATAATTGACTCAACATGTGCTTGTTTAAGAGACAAAAGTGGATTCTTTAGAGATATAACTAGGATAATGAGCCCAGGGCCAGAATTAAAGTCTTAACAGGAGGGGACTGGAAAATAGCACTAGCCTGAATCCTGGACAAATCAGATCTCAAAAAGATATGCTGCACTAAAGATCCAATGACAAACCACTCTCTCTTAGATGTATTGCAGTTGCTCCACCCAATGGAAAGAGACTACACATTTACTTCATGCACACACAGAACCTGCACCTGTATGGATTATTTCCTGGTCACAACCTTGTTGCCCGTAAATACAATAATTGAACCAAACAGTGTCTCAGACCATGACACAATACAAATTAGAGTGGATTTGGGCATCCTGAAACTATCAGCAAGACAATAGCAACTCAATATGACATGCTACATACGTTTTATGGCATTACTGCACTTACAATGTCTAAGAATTGACTTAGACACTGTAGGGGTGCAAGGCTCATGCAGCTGTATCCTCACCACTGGTATAGTGCACCCAGCTAGAGGGTGAGTCACCTATGCCGGGGCAGTGGATTGTAGGCATGGCACATAGGGATGTGTGCCATGCCAAATCTTCACTTTGTTCTGCACCAAAACACGCAGCCTGCAAAGGCAGTGTGTGTAAAGGTACAGGGCATCTAAGGGTGGCCCTTAGAGGTTTTCCCTGGTCACAGTGCCCTTGGTACCTAGAGTACCTTTTACAAGGGGCTTACATGTGGCCAGAGAGTTGCCAATTGGGTTTTGCAACAGTACAGTTTTAGGGAAAGAACACAGACCCTGGGTAACTGTTTGGCAGGAACCCCGGGCACACTCGGTCAAAGTACATCAACATTAGGCAAAAAGTGGGGTAACCATGCAAAAAGGGGCACTTTCCTACACTGCCTGGACCTGCAACTGTACCTGCCTGATCCCCGTTGCTGGTCTCTGCATGGGGTGAGACCTGATCCCCAAGAGGTGTCCCCCAGGTCCTGAAACTTTGGCTGACATCAGATTGTATGCCTCCCTGCCTAACTGTGGGTTCCATCAAATCTTATGCAGCACAGTGCAGCTCGATGCAGGACCTCACATCACAGCCCTCGCAGCTCCTCATCAGAACCAATGCAGTGCAATGCAACAAGATGCAGGAGCTCGCGTCGCAGCTCTCACAGCTCCTGATCAGATTCTACACAGTACTCCAAAAATTGAAGTAGGACTTTGCATCGCAGCACTGTGCATGTCATGGGTAAACAGACATAATATTGAGTTGTAAATGTCGACTTGCACTAATATCGAATGCAAAATATCGTAATACAAAAATATCTACTGTCAGAATATTGCTGTCAAGAATATCGAGTTTAAGGTAAGTAACATCGCTTTTAAAAATATCGAAGTCATTAATATCGTTTGCAAAAATATCGTTGTTAAAAATATCGTTGTTTTAGTTAGTGTTATGTATTTTAGTGTGTATTTTAAATGTATGTGTTCTATTTTTTGTGTAAGTATTGCATTTGTTTTTTAATATATGTGTTACATTTTTAGAAGTTTTTTTTTTTTTTTTTTAAAGTAATTTTTGCGTTTCAGTTCTGTAGCGGGTTGTGGGTTTATAGGGGAATAGGGTGGGAAGTAATTTAATTATAATACATTTATTAATAATCTTTATTAATTAATATTTATGTATTTAATATTTTATATTGTTAATTGTGGTAATTAATTTATTATTAATTATTTATTAATTGGTTGTTAATAATTATTAATTTATTAATTATGTTAATTGTGTCATTTTTTAGGAGCGGGTTGTGGGTTTATAGAAGAGCAGGGTGGGAAGTAATTTAATTATAATTAATTAATTAATATTGTTTATTAATTAATATTTATGTATTTAATATTTCATAATGTTAATTGTGGTAAATAATGTATTATTAATTAGTTAATAATTGGTTATTCATATTTATTAATTCATTGTTAATTGTGTTAATTGTGTCATTTTTTTAGGAGCGGGTTGTGAGGATAGGGGAGTAGGGTGGGAAGTAATTTAATGTTAATACATTTTTTAATATTTTTTAGATAATATTTATTTAATGTTGTTTTATAGTGTTAATTGTGTGAATTAATGTATTAATTGTTTTTAATTTGCTTGTTAATTGTTATTAATTGAGTAATTCATTGTTAATTAATTATGTTAATTTTGTCATGTTTTACGAAATTGGTGGTGTCATTTATAGGGGAATATGGTGGGAGGTAAATTAATTTTAATTAATTAATTGTTTGTTAATTAATGCTAATTAATTTGCTGAAGTGGGAATAGTAAATTATTCCCCTCCGCTATCCAACACTTTCCCTACTGTTGCACTTGCTGGAGTGGGAATAGTAATTTTTACCCCTATGCTATCCAACACTTTCCCTACTGTTGCACTCCCTGGAGTGGGAATAGTAATTTTATCCCCTCCGCTATCCAACACTTTCCCTACTGTTGCACTTTCTGGAGTGGGAATAGTAAATTTTATTCCCTATGCTATCCAACATTTTCCCTATTGTTGCAATTGCTGGAGTGGGAATAGTAAATTATTCCCCTCCCCTATCCAACACTTTCCCTACTGTTGCACTTCCTGGAGTGGGAATAGTAATTTTTACCCTTACGCTATCCAACACTTTCCCTACAGTTGCTATTCCTGGAGTGGAAATAGTAATTTTTACCTCTACGCTATCCAACACTTTTCCTACTGTTGCACTCCCTGGAGTGGGAATAGTAAATTATTCCCCTCCGCTATCAAAACTTTCCTTACTGTTGCACTTGCTGGGGTGGGAATAATAAATTATTCCCCTCCGCTATCCAACACTTTCCCTACTGTTGCATTTGCTGAAGTGGGAATACTAAATTATTCCCCTTCGCTATCCAACACTTTACCTACTGTTGCACTTGCTGGAGTGGGAATATTATTTGTTACCCCCACGCTATCCAACACTTTTCCTACTCTTGCACTCCCTGGAGTGGGAATAGTAATTTTTACTCCTTCGCTATCCAACACTTTCCCTACTGTTGCACTCGCTGGAGTGGGAATAGTAATTTTATCCCCTCCGCTATCCAACACTTTCCCTACTGTTGCACTCGCTGGAGTGGGAATAGTAATTTTTACCCCTACGCTATCCAACACTTTCCCTACTGTTGCTATCCCTGGAGTCGGAATAGTAATTTTTACCCCTACGCTATCCAACATTTTCCCTACTGTTGCACTCCCTGGAGTGGGAATAGTAAATTATTCCCGTCCGCTATCCAACACTTTCCCTACTGTTGTACTTGCTGAAGTGGGAATAGTAAATTATTCCCCTCCGCTATACAACACTTTCCCTACTGTTGTACTTGCTGGAGTGGGAATAGTAAATTATTCCCCTCCGCTATCCAAAACTTTCCCTACTGTTGCACTCGATGGAGTGGGAATAGTAAATTATTCCCCTCCACTATCCAACACTTTCCCTATTGTTGCACTCCCTGGAGTGGGAATAGTAATTTTATCCCCTCCGCTATCCAACATTTTCCCTACTGTTGCAGTTAATGTAGTGTAAAATGTAGTTTAAAAAAATAAAAATATTTTAATATTTTAATGTATTATATATATATTTTATTTCTATTTTTATTTTACAGGTGTATGTATATATATATATATGTATTTAGAATTTTTAATATGTTTCTAACATTTTATAATTTATTAAAATAATTATTTATTAATATTATTAAGTAAATATATATATATATATATTTATATATATATATATATATATATATATTATATGTTATATATATATATGTTTAATTTATTTGTACATTATATTTATTACTTATAATTTTAATTTTTTTAAAGAATTCTAACTATGCTTTTTTTAATTATATGTATTATTAAATTTATTTTACATTATTTTTTAAACATTTAAAAAAAACTATATTTTTAACAACGATATTTTTTTCCGATATTTTTGTACTTACCATTATGTAGATAGGAGGTCGATATTTTTGGCAACTATATTTTTGTCACAATATTTTTGTAGGTCGACATTTCTGTTGTCGATATTCTGTCAGTGATCCCATGTCATGATCTGAGCTAACACCGCGCAACGCAATGCCTTGCATGTAGGACATATGGTACAACTCGCAGTGGGACTAACCTTGTCCCTGTATCCAGCCTGCACTCGATCTCAGTCAGCCTGAACTTGGGACTGTGTCCCAGTCAGGCGTGACCAGATACCCACAGTTGGTGCTGTGTGCTTTAAAATTCCATATCTCTGGTTCTACTGATTGGGTTTTTGTAATTCTGGTCCCATTGTATTTATTAAAGATTAAAGTATCTTTCTAAATTGGTTTGGAATTTTTCTTATGTTCTGTTTTTTCTTTATTGCTGTTTGTGTACTGCATAAATGCTTTACACATTGCATCTTAATTAAGCCTAACTGATTTGTGCCAATCTTCCAGAGGGTTAAGCAGAGGTTAATTTAGTGACTTTGTGGTTCACTCTGACAAGGATTGTGGCTGTTGCCTGAGTGGGGGCTTCCACCTCTCTAAACCAATAACACAATTTCCTATAGAGCGAAAAAGCAGGTAGAGTATTAGCCTTACAACTGCATCAACGGGGCCAATAATACTAGCCCGGGAATAAAAGACACCCAGGGCTCGATAATGACACACCTAGCAGATGTACTATCAGTCTTTCAGAATTTGTATGGAGAATTATACTCCTCAAAATGGGAGATTACTAAGGCGGAGAAAGAATTTTTTTATCATTAATAAGAAATTGGCCCCTGATCAAGCACAATTCTTAGGGTTTGGGGAGGTTTACATTTCGGAGGATAAAACGAGCAAAGCAATCAATGATCTACTACACAAGAAAGCCCGAGGTATAGATGGCATCCATTCAAAATAATATAAAATCAATAAGCAAATATTAGTATCCCTTCTCAATAAAATGTTGGGTGAGAATAAAGATGGAAAGATGGCCCAAGCGGGACCAAACAAGGCCAAGATATTCCTAATTGTTAGACTAGACAAAGATCTGCTTGTATGTTCATGAGGCCCATATCGGTAATCAACATAGACATAAAGGTCCTAGCCAGGGTTCTAGTGAACAAATTGAAAATAGTACTTCTCCAGCTAGGCCACCCGGATTACACTGGGTTTATTCCCCACCAATTTTCTGTGACACATTTGTGATTGCTAGCACATGTGCTCTGCCAAATGCATGCAGAAACGGAGGGGAAAGTAACAATCTCACTAGGTGCAAAGAAAGCCTTTAATAGAGTGCAATAGAGCTATCTGTTTCAGGTAATGGAGAGAATGGGGATTGGAAGAAGTTTATTTCAAAAGTCAGATGTTTATACACAAACTCCAAATGGGTAGGGTGTGGTATATAAGAACCTTAAATAATTAAATACATGCAACAGCAAAACTGTAATGGCAGACCATAACAAAACCACAAGAAAACATCAAAAACATAGCACAACTAAACAAAACAATAAAACAAAACAACACAGTAACTAAACATACAATACCAACAAAACATAACAACAGCCAACATAAGGGCACACCACAAAAAGACAAAGTAATATACCAACAGTAACGTGTTTGCTCTTTAATATGAAACCTTTAGTTACTTTGTGTGAAGAATTCACAGTTGCATTAGTGATTCAGTTTGACAACTACTTAAGAATTGTGAAAGATTAGTGATAGAATTAATTTAAATCTTTTGAAAATGTAATTCTGAGAACTGTGAGTCTTGTTAGTATTTCGATTTTGATGACACTCCACACCTAAATGAAACCCATTTTGGGGTCATGTAACAAGTTTAATATTAAGGCTGGCTGAGTTACCAATCCTACTGGGTGGAGCATTAAAGAAGTCAATTGGCAAGGAAGGTTTGGAACCCATCTGTTCATTTTACTTGTGTAGCATACTCAAGGAAAATACTAATGGAAAAAGGGAAAATCTAGTGCTGAATTTTGTCAACTGAATTAGTTTAGTCCTTTTTCACCACAGGAGTTCACAAGTGGCCAATTCATGATGCCTGTGACCCAGGCCAGATTCTGTATTATTTTAACAGTCCCAGCCACTCGATGCAGGCAAGTAGGCATGGGCCCAGCCTTCAAGGAGGATACCATAGATCTTTCTAACTACTCTAGTCCAAATGATCCAGTGTTGAGTACTGAAAACAGATTTGGATTGTAATGTAAGAACAGGGCTATGACACTAGGGTTTGCAGTCAGAAGGGAGAGGAGGAGCCACCAAGGGGTGTTAAGAGACACTTCAAAGCACATGTTAACTAGAATAGCTGGTCCTCCAAAGGATATAATTCACTGTAATGCTTATGCCTTACCCAGCGATTAGGAGGAGACCAAGGGAGAAAGAACGGAGCAGCCAGGAATTACTAGAACACCAAGGTTTGGTGGCATCTAGAGGATAGGGAGGAAGATGGGCAAACCATCCTCTTTGCTTGAATGACAAGACATGGAGTAGCATGCAATTAGGATTGCAAATATTGTGATTGGCCACTGGTGCCCCAGGCTCAAGATAGGAAAAGGCTTAAATGGCCAAATGCCAAAGATAAAGGGGCATATTATCAAGAAACGGCGTTAAAATTATCGCCGCTTTAGCGGCAGAAAACTGCCGCTAAAGCGGCGATAATGGGCTTGATAATATGCCCTTGAGAATTCCAATAGAAGCCCATGTTCTGGTGTCAACATGGGCTTCTATTGGAATTCTCAAGGGCATATTATCAAGCCCATTATCGCCGCATTAGCGGCAGTTTTCTGCCGCTAAAGCGGCGATAATTTTAACGCCGTTCTTGATAATATGCCCCAGAGGCTTTTAAATCAAGGCAAATCTAGACCTCCTGAGAGGAGACAGAGGTGTATAAACATAAGAAAGCAAACAAGCACGCCATTGTTTGGCAAATCATCAAGAGAGATTGCAGCAAAAAAAGCCAGGTAGTGTATGTAGAAGGAATAATTGTGTGGAAAATATGCTATTTTTTACAAAACCACGAGTCAAGGTGTGCGATTAAATTTCTAGAGTCAGACAATGATTGGGGATCATTTTAAGTAAAAACTAATAAAGGGAATTAATCAGGCTGATTTTAGTGACTTTATTTGCACGTCGCCATGCAAGCCACCTTGGCTTTAGGGCCCAATCATGCTATTGAGTGGTCAACCACCATCCGCTGTTGCAGCAGTCAGGAGACCGCCCAACAAGCAGTCAGCAGTTAAACCACTCAATTACACTGTGACCACCGTAGTGGCGGTTGGAAAGTGCTCCTTTACACTGCGGCTTGTGCTGCGGCCCAGGGAAAGGGCTGCAGCAAAAGTCGCCATGTTAAGGAGCACTTAGGGGTCGATTCCGATTCGGGCCGGAAAAAGCACCGACCGACTCGGATCCGGAAAAAATACCGACCGACACGTACCCGTGGCGCACGACACGCCAAGTACGATGCAAGGCGCGAAAAATCCGACCGACACGTACCGAAACTAAGTCGACCGACCGAGCCGCACGGAAAACAGCAATCCGGCCGGAAAAACACGCGAATCCAACCGACCGACACGCACCAGGAACAAATCCGAACGAAACGTACACGCGAACTCCAAACCGCAAAGTACGATGCAAGGCGCGAAAACCACGAGCGAGTCGGACGGAGGAAAAGCCGTACGACCGACACGCATACAAAACCGAGCCGAAGCAACACAATACACCGCGACCGACGCGTATGCAGCATAGAAAACTGCACAAACACAGCGTGAACGAAACGGAGAACACCGTACGAGACCAATGCAGGGTCCGACTCGGTCACAAGAACGTTTCCAACATACACAAACAGCACAAAGGAAAAATCACCCAAAAAAGGCCAAACAAGCAATTACCAAGCCAATAAATACTGGGGGTGGGGACAGAGAACAAAGACACACCCACAACTCCACCTATATAAAGGACACAAATCACTACCATGAGCCTTTGCAAATGCCATTCCACTGCCAGCACCCAAGAGAAAGCAACCACACACCCACAGCTCATCCCTCACACAAGCCACACACCATCAGCACACCAACAAATACCTACCTCACATACACCCAGCAAAACACACACTCACACACCCTCACCTGCACACCAACACACACATCACCCACCATCACCACCCATCACCATGCCCCCAAGAAGAATCCCAAGTTCCTAGATAGTGAATTGGAAGTCATGGTAGACGAGATCCTCAGGGTGGAGCCACAGCTGTTTGGCACACTGGTCCAACAGACCCCCATGTCGCAGAAAACCAAGATGTGGGAGAGGATCATCAACAGGGTGAACGCCCAATCACCATGTCGGCGCACAAAGACGGACATCCAGAACAGGTGGTATGACGTGCGCAGGAGGGTACGGGACATGCTGAAGAAAGACTACATCAACAGCCAACACACCGGCAGTGGCCCTCCTGCCAAGCCAATATACCTCAGGCCCTGGGAGGAGAAGGTGCGGGCCATCCTTCCGCCAGTGAGCGTATATGGACTAGAGGACATCCCAGAGCCTGGTGAGTACACAACAAATGTACACAATATACTGCAACAAAACACACACATCACTGTCAAGGGGAGAGTCAAACCATGCACTCATAGCAATTACACAGCAACTAGAACAGAATCATCCCAAAATGTGTATGTCAGTCAGATAAACACAACACATGCCATCAAAAAAGTCACATCCAACTGTGCCAACACATGTACAAACACAACCACAACTACAGCTAGGCAGTGGCACAAATAGAACTAACAAACACATCCACACATGTAGCCACCACAACAACACCAACACACAGTGAAGACCACTCAAAGGAAGGAATTCTGTGTATGCTGGCCAAGTCAGTGTAGCCAATAGCATCATGGGAGTCGCATTCACACATATTGCCCCCCCCCACAACTGTCCCATCAACACCACTATGAACCATGCGCACATCACAGGGAGTGGAGAAGGACTCACAAGATGGCTGACACTGGCTACTGCTGTGGGGAGCACAAGGCCCTGCTGGCAACTGTGCAACAACCAACAGCAGGACACCACTGACTGACATCCTGAGAGACAACTTACACTCCCTGCAATGCAAGCACGTTCCATGGTGGGATATCTGGCTGGCTGGGTGGGAAGGGGGACTTGCAGCACTGACCATAGTCACAAGCACCTCCCTCACACACCCCCCAACACAAACTCCACAGTACCCACCTGGTAGAATGCAATGCCCTCCATCCTAACACAAGATCCCACAAAGAACCACCACCCTGGGTTATGTTGTGTGAAGCACAGGGACACTCTTGGGACTCTTAGCCAAACAACTGCCAGGACAACACTCCCAGCCATCCTGTCAGCACAGCCAGCCCACCCCACAGGGAAGCAGAATCAAAAGGAAGGAAGCATGGGCATGCTGGGAAGGGGGTGGAGGCAATAGCATGATGGGAGTCGTAGTCACTGATATTGGTCACCCCCACAACTGTCCCATCAACACCACCCTGAACCATGCTCACATCACAGGGAGTGGAGAAGGACTCACAAGATGGCTGACACTGGCTACTGCTGTGGGGAGCACAAGGCCCTGCTGGCAACTGTGCACCAACAAACAGCAGGACACCACTGACTGACATCCTGAGAGACAACTTACACTCCCTGCAATGCAAGCACGTTCCATGGTGGGATATCTGGCTGGCTGGGTGGGAAGGGGGACTTGCAGCACTGACCATAGTCACAAGCACCTCCCCTCACACACCCCCAACACAAACTCCACAGTACCCACCTGGTAGAATGCAATGCCCTCCATCCTAACACAAGATCCCACAAAGAACCACCACCCTGGGTTATGTTGTGTGAAGCACAGGGACACTCTTGGGACTCTTAGCCAAACAACTGCCAGGACAACACTCCCAGCCATCCTGTCAGCACAGCCAGCCCACCCCACAGGGAAGCAGAGTCAAAAGGAAGGAATCATGGGCATGCTGGGAAGGGGGAGGAGGCAATAGCATGATGGGAGTCGTAGTCACAGCTCTACATCCCCCACCACATGGCCCAGCAAGCTCACACTCACGCATGCACATCCTACAGAGAGTGGAAAGGCCCATCAAAGATGTCTGACACTGTTGCTGTGTCGTGGGGAGCACAAGGGCATGCTGGGTACTGCACACCAACCAACAGCAGGACACCACTGTCAGCCATCTTGCCATTGCTCTCACACCCACACACACTGAACTCCACACAAAAGCAAGTAAGTATGGGAATGCTGGGAAGTGGGGTGGAGGCAATGGCATGATGGGAGTCGTAGTCACAGACATAGCTCACCCCCACAACTGTCCCATCAACACCACCCTGAACCATGCTCACATCACAGGGAGTGGAGAAGGACTCACAAGATGGCTGACACTGGCTACTGCTGTGGGGAGCACAAGGCCCTGCTGGCAACTGTGCACCAACAAACAGCAGGACACCACTGACTGACATCCTGAGAGACAACTTACACTCCCTGCAACGCAAGCACGTTCCATGGTGGGATAACTGACTGGCTGGGTGGGTGGGAAGGAGGGCCGGCTGTCAACCAAACACAACCAATGCAGACCATGTTCACACCCCAGAAAATACATAGAAATGCCCAAATAATGCAGGACAATGTGCCACACCAATATCAACCCCTGACTGTGACGACTTAGGACAATGCAATGTACAGGCCCGCACCCAGAGGCACAGTCACAACTGTCATGTGTGTCAACCATTGATGCCTGCAGAAACATGACATACATTGTTTGTGTCTCCCAAAAACAGGTGATGATGGGGACACAGCAGCAGACGCCGAGGAGTCCCAGTCCCAGGCTCAAGAGGATGCCGAGCTCACTGGCGTCGTACAGCCTCTGTCCTCCTCGGACGATGAAGAACAACCTGGCACATCCGGTGCAAGTCAACATGCAGCACCAGCAGGACCACCAGCTGCAGCACCAGCAGGACCACCAGCTGCACCCCCTGCACCCACCCCTCCAACGACTGTCACCACGAATACCATCCCTGCCGACATGGACAGAACAAGGAGCAACACCAGCACAGTGACCCTGGACCAACCTGGGGCCATGGACACCACCACCACCACCAACCCCAAGGTGGACCAGGGTTATCTGTGCGTGCCACTGCACACACTGCACATGTCAGCAGGGGTGGTGGGAGGGGTGGGAGACAGAGGTCGCTGCTTGCAGACGTTGCTGGTGTGCATGATGACCCACAACTGGTACGCATAGCTGATGCGTACCAGTCCAGCACCGGAGAGCTCAGCCAGGTAGTGGGGCTCCTCAGAGACATTAAACAGCAGCAGGCTGCCCATCATGCCCGCTTGGACTCCCACATGTCCCACGTGGAGTCACACATGTCCCGTGTGGACTCACACATGTCCCGCGTGGAGTCCAAGTGGGATGCACTGCATGAGATGACGGCGGTCCACAGGGACATTTTACAATGCCTCCGCCAGATGAACAGCAACCAGTCCACACCTCCTGTGTGCCAACAACATCTGGTGCCGAACAAACTGCAACTGCCACAGGGAGGGAGGAGGACTCTGGCGGAGAGTCCCCTGCACCGCAGCAGCCTGTACTTGAGGGGCCCCCCAAGAAGAGGGGTCGTCCGAGGAGGGAAAATTGAGAGGCCGATGGCCAAGCGCAACTCCCAGGAAGCCTGAACCTGTTCTGGATGTTCGCCTTTGTGCACAGACTGTTCACCCTGTTGACGGCAACACTACTCCCACACATTGCATGGGGAGTACAAGTTGGACCAATGTGTCAGACAACTGTGGCCCGATACTGGGGATCCTGTCTACCCGGACTTTCAATTCACCTAGGAACTTGGGATTGCAAGATTTATGTACAGCACAACCCATCCTATGCACTATTAACACAAATGTATCACAATAAACACACTAATACACCATACTTGCCTCTGTCGTGATTCCAACGTGGGTGCTGTTATGGGGATGATGAACTGCAAAATTACACTGTGTATGCGAACTGCAACAGCAAGGACAACACAGGCATGTGAGTACAGGCAACGTGACACACATGAGGGAGACACACCACCAGGGCTACACAACACATACACACCTAGGCCATCTGACTCATTGCCTACACTGATGTTGCCAGGGAAGACGGTGCAATGCACAGACACCACACCCATTCCCAGTTGTAGTCAAGTAGCCCACAGGTGCAGTAAGCAAATGGCAGTCAAATGTGTGACCACAGACAATGCACATCACAAAGTGAAGCACAGGTTTATTACACAGTTGCAACATGCCGTAACCACTACAGATGCAAGGTAACCCCACCTGGCAGCGGGCACACAGTCAACAACTGTAGACGGAAGGAAGTCCATGGGTGTGGCGCACATCACCTGTAGGGACACAACAGCTACCAGCCTGGATGTGCAATCACGTCGTCGGTGGACACAGTTGACCAAACGAATCTGAAAGTACCCTGCGAAGGACAGAAATGACACACAGTCAAAAGCAATGGAGTACAGGACAGAACAGCAAAACTCATGCACAATACATGTTACAAGATACCCACCCAGAACCAAGTTAGCATGTCAACACTGTTGGGGAGTACAGCCCACCTGTCACCACACATCGCAACACACATCCAGTCAAGTAGCCCATGGACACACTCCAACAGCACCAGAGCACCACCCACACATCATGCCAACTCACATCATTGACATGACACCTCAGGATACTCACATTCAGCTAAAGAAGTTGGTGATGAGCTGTGTGCGGACATCACCGTCACCATCATCATCATCATCGTCACTGGCATCGTGGTCCAGGCCAGGATCCTCCACAGGTGGCGGATGTTGGTCATTGTCATCCTGGATGAGAGGCAACTCCTTCCGCACTGCCAGGTTGTGGAGCATGCAGCAGACGATGATAATCTTGCACACTTTCGCAGGGGCATATGGGAGGGACCCTCCGGTCTTGTCCAGGCAGCGGAAGCGGCTCTTCAGGAGACCAAAGGTCCGCTCAATCACTCTCCTGGTCCGACCATGTGCCTCATTGTAGCGCATCTGGGCAGGTGTCACAGGGTTCCTGAGGGGTGTCAGCAACCACGGCATGTTGGGGTATCCCGAGTCACCTACGGACAGACAAGTGCACATTAGCTGACTTGGAAAAGTGGGCGGAATACTACAGATCAGATCACACACAATGGCACAAAGTCAGTACACACCGACAAGCCAGGCACGCTGGTTCTGCATCTGTGCCATCATCCTGGGGATGCGACTACTCCTCATCACAAAGGCATCGTGTGCTGAACCAGGGAAACGGGCACACACGTGTGTGATGGTCATGTCTGCAAGACACACCACCAGTGCATTGACCGAGTGGTAGTGCTTGCGGTTCCTGTAGGCCTGCTCCTGGGCCTGTGGTGGTACCAAAGCCACATGTGTCCCATCAATGGAGCCAATTACATGCGGCATCCTCCCCAGGGCATAAAAGTCACTCTTCACGTCAGTGAGTCTTCGCAGTCTAGGGAAATAGATGTACCGGTTCAGGAAGAGCAACATTGCCGCCAAAACATCGCGGAGCACACGGCTGAACATGGTCTGTGACATCCCACCAGCAGTCGCCACAGTATGTTGGAAGGTACCAGTGGCAAAGAAGTGTAGGGCTGCCATCACCTTCACCTTGGGGGTCAGCGCTGTAGGATACGGCCGGCCAGGCTGCAAATGTGGGGACAACTGCACTGCCAAATCCTCAATCAGCTGCCTGGTGAAGCGGTACCGTCGGATGCTGTCCCGTTCCACCATCGTTGCCAGGTCTGGGAATGGCCGATGGACAGCAGGAGCCCTGCAGTGCAGAGGAGAAGTAAGCAAGATTGTCAGTCACCCCACATATGCGGCATTGAACACACTCAAGATCCCAACATACATCATTATGAGGCACAACTACATGAAGTGTGCAGTACCGGAAGGACATGTATGGTACATACATGGCCAACATCTGTCAACACGGTCCAACAGGTGGCATCAATTTGTCCCAGGTTGGCCCATTGGATATCATGAGGCCGTGTCACAGTTCCCATCTCCTGCTGCCGTGTCACAATAACCCCCACAGTGACATGTGAGGACAGATGTGCCCCAGGCACCACAGCTCAACGACAGGTACATTCCCAGGGACCCTGTAATGCCACATGGACACTGGCATTACATGGAGTATCATGTATACACCACAGCAAAACAACCATGACCCCCACAGGTAGTGGCCCCACTTGCCACGGCAGGACAGACATGGACGTCTGTGACACACACGCACAACATCAGAGTCCATGCACACACAACGTGGATGTGGAGACTGTCTCCCATTGTGCACATGAAATCAGAGACATTGTAAACACTACATGCACAAAGACTGTGGAGGACCATCACTATTGTGCCACTGGGACACCCTGGCTCAAACATCCCGTCCCACATGGGACTCACGGGGTATGTGACATGACATACACATACACCACTGTGAAATGTGACCATGGCACATGCACAGATATGAACAGTTGCACATCACAGTGGTCACGTACACGTAACACCCAGGATCCTGTCCCCATGAACACGTGCACAGCCTGGGGGTGGCTGCCCACAGGTGACACCCACAGGACAACATGTACACCAACATACACACAATAGGAAATGCATCCTTACATGCCTTATGATAAGGTTTGGACAGGCTGTCGTGATGTAGGTGTGCCCCTCACTCCCTGGGAGCTATCTGTGGCTGGCATATGTCCATCTGAGACAGGCATGCTGACATATACCAGTCACATGTACAGTGATGCGTTGTACCGCAATGGACCGATCGGTGCCTCCGGCCGGCCCATTGCATTCAATGTGTGCGGGCACGCGTTGTACCCCTGTGCGCGTTGTACCGCAATGGACCGATCGGTGCCTCCGGCCGGCCCATTGCATTCAATGTGTGCGGGTACGCGTTGTACCCCTGTGCGCGTTGAACTGCAATGGACCGATCGGTGCCTCCGGCCGGCCCATTGCATTCAATGTGTGCGGGTACGCGTTGTACCCCTGTGCGCGTTGTACCGCAATGGACCGATCGGTGCCTCCGGCCGGCACATTGCATTCAATGTGTGCGGGTACGCGTTGTACCCCTGTGCGCGTTGAACTGCAATGGACCGATCGGTGCCTCCGGCCGGCCCATTGCATTCAATGTGTGCGGGTACGCGTTGTACCCCTGTGCGCGTTGTACCGCAATGGACCGATCGGTGCCTCCGGCCGGCCCATTGCATTCAATGTGTGCGGGTACGCGTTGTACCCCTGTGCGCGTTGTACCGCAATGGACCGATCGGTGCCTCCGGCCCGGCCCATTGCATTCAATGTGTGCGGGTACGCGTTGTACCCCTGTGCGCGTTGTACCGCAATGGACCGATCGGTGCCTCCGGCCGGCCCATTGCATTCAATGTGTGCGGGTACGCGTTGTACCCCTGTGCGCGTTGAACTGCAATGGACCGATCGGTGCCTCCGGCCGGCCCATTGCATTCAATGTGTGCGGGTACGCGTTGTACCCCTGTGCGCGTTGTACCGCAATGGACCGATCGGTGCGCACCCATTGACAATGGGCTTGCCTGGCAACGGACGCGTTTTCGAATTTCGAGCGAGTCGGTTGCTGTAAATTCAGTTGGTCACCCACAACAATGTTGCAAAATCATGTATGTCATGAAGTTGAGGATTTGAAGGATGCTGTGGGCGTGTTTTGGTGCTGCTATTCCATGGATTGGCCAGATTCAGAAGATGCAAACGACTTGGACCTATCACTTTGGACACAAGGGACAGTATCTGCCTCTCCAGCACATATATATTGCTGGCTGTTCCCCTGAGAGCTCACTTGCCTGCACTACATGCTCCAGGACGACATCTGCCACTGCACTGCTGCTGTCTCTGCCCCTCTGGACCCTGCAATGGCACGTACTGTGGAGAGAGCCCCAGCCTTCAGCCTTGAAGAGAACCAGGCCCTGCTGGACAGCCTACTTCCACAGTACAGCAAGCTGTATGGGACACCAGGGAGCAGGTGAGTGTTCTGTGCACTGCCTTTCTGAATGTGCATTTTGTGTGACTGGCAAGGCTGAGAGTCTGCACGCCACTGGCTAGCAGGCTCACTGAGTAGTTGTCACCCCCATAGTGTGTAGTGACTTGCACTGGACAGGTATGGTGCAGTGACAGTGCATTTGAACATGGTTTTACTTCCCATGCAATGATACCATGTAGTGACGTCTGGCAAACTGTCCATGGTCAGCTTTGCACTGCCTGTGTACATCATGTGCCCCTGTGATTGAGACATGTATATGCAACTGTGTCATGCACGGATATGTTGCATGTGTGGTAATGGCCTTTTCACTTTGTCATCCTGACAGGTTAATGCCCATCGGAAGCAGGAAATCTGGAAGGACATCGTCCGGGCTGTCCGGTCCGTGGGGGTCTACAAGCGCCGGATCCGCAACTGCCAGAAGAGGTGGCAGGACCTTCGGGGCTGGACCCGGAGGATTGCACGGGTCCAGCTGAAGCTGTCGCCTCCTCGCAGGAGGGCGGAACACGGACCCTGACCCCCACATGCTCCAGATCCTGGCGGTGGTGTTTCCAGACCTGGATGGGCAGCTGAAGGCCAGACAGCAGCAAGGAGGGGGTGAGTCAAAGACTGCACTGTGAACTCTGTATTACATGCTTTGTGCCCTCCTCTGGCCTGGTTCAACTGCCACAGTGCAGCAGTCATGTTGTCCAGGAGCCATGTCCCTCTATTGTGCACTGCCCACTGCTCATCTGATACCCAGGTGTGGCCCTTACATTCAGGGAATTGTGTCACTTGGGACTGTGTCCTTGCAGTTTGCTTCACTAAAGGTGGGGGACAGCATCTGTTTCCCTAACTCTGTTGTGGGCATCATGGGTGGGTCCATTGTTCACACAACGCCTGGGTTTGGACATGTGATCTGCGTGTTGCTTTGATATGCGGTCCACTTGCTGAGCTGAGCCACCACATGTGCCTGGGGTATGTGGCACACGCCCATGCAGCGGGTGGGAACAATGTTTGGGCCCCAGGAGTGTGCAGATTACGTGTGTCACACATACATAGCCAGCTATCCACTGTCCAGGGCACATCCCTCATTCATGTGGAGCAGGACAGTCATGCCTACTCCAGGCCATGCAATGCACTCTGTACTCCCACTCCCGTGTATCAGCTGACACATTGTGCACAGTGATTTGACCCCTCCGGTGTCTGCCTCTGTGTCAGTGTGCTGTGGATTAGTTGCCAGGACTGCTGGGGTGTTTCTTGGTAGGGGCTCAGCATGCCCCTGGAGATGTGACCATAGGAGACGATACTTGTGTGTCACATAGGTGTTTGATCAGCTGCCCGTGCAGACTGGGGTATGCGAATGTGATGTTCAGGCAGCTGTTCCCCATTCACAGCAAATTGTGAGGGGCTCAGGTTCAGAGGGTAGTGTCACAGGTCTCCCATATGTCCAATAGGTGTGACCTGGACAGATGAGGGTTGAGATGATGTGTTGTGTGGGGGATGTACATGTGCACTTGTGCAGCTCCAGGACTTGCATTCCCCATGACCTACTATTGTGACACAGTGCATAGTGTTGTTGTCTGGCTGCCAAGTCATACATCACTGAGACAGTGATGTATGACTTAGCAGTCATGCCTCTGCCATGGCATGTGTCAACTTATTTGTGGTCCTGCAGGGGAGTGACATGTGCTACATGCACACCATAGTGGCGCTGGCTATCAGGACATGGGTG